>CM070013.1:15051055-15075031 GCA_036247105.1 Cirrhinus mrigala | reverse complement strand
TCATTTTTATAAATTCAATTATTATTTTCTCTTGTGAAAACATATTTTATGTGAAATACCTTATTCAGGTCAGTACTAAATAAAAAATAACATCCATTTTGAATTCTACAAGGTGTATGTAAACTTTGGACATCAACTGTATATGGAAAATTACAGTGTTGTAGTGTGTACTTTTTTTGTGGTTAACCTTGCTAACAATTAGCACACAGACTGGGGCCTAAATGCCATTAAATATTAATACGTTTTTTTTTTTTTTTCTAAATGAAAATAAGGTGATCTCTGTGTTGTTAAATGAAAAGAAATAGACAACGACATCAAAGCCACTATAGAAGCGCTGCTGTATTACGTCTGACTTGTTTATTCAGTTGCTATTCTATTAGCTTTTCATTAGCTGGTGTTTGCGAGTGTGTGTTTTTCAATACAGTTTGTTTGCCTGCACGTTTATTCTGTGTTTGTTTAGATTGCTCTACTCATAGTCTATACACAGTGCATTCTTGTAGATGATTTTAACATTGCGTTTTCCCCGTCTCACTTTTTCCCTTTTGTTCTCTCTCTCCTGCAGTGGGTGGCATTTGCCTCGCTGTTCTTCATACTGGTTTCCATAACCACATTCTGCCTGGAGACACACGAGGCCTTCAACCCCATCATTAACCGCACATCTGTTAACCCTGTAGACAACAGCACCAGGTTTCAGTTGGAGACAGAGACGGTGGTCTACCTAACCTACATCGAGGGAGTGTGTGTGGTGTGGTTCACCTTTGAGTTCCTCATGCGTGTCACCTTCTGTCCAGACAAAAAGAAATTCATCAAAAACACCCTAAACATCATAGACTTTGTGGCCATCCTGCCATTTTACCTGGAGGTGGGCCTGAGCGGACTGTCCTCTTCCGAAGCGAAGGACGTTCTGGGTTTCCTCAGAGTGGTGCGATTCGTTCGGATCCTCCGAATCTTCAAGCTGACGCGGCACTTTGTGGGCCTGCGAGTGCTGGGACACACTCTCCGCGCCAGCACCAACGAGTTCCTCCTGCTCATCATCTTTCTTGCGCTCGGAGTGCTCATCTTCGCCACCATGATCTACTACGCTGAGCGAATCGGTGCCAATCCCAATGACCCACGTGCCAGCGAGCACACCCATTTCAAAAACATCCCCATTGGCTTCTGGTGGGCTGTTGTGACTATGACCACATTGGGCTATGGAGACATGTATCCTCAGACTTGGTCAGGCATGTTGGTGGGCGCACTGTGCGCTCTGGCGGGTGTGTTAACCATTGCCATGCCTGTGCCTGTCATCGTCAATAACTTTGGGATGTACTACTCTCTAGCCATGGCTAAGCAGAAGCTACCAAAGAAAAAGAACAAGCATATTCCCCGTGCGCCCCAGCTGGGCTCACCTAATTACTGTAAGTCTGCCATGAACTCGCCCCACCACAGCCCACAAAGCGACCACTGCGCTCTTGCTGCCCAAGAGGAGATTTTAGAAATGAACAGAGCAGGTAGGAGGCTTGTTTAAGTAATGTCCTTCTAAATTAATGTCATCAGAAATGAGATTTAACTTATCTTTTCTTCCCTTCCACCTCACAATCTTTCTAGACCTGCCTGAAATCACACATGTAACCTGTTTTCAAAATCTCTCATTTGGGAATCGTTCAAATGCAGCTCAACCATCTGGAGACATTATAAAATCTCATCGCACTGCATTCTTTACAAAGCACGTAGAAACAAACACACATCTTCACCATGGTTGCATAACGACCAATACCCCATGCAACATTTTGCATATCTATCATATATGTTTTTTTCCATCAGACTCCTGTGAGGATAAATTATATCCACTCAGACAAACAGGAGCACACTCATTCAACAGCTTGCTTTTGTTTTTGTCTATCAGCTCAGCTTAATTACATTCAACATATTTGTTAATATACAATAGTTTTTATATGCTTTTGTAACGTTATTCTCTTAAAAGGTTGCCCAGACAGCGACTCTCACTGTGGACAAATAATTGTTTTTGTTTTTTTTCATATAATGTTTATATTTTAAACATTTTTATGCACTAAATATGCAGATATTAACATTACGTGCGCAGAACAGTTGTAAAATGTAAACGTTGCATTTTAGGGAAAAAAAAAGTTTCCATTACAGATTTGTGCAAAATTTTAAAAATGTCCATAAAAATCTACTGTGAAATGACGTGTTTCCATTAACCCATGTTATGCGACAAGTCATAGTAACAGATGTTGGTAGGTTTACATATATCGCAGCCACCGCACTAGCCATTGTTTTTAATCGTGGAAGACTTGTGAAACGTGCTGCGGTGCGGCTGGTATTAACACAAGCATTGACTAGAGTGGCAATCAGAATAACCAGCGCTATCTCACAACTAGTGATTGACCAATATTGATTTTTTATAACCGATACCGATACTGATTATTTGCATGTTTATGTACCCAATAACCAATATGCAGAGTCGATATTTATTTACTGTTATAAAGTAAATGAATGACTGAGTGAAGTAAGTCCATACTTTCTTAATCTTCATATTACAACAATACATGTTTTTTAATTTATAAAAATGCATCAGCTGCAACACTAAGCAAAACAAATATAGAATGTCTAATTATTTAAAACGTAAAAAAATAAATAAAGGACAGGAGTCATATCATCTTCATTTTAAACTACAGTTTTAATAGGTTTATAAGCTATTCAATGTAAAGAGTGAAGAATAGCTCACTGGATAATGTTAATTCACTGAATAATATTCTCAGAAATATTGGAATATAACAAACAAAACATCGCATTTTATAGCATTTCTAAACTGGTATGTTATATCAGAATCACTAATATTTTGTTCTAGATTCTGACATAGTGCTGTTTACACAGAACTATACTCAAACTGCGATCGTCCGCGGAGATAATCATTAATAAGTTATTTCCATAGAGTTGTATATTTTTAGATGTGTATTAGCGAAATAATGGTTATATAGTAAATGTTAATATAATTTAGGGTTTTATAAAAAAGTGAATCTTGTTAAAAGTTACATGCGGTGGCTGTGCTGGAACACTGAGCATCCACCCAATGAGTGAACAGCAAAATGAGTTGACGAGACTTAACGGGATTAATGATGTGCACAACAGAGAGAATTAAATTAAGTGCTTTTATTTCCAACATGCACTCAATCATGGCTGTATTATTTAATTCAGGCAAAGTTAAGTCTTTATTGGGACAGGACTTATTTATCCTATTATATAGGACAGATTATTTTAGCCGACTCCGACTTCACGAGACTAATGATGAGCATATAGACAACACAGAGAGAATTAAATTCAGCGCTTTCATTTCCAACATGTGCTCATTCATGGCTTTATATTAATTAATTCAGACAAATTTACATGTTTATTAGGATGGATTATCTTACGTGACTCTGTGAGTTCGTCTATTTCTTAGATCCAAAGCTGCATAAACTAGCTACATATTTATGTAACACATCTAATATGTGCATTAACGGCTGTTATGTTAAATAAAGTTTACTAATTACAGCTAAGCAAGTGCTTTACCTATGCATACCGTTGTTGTTGCCTCGTCTCCCCTCAGACGCACTGAAATGGCGATCCTGCCATAAATTCTCAAAACACCCACAAGATGGTGGCATTTATCGGTGAATCCGATATTACAAAACCGATAACCGATTATGGTAAAATGCTTAAATATCAGGGAAAATATCGGTAAATCGATATATCGGTCCATCTCTACTCACAACCTCATACGTATTTTATGAGGTGGTTAATACGTATGAATTCATACGACCTCACTAGTATGATTTTGTGCAATTTGTCTAGACCCCAGTGCCGGGTAGGTTTAGGGGCAGGTTAGGTGTAGGTCATTCCAACAAGTCTCACTCCCAACTCGTCACATATTGATGTTTGGTCAGGACCCCTTGGCTTCAGTTTTTTTAGTGCCCAGCATCACTTCTGGATGTGCAAGGTCCTCCATTGCTTCTAGTTGTTTGCATTATGCGTCACATTTAATGGTTTGCATGCATTTGCAAAAATCATTTTATATAAATTTATACTTTCATAGATATTTTGGAGCACCCAACCCCAGCCCTACCCTGAACCTACCCACTTCTGAACAACACGCAACAGGCAACACGCAACATGTAACAGGCAAATGAAAGTACAGTGACAGGTATTTATTGCAAACCATAAAAAGAAGTATAAAAGTATTACAAACAAGTCCCATTGCATTCCAAGTCCTCTGATATCTTTATGCGAAGAACAGAACAAATCATTCGGTTTTAATCGCTGAAAAATATCTAGCTCCCGCACATATCACATTCAAAAAGAACTTGTTTAGAATGATGCAGTCGTCACGAGACACACAAGAGCCAATGGCATTTCACAACCAAAGCTGACGTAACGCTTCTTCTGGCGCCAGTTTTTAAATTTGTGTACAGACTGCGCACAGGATGAGCTGTATGGTGGATGGAGACGACGATTGTGTCTATTCCTCTCAGAAATCAATTGTTTTGCCTTGGAAGACTTGGGATTTTAATACTTTTTAAAAAAATTGTGACTGTAGTTGTATCTACCTGTTATATCCTATGTTTTATATTGACAAAGGTTGTAGGGGCGTGGTTGGGTTACGTGCTCATAAATGTGTAAATATTGTAATGTAAAAATAATTGTTTTGACTGTTTATAAGTGACACCAAGGGGACCTGACCAAGTGTCAGTATGTGACGAGTTATGAGTGGGAATGTGTTGGTCACTCACACGAATTCATATGAATTAGTCACCTCGTAGAATATGTAAGAATTGCCATGGAATGACAAGCTAAAATCCAAGGAGTACTGTTTTGGTTAGTATTTTGTTGTAGCTGCAGAAGTGTGGTGTAGTAAACAGGTGGAACTACTATTGTGTGGTGAACCATGCACTCATACTCATTATCTATAACTTATCATGCTGGTTTGAGTTCAGGTTTGTGGTAAAATTAAAAAGTGAAAAAGCAGTGAATTTGTTGAAGCCTGTCAGCCACACACGCTCACGTGCGGATGCGACAAAGTAAGTGGGCCTGACCAGCATAAATCAGATATTCCAGCCCACTCCACTCTGTCCTCAGCATTCTTACCATGGGTAAGTGGTGGTGAGTGCCTTCATTTGGAGCACTCATTTAGAGATTGGCTGTAAAAGAGAAGTGAAGAGATAGGCCTGCTGGTTGTGTCTGATCAGACTGAGTAAAGAATCTCTTATTAATGTGTGAGAGCAATTGTGAGTGACTCCTTCATAGTGACAGGGGTGAGTGAGTGAATGACTGGAGGGATTGCAACATTTCTAAAAGCCATAATTACATCCAAGCTTTAAAGTGAACTATCCCTTTAAATGGAACATTCCATGGGTTTTCAAGCCCTCCAAGGACCACCAAATATTATGATCCCTTTGCTTTACTTTGGAAAGAAGAAACTCCACTGAAAAAAAGTACTCTTGAAGCGATGTGTTTCATAAATAAATAAATAAATAAATAAATAAATAAATAAATAAATAAAAGTAGTAGTAATAATAATAATAATAATAATAATAATAATAATAACAATAAAAGTAAGAGCGAGAGAGCACAATATATCTGCCCCATCAACAGAATATTAAATGTATACTATTAAATAGTATACGCAAGAGGTTTCTTTTAAAAACGTTAACAAAAAAAAAAAATAAATAAATAAAATAAAATAAAATAAAAATAAATCTTTCTCCAATTTTCTGTGGACCCTCATCTGAAAAAACACTGGATTAATCCAGTGTGAGTAGATGGACAAATGATCATTCCACTGTTCTGAGAGTTTGTGACAAACACTAAACTTTGAGAACTCACTTAATGGATAATGATATTACAGTATTAGAAACAAGCTTAAGTATGCCAGTTATTTATACAGGGCAGGAATGGAGAGTCCTGCCTGCAGGGTATATTTACATGATTATTCTGTCCCGTTAAAGACAAAGCTTTGTTATGAAGTGAAAGGATGGGTTTAGCCTTCTGTTTTCACACAGTCTCTTTATTATTTCATTCTCTGTGTTTTTACACTGCACTAGAGCCTGTTGCTATGGCAACAGTGTCCAAGCAACCGCACAATAGGAATCGCGCTCTGCAATGAGCTGCAGTCATTCACTCGCCTTGCACGACTCCTGTGCTATTCACATGGTACTGCAAACACACACACACACACACCTCGCACACACAGTTAGATGGTCTGAGGATGAATGCAGTATAAATCAATACATGACCTACTGTTAATTGGAGCTCAGGTTTTTAGGGGGAAAATGTCTCTGGATGTTTTTAGGGGTTCATCTGCACTATCTGTAATGTTTGGATGAGACACATAATGGATAATGAATCCAGATGAATTTTGGTCTCTGTGCCAGTTGGATTTAAAATATAAACTAACAAACTATACATAAAAAAAACCCCTAGATATTTATCTTCTCCTTTATTCTTTCTCTCCCTCTCTGTTCAGCGCAGCCTTTCTAAATCTCTCTTGTAAATGAGTTTACAGATGGCACAAAGGCCTTGATTATCAGCTCCATCCATTTGACTTTGGGCAGAGAACCGTAAGAATCACCAGCACATAGAGCGAAAGCATCTGTTGAATTGGCCACGGTCGCAGAGAAACACAGCAAACACTCTCAGTGCAGCTCTGTAACACACACACACACACACACACAGTCACTGTTTGAGATGAGTCAACACTCTGTCCTCTATAGACAGTGCCTATATCCATCCCTGTCGTATAGTTATTTCTAATTCTGAGGTCTCCTGAGAAATATGAGTTGTGTAATTATCATTATGCTTTTGGCCCTGTCTTTTTAATTCTCAAATGGTCCACTCACTCTTAAAGTGATAGTTCACCCAAAAATGAAAATTCTGTCATTAAAGGAGAAGTCCACTTCCAAAGCAAAGATTCACATATAATGTACTCACCCCCTTGTCACCCAAGATGTTTATATCTTTATTTTTTCAGTCGTAAAGAAATTATGTTTTTTGAGGAAAACATTTCAGCATTTTTCTCCATATAATGGACTGATATGGTGCCCCGATTGTGAACTTCCAAAAGGCAGTTTAAATGCGGCTTCAAACGATCCCAAATGCAGTTGTAACAATCCCAGCCAAGGAAGAAGGGTCTTACCTACCAAAAAGATTGGTTATTTTCATTAAAAAAATATATAATTTAAATACTTTTTAATCTCAAACGCTCATCTTGTCTTTCTCTCCCTGAACTCTGTGTATTCTGACTCTGACTCTGTGTATGTCGAAAAACTCTAACCGTATTTTCTCCCTCAACTGCAAAAATCATTTCAAAATAATCCAACATCACTGCAGAAGTTCCGACCAAGTCTTTGGAAAGTGAACATGCAAAGAAGAACAAATACCCTTAACAAAAAAGGTAAAACAGCGATATAGGATGATTTCGAAGTTTAGGGAGAACATGAGATGGGAGTTTTTCGACATACCCTAACTGTCATGAACCAGAACAAAAACAGTCCAGGCAGAGTAAGACGAGACAAGCGTTTGGTATTGAAAAGTATATAAATTGCAGTATTTTTATTAAAATAAGCAATCATTAAGCTAGATAAGACCCTTCTTTCTTGGCTGGGATTGTTTACAACCGCATTTGGGATCGTTTGAAGCTGCATTTAAACTGCATTTTGGAAATTTGAAAATCGGGGCACCATAACAGTCCATTATATGGAGAAAAATGCTGAAATGTTTTCATCAAAAAAAACACAATTTCTTTACGACTGAAGAAAGAAAGACATGAACATTGTGGATGAGAAGAGGGTGAGTGCACAAGAAGAGGCTTGGTCGACCAAAATTTTATTAGTCGCTTAGTCGCAGAAAAAAATAAATAAACAAAAATGACAGACAGATTGTTAACAGCTATTCTATGTGGTAATACAGTACCGCGCAAGACATCACGTCTCACCTATCATTCATCGACCACAAATATGGCTTATCATCTGAAATACTGTAAGTAGTAGCAACTTTAGATGTCCACTCAATCTAATGTTAACCTAGAAAAATGTGTGCTATAGACCTTTTTCCTGAGAAAACGATGAGCGCCACCATTACAAATTCGAACTTCCGTTTAGATGCTCTTCTGTTCCAGTCTCCATAGGAACCCATTCAAATAGCGCCCATCTGTTTTTAATGTAGCTAATGTCGGCAGCTTCACGTGAGGCACTGACAAATAACAGTTATAGTGACATTGCAAAGTGATAACGCTATGGAGCCGTGTGCTTTTTAAAATCATTTAAATAGGTTTAACATTAGATTATCAGCTCGGAATATACGCTAATTTGATTAGAAACACTGGAGACTAGAAAAGCGAAGCATCCTTCCGGTTAGGAGTCAGGAGTGACTTCTGCATTCAGGAAAAATGTCTACTGAAGTGTCTGTGCGGAGTGTAGAAGCTGAATAGTAGCGTGTTTACTGCATAACACATGGAGGTACAAACATTTGCTCTTATACTCTGTCATTTTTGGTCAAACAGATAAGAGTAATACATCTTTTGAATCTGTAAAGGCTTTTATTATAAGACGTTTATTTGTGTGCACTCACAATAACAACGAAACGTTGTGCTTTTGTAAAATAACGAAAGCAAACATGCGATTTCCGCAGTCTTGGTCTCTGCGGACTTGAGCATATCAAAAACACCATAAATAACATTATGGTTGAACCACTGATGTCACATGGACTATTTTAACAATGTCCTTACTAGCTTCTGGGCCTTAAATGTGTCAGTTGTGTTGCTGTCCATGCAGAGTCAGAAAGCTCCCAGATTTCATCAAAACTATCTTTGTGTTCCGAAGATGAATGAAGGTCTTACAGGTTTGGAATGATATGAGGGCAAGTAATTGATGACAGATTTATGTATTTATTTATTTGGTGAACTAAGCCTTTAATGCGTATTTCAAGTTCTGTACATGCTACACATCATTGCAAATGTGCCTGTCACTAAAAGGTGTATTTGGCTATAGAGAGCATAAACAGCTGGACTCTGTACAGTGTACTGAATAAGGAAAAACACTCTAACGAAGACTGGCAACCATGTTTACATTAGTATGTGGCCAATCTGAACTGATGTTTGAGGTTGTTGGTCACTTCCTGCTGTTATCATATCGTAGGACTGAGTGCTGAGGAGAGGAAAAATAAGGAGAGCGCTGAAAGTGAGGGGGATGATGAAGAGAAAGAGTGATTTGAGGGTGTTTGGAGCAGAAATAGCAGTGAGGAAGTAGGGCAGGTGCAACAGGGCCCCAGCAGATCTGTCCTTCACTACAGACTCTACACTGGGGCTCTACCTCTCATATGTAAATAATAATGACTGTGTGTGTACTTACAGTGAGTAGGTTCTCATTCACACATAATTAGAGGTGAATTTTCCTGCTTGAGGAGGTGTAAACTGCAGCTAGATGTCTCTGGGTTTTTCTTTCAGCAGAAAGGAGGATACACTCTAAAATAGCCACAATCATTTACTGTGTTTAACCTCACATACACACTTTGAAAAGTGGCAATATTGAATTGAAGATAATTATTGGATGAACAGGATGAATTGGATGAACTTTCTGTTTGAGATTTTTGTTACATTTAACAGTACTACATGTGGTAGCATTTTACCATTATAGTCAAATACATTTCACACATTTTCTAACAATTTATAAATTAGCCACGTGTTGTGTCTAGGAACTAGATGGACGTCTCAAATGTGACTGTGACAGATGCCAAATCCAGCCATAGCAGCACCATACAGAATAACTAATTAGGATTTAGACATGCCAATTTCTTTAAAAAGATTTAACTGTAGAAACAAAATATCAACTGATATTCAGATCTTTCTACTTCCTACATTAAAAAAAATACAGTGAATTAATAAACTTTACAAACACTGAATTGCAATGTTGGGGGTGATGCATTACTAGTAACACGAGTTACTTAGGTTACTTTTTCTGCATTACTTTTTCATTTTACAAAAAAATATCTGAGTTACTTTTTCAAATAATTAACGCCAGTTACTTTGTTTTCCCATTTATTGACTGACAAGTCTCCTGTCGCCATGTTGAGAGAAATCGTAAGTATAGAGGCATTGTGTGCACAGTGTAATCATGATGTTATATCATGTAGTTATAGACTAAATTTGAACAAGTATTAATTCATCTCACTCGCAAAAAAACAGATTCAGTATTCGTCAAAATTAATTAAAACAGTGAAATGCAAACCTGCAATAATTAAATATGTTAAATAACACAAATATCCATTATGTATTTTATTAACCAGTGTCTTTGCTGCTGAGCTTTGATCCCGTTCAACCATACTATTAGGCAAAAATTACTTTTAAACTAACATTTGTACTTAATTGTTTTTTGCTGAAGAGTGTTGAACCTTCTTCTCCTGCGTTCTACTGTACAGACATGAATTTACTTTTCCTTCAGCCTGAGGCTTATTCATTTCACTTTTTGGTGTAAAAAGGCTTTTACATTTGCTAAAAATATAACTTTTTATATTAAAACAAACAAACAACGCTGCCCAGATTTAATAAGTAACGCGAAGTATAAAAGTATAAAAGTAACTAAGTAACGTAATTAGTTACTTTTTTTAGAGAGTAATGCAATATTGTAATGCATTACTTTTAAAAGTAACTTTTCCCAACACTGCTGATTTGAAATCTGCCATCTTTGTTGATAAAAATTCTTGAGTCAGTCACCTGAGCTGTAAATGCTGATCAATCTGCAAAACATCTATTAATATAATGAATATTTAAGACTTAAATATCGCTTGAATTTGTTTTTTTGTTCAAACGGCAGTCATGCCAAAACAGTTTTTTTTTTGTGCCTGCACTGTAAAAGAGGAACAGAAATGATAGAGAGAGTGAGAGGAATGCCTATTTATCAAACTATTCATAAAGATGAGTCATTTCGTCCTTCCTCCCATCTCATCCTTTCCAGACTCTCCATCACAGAGGCTTTCATCACTTCACAACTTTTCCTGTGTGTGTGTGTGTGTATTTAAGTATCAGTGTGCTGTTAGCTCAAACTGTAAATGCGCACACTATGAACCATCAATAAGCACAAATTCTCACAAATACCAAAACACAAATCTGCTGCCTTGTATTTTTTTTTTTACAGAAATCTCACCTTTCTCTATTCACAGTTGCACTTGCTAGAGTAGACTGGGCAAATAATAAAACATTGATAAAATAATAAAACTTGAATCAGGTTTATTTTCTGGCAGAACATGATCTGAGGGAATTAAAATATAGTTTATTTACGTATTTTTTGGCACCATTTACTCAACCCTCATGTCATTCCAAACTTGTACGAATTTCTTGCTGCAATTATTTTTTGAAAAATATCAGTTTTAGTGTAATGAAAGTAAAAAAAGAACTGTGGCTTTATCATAAAGTATCGTAAAAGTGCTTCATATAACTTGTGCTCTAGATTTCAACTTCTGTGTGAGGAACAGACTCCTTGGTGCACTCATTAGGAACTGTGATGTCCAATTCTTGAACAAATTGTTCTTTTGAAGTTGAACCTTTCCAGTGAATCAGCTAATCCAGTCCTAATTTTTTTTTTTTGTTTGTTTTTTTGCAAAACTTGAAATACAGTGCACACCTTGTATTGACTACTTTAATGATATCTTTAAAATAGTCTTACTGTGCCTTTGAAGTTTAAAATCTTTAGTTCCTATTTACAGTAATTGCATGGATGGAGAAAGATGACCTGTATATATATGAAGAGTTCAGATGCAAAACCAGCTAAAAGCCATCTCGGTCAAAAATGAGATAATGATACTGAGTGAATGCTCTTGACACATATTATACGTCCATCAAATACTTTTTCTTCAAACTCGCTAAAATACCAGCCTCAGCCCAATCAGAAGTACTGGTACATATATATATATATATATATATATATATATATATATATATATAAATTAGGGCTGTAACGATACATGTATTCGTACCGAACCGTCACGGTACAGGCATCTCGGTTCGGTACATGAGGCCTTACAACGAATACTGGCAATTCACCCTCAATCCAGAAGGGGGTGCCTGCAGTAATGCAACTCTTGATAACTGCCGGCAGAAGAACAGCGAATGCCAGGAGTTGCGCACTTGAAAACAAAGACCACTAGACAGTGACCATGTGCTGATTCTGAAGGTGTCTTTCACTTACAAAGGAGTATACTCAACAGTCTGCGAAATGGAGCTTTGTGCTCTTGTATCCTACCTCTTTCATTTGGCACAAATCCAAATATTTCATAATGCTAAACTATTATTTATGTAAATTGTAGACTTTGTACTTCAGTCGTGTTCTAACGGTGACACAGTGAGGCGGACGCGCTGATGTTTGGTTCACTGTGTTTTATTTAGATAAAGTACCTACTGCGCTGTCAAGTTAGCAATGCTGGAAGACTGGAATTGATATGTTTTGTGTTTGTGTGCGCCGGCGCGATTACTTCAACTTTCCTCATACCAGCAAAATCAACTTAAACAAAAAACAAATAGGATGTCGCTTTCTGCCGTTTGAGTTTCCTTTCTGTCACAAAACTGAACTGAATCTCAGCAAATATAGGCTACGTTGTGTTACGCGTCGCAGTTTTTTTCCCCCTTGTCTATCAGTTAACTAAATTAAATATATTTCAAGTATTTATTCCTTGTATGTATATATGTACTGCAGATTTTATAGTCTATATATGACATTTTTTTTCTAGTAATATTTAGTATTTTTACATATAGGTGGGAAAAAATGTAATTTGTACTACCGTCTGTTTAAAATAAATGAAAAGAAACCTAGCATAGTAAATTAGTTTTTTATTTTCTGTTGTACCGAAATGGTATTGAACTGTGACCCTCGAACCGAGGTACGTACCGAACCGTGACATCTGTGTACCGTTACACCCCTAATATATATATATATATATTAGAGCTGTAACGATATATATATTCGTACCGAACCGTCACGGTACGGGCATCTTGGTTCGGTACATGAGGCCTTACAACGAACAACCCTCTCCTAAGTCTCGATTTAAATCAAATGATTCACAATACGCGCTTTGAAGTCCCATTCAAAATGATCAAATGATCCGATTGGTGCGCTTTGAAACAGTGAATCATTTTGCGATGCTGTGGTTTACTGGTTCAGAGTTTCAAAAAGCTCAGTTGACAATGTGTTCTTTGCTCGCTTTCTCTATATACTTTATTCGTTGTTTGAAATTAAATTATTACAACTAATAGGTCTACCGTACAATGTTTTTATTACATTGTGATGACGTTAGACAGTTTCTGTCATATTAAAATTTCATGTCATGACACTCATTATCTGGTACTTGCCTAAAATATGGGTATATAATGTGCGTTATACAGATTACACTAACATTAGGTTACTCACTATAGCCTTACTGAAGTTGGGTTAATCTCCGGCTATAAAAAAACGTCAGTCAATCTATCAGTAGACCATAATGAAATGTAGCCACTCTAATATTAGCAACAGGACTCATGTCTCATTTGAATAACCACAAAATTGAAGGCTGCTGTTGTTGCTGATAGATGCTCTTTTGTTGATAGTAATATGTTAGCAAGGACGTGCTTGAATCAGTGTTGGTGATACAATGGAAAATCCAGGTGGGAGATATGATAGTTCACAGCGCTTTTTCCCCTGAGGAGCTCTGGCAGTGCTTTCCCTTCTCACAGGTCTGATCGATGAGGTGTAAATCGAGTGAGCAGAAGCTTCTGGCTGCCAGAGAGCTCACAGGTGAACAGGCTGGTTGCCATGAGCTGTTTCTATATATTACGCTGTGGCTAGGAGCTATAATTCAATGCTCCTCCTCCTTTCTTTGGAGCAAAACCAGAGCTGCACCCTGCTGTTTGGTCAAATGTAGTGCTGTAAACAGAAGAGCTTTAGGTTTTTGCAATGCGTAGCTAAATTTATTCCTATATGTGAATAAAAATGTGGAATTCAATTAGATTATATTATTATAATTTATGCATTTTGCAGCCATTTTATTAAATACAAAACAAAATCACTGCATCTAATCTCTACATTTTATCAGTTTATGCTTTCCTTGGTAACTGAACCCATGACCTTGGTGTTGCTAGCACCATGCTCACAAGTTGTAAATAATGATTTTTTATGTAAAAATAATTACATAATTTGGTTGATAATTTAGATTACATATAACAGATGGAAAATGGTGGGGGAAAAACATTCCGCAAATGGGAATTAGGGACAGGCCTTGACAATAAGAACTGCGCGATAGTACAAAAGTTTATCATTTGCATGTGTTTTTAAGCCTTGCCAATTGAAACATTCAAGTGATTTTAAACCATTCAAGTGCAAGACCTTGCACAAGACATCTCCATTCAGTTTTAAACACTGTGCACACTGTACACACAGATAGCTGCATCTCTGACAATGCGCAAGCCCCAAATTGATTGATATCTTGTGATTTAACAGACAAATACACCTCGCCAGTGTAAACATTCAAGTGATTTTAAATTCAACTGCAAGAAAATGTGAATAACAACTCCATTCACTGTGTTCTAGAGCTGCATCTCAGGGAACACACAAGCACAGATGGGAGTTTCTTTTCCCTTCTTCTTGCACTTGAACAAACAAATACATACAAAAGTGTCCAAATACCGTTTTGGCAAGTATCCTCAAAAACAGTTGGTTATGCCTTGAGTAAACGTAAACAGAAAGAAATCGGATGTGCATCAGTATACCCGATCTGCACATTGTGTCTTAAAGTGACAGTGCCTAATTTACCAGCTTAATCCAACAACATTTTTTTTGTTGTGGCATTAAAACTGCAATCAAGAATTGTAAAATTTAACTGCCATTTAAAATTTTGGTATCATATAAGGTTGTTTGCTAGAATACAAAATAACATGGGTCAAAAACAATGACAACATCTATTTTTTTTTTTTTTTTTTTTTGGTGGCAGGGCAAGTAAAAAACTGAAAAAATCCTTAGCATTGAGGCCTGAGAGGTATTTATTAAAAACTATTTTTACTATTCCTATATCAACCTGATGTCATGATGAAAATGTACCTGCGGGAACTTTGCGAGACGCAAAATACGTACCAACAAGTACATATCACTGCAGTTCCCAACAAAAATATCCAGAAATCTTATTAATTTGGGATTTATTTGACTGTATATTCACTTGATAGCCCTATTTTAAGCATAAAATATACATAATACAACCTCCCACCCGAAGGTCACTGTAATTTGCATTTTGAAAAAAATGACAAAAAACATCCCCTCTTTATTTATATTTTGAAAATGTATTTATTTATTTATTTTCGTTTTCATACACAGTTATGGTTACAGCTCCATATATTTTGCTTTCGAAATATACAGAGCTATAACCATAACTGTCTACGAAAACAATTACAAGTGCTTGCCTCTAGTGTTCATTTCTGTTGGAAAATGCAGTGATATGTACTTATTGGTACGTATTTTGCATCTTGCGAAAAAGTGGCCGTAGGTATGTTTTTGTCATGAAATCAGGTAGTCCTATATTGTGCATAAACCTCAAATTAAATATGAAAATGATCGAAGACAACTTAAAATACTGGGTTCTTTCATTCATTCATTCATTCATTCATACATTCTAACTGGTGAAAAAGCAGTCATTTTTGTGGTTTTTAGACTTTTTTTTTTTTGGACAATTTTTGGAGTATTGTTTCCCAGAAAAGTTTAGGCAGCATAGTTAAAATATGACCAGAGCTGCTAATAAAATACTGTGACCAGTTGTTGAATGAGTATGCTCGCAACCCTAAAATAAATGAATGCATGCATAGCACACACAACATCCATGTCACCAGCAGGGCTTCCCATTACCTGCTCTCTGTCCTGCACAAGCCCTCTCTTGCATCAGTCTTCTTCTTACATGTGCTTATGTGTTTGAAGATCCCAAAGTGAATGGTGAGGCAGCTAAAGCAGCGCTAGCCAATGAGGACTGTCCCCACATAGACCAAGCCATTTCCCCTGAGGACGGCCAGATCTTTAACCCAAGCGAGCCACGGGGAGACACTCCGTGTTTTCTGCTAAACGTCGGCAGACGGTCCACAAACACGGGCACCCGAGTGAGGAAGGGTATGTAACCACTTTGTGAGGCTATTGCCTGACACACAGAAACACAGACACACACACAAATATACATATCATGTGCATTACACAGTAAATACAAACAAGCAGAGCGCGCCCACAACAGACAGTTTATAATGATGCAGTTTAATAACTGCAGTTCAATCACAAATGAGACCAAATTTGTGCACCTCAACCATCTCAGATTTTAGTCAGATGAATGGGCTTAAAACTACATCTTTTGTTTAAAGTTTCACTTTCATTAGTTCTTTTTTTTATCTTTAAAAGCACTACTGTCAACATTTTTCATATGTAAACAAAATGAGACAGGGAGAATCAGAGATAAAGACCCTTCCCTGCACGCTCAGATCCTTCCACAAGTCACATTTCTCCAACCCTCTTCTCTTTTAACATATTGCAAATAAGTTTTTTCCACACCACGCTGCATTACGTCAAACTCATATTAACACACATACAGCTGCCTCCTGGGGCCAACCTTAATCTTCCCTTTTTTTCTGTTTTTCTTTGTTGTTTGTTTGTTTTTTACTTGTTTCTTCCACCACTGTACATGCCTGTGGTCTGTCTCTATGTTTGTACCTCCTTCCATCTCTCCCTCTCTCCCGTCTTCCTTATGCTACCCGATTGGCTCATAGCCGGAATGTTCTCAGGGAGGTCAGGGGCGGAGCCGGCCGGCCCGACGCACGGCACACAGGGTTACCCACTGCTGCAGCTAGGCTGGGCGCACAGCCCAGAAGACGGCCATGCCAGGGTCACCACCTGAGATCCATCCCTGTTTCGCTGTCATACGCTCAAACCGCTCACAGCAGCCTTAGATAAATAAAAGGCCCCTACACGCTATGTAGCTTTACAGGCTGTCAATTAACGTCAGCAAATGTAGTGACATAGAAAACCAACACACTTTCATGTTATCTCACACCTGTTCTAGTTTGACCCCTGACCCTTCAGATCACATGCAGAGTTTTCCACAACAATTACACACCACTGACAGCGACAGCATAAACCGGCCATTTCTGATCACGTTCAAAAGAATATCCCGCTACCATCCACCAATTTGTCATGTGATCATTTTCTAACCAATAGCGCTGTCTGTCTGTGTCTTATGACATGTTGCTCTGTGTGAGCATGCTCTGTTTGACTTCAGATCTTACCCACAGCCAAAAGCACCACAAGATGGTCAGCATCATCACCAAGCAGAACTACACACACAGTTCCCAACAAATATGTATTTTTGTCTTTTCGTGTTATATTTGTATATGTGTTTGTATAAGTTTATGAGTGTTTTCAGAGATGTCTGTTGTGTGTGTGTGTGAGTGGGTGTGTGTGCATGCAGTGCTTCAGAATGCACTGTTCTTATTTTTCTGTAGCATTATGTTGTGCATGTGTTGGGGCAGTCCTGCGGCCTTGCTGCACTATCTGTCCTGATGCCTGTATGGTATTGGATGAGAAAGTGAAGACTTGGTTTTGCACACAGGCAAAGAATATGATGAAATGGTGTATGGACACCACTGAAGTATTTGACATGCTCTTTCATTTTGAGTCGAAACTCACAATAAGCCATTAGTGGAGAAATATGAAAAACCTTTGAGTTTTCTGTTTTGTTGTTTTTAATAAAGCAGAGTCTCTGCTTTCAAATGACATCAGTTTTTTTTTGGGAAATTCAAACAATTTGCACCTGCCTTAGTTCAAAAGGCAGTGCAGAAATGCATGTAAACTGATCATCTATTTCTTTTTAATAGTTGTATGAAAAAACTGAGCAAAAAATGATGAACGTTGGAAGGTATGTTTAAATAGCAAAACTTCTTAGTATCATCCTTCAAGTGGTCAAAAAAAAAATAAAACCATGGAAAGACATCAATAAAATGGCTTTTTTCACCTACTAGAAAAATAATAGAAACATGATTTAAATTAGTTCAGTTGTTGATAATTTAAAAATGTATTGTTAAATATATGCACTATAATATAAGTTCATTTTATTTTAAAATGTTTTTATGACATCCTCATTATTTATTGTATGTTTGAATTAATTTCCTTTAAAAGTATGAAATAGGCTGTTTTCTCACAAAACCATTGAACTGTTTGTAAACATAATCAGAGCTGGGTAGATTACTTACAAATTGTAATCTGTTGCTGATTCCAAATTACATGACAAAATTTGTATTTAGCAACATAATCCATTACATTACACATTTTAGGTAATGTAATCAAACTACTTTTAGATTATTTTTTTATTGTGTTGATTTAAATAGGATAATCTAAGTGCATTAAACATTATATTATGTCAAGGTTTCCCAAACTGGCATTTGTAAAGGAACTGCAGGGGGTTTATGAGTTTAATGAAAAGCTAAGAATTAATTAACATGAAAAAATTAAATTAAAAGTCATTATAAAATTATTCAAAATAACACTTACAAAAAAAATTTCAAAATTTGCTTACCACGTTATGTGACCATTACTAACGTCAGAGAACCATGAACATGCAAATGTGATACTTAATAAAAAAAAAAACAGGTTCTTCAAATAAATATAATAGTTGAAAAAGGATCAGATGAGAAAAAAAAGTTTGTGAATTCATGAATTTGTGCATTTTAACGTGTTTGAAAAACAAAAGCCTTCTAAAGACATAGAAATATATGGTATATAAATATATACTCTACAGAGTGATAATTCAAATAAAAATGAATGTGTTTATCAGTAGTTGATGCAATATTCAGACATTTATTAAATCCAAATTGTCAGATGCTGTGTTGCAACCTAACTAATGTGTCTTTGTGTGAATGTCCGCAAAACTCATGAATGTATATAAGCAGTATTTCAGAAAGGAACATTTAAAATATGTGACCCTGGACCACAAAACCAGTCTTAAGTTGCACAGGTATATTTGTAGCAATAGCCAAAAATACATCGGATGGGTCAAATTTATAGATTTTTCTTTTATGCCAAAAATCATTAGGATATTAAGTAAAGATCATGTTCCATGAAGATATTTTGTAAATTTCCACCGTAAATATATCAAAACTTAAGTTTTGATTAGTAATATGCATTGCTATAAACTTCATTTGGTCAACTTTCCAAATTTCTCAGTATTTTGATTTTTTTTGCACCATCAGATTCCAGAGTTTCAAATAGTTCTATCTCCATACATCAATGGAAAGCTTATTTCAGCTTTCAGATGATGTATAAATCTCAATTTTGAGAAATTTACACTTATGACTGGTTTTGTGGTCCAGGGTCACATAAGAAGAATTAGAGAGAATTAATTAGATTAACTGAATCTAATTACAAGTAATCCAGATTACATGTAATCAGTTACTACTCTCTGATAATAATTATATCATTTGAAAGCAGAGACTTTAATTTTTCATTGTGTTTATGCTTTTTTTGTCAAAGTGACTCGAAATGATGGTGCAAGTCATTTAGAGACTATGGAAAAGTGCCTGAAACTGAGGGTCTGACCCTGACAAATCACTGGACTGGATTCTCGGTTGCCTTAATTTCAAATTGACCAGTTAATTAAATTCCTAGATTAACAAATCTGTGAACTTCTAAATTCTATTTGTAACATTTTTTGCCTTGCAATCCACAGCCTTCTTTGCTTGCTCTAATGCCAGATTAACCAACCCGATCTTTGTGCATGCCCTCACAGAGATTGCATGCGATATTAAACCCTTTAAACCTGACCCATAGCAGCAAACATGGTGTGGAGCAAACTGACAGAGGTCAAGACGAAACCTTTGTGTCTCAGCAACTGCCATGTGCACATTTCTCTCCACTAAACCAAGGTTATCAAAAGTCCCGAAGCCTGGGCACCATAACCAGCAAGGCCCGAACGCTGGCCGAGGTGGTATCGATGTCCACCGGGTCCTGCGGCCCACCTGTTCTCCTGCGGCGGTCCCATTCTCCAATCCCCTCCATTCTCTAAGAGATGGAGCAGTTGTGTAGTTAGAGCTGTCTCCCTGGGTCTTCCTCCTGCTCTGCTGCCTTCTGTTCCCTGCGCTGTTTGAGTTGGTCTGGTCTGTCTTGTTCTCTGGTCCTTGTTTTCTGGAGCTGTGTTTTTGTCTCCTCCCCTCCTCCTTTTCCTCTTGCGTTCGTTTTGCTTGTTTCTTGTCTTTACGTACCGACTCTCAACTCACACAAAGCCATCAGAGAGAAAGAAAACCTCCAAATGATCTCAGGGAAATTTTTAAGGATTCCCTAGTTGTGAGTGTTTATCAGACACAATAAAAGAACTGGGATTAGAAAGGTAAACCTTATTGTTCCAGCACCTGGAAAGACTTGCATCCTCCCTGCAAATGCTAGAAATAATGATATTTTTTAAGGATTTACTATGAATATTTATTTATAAATCCTCTCCCGTCTGAGTACATTCTCACATAGAACCCTTTCAGACACCTGGAAGACGAAACAATAGTCTTTTTATCGGCTTCTCTTTTTTTTTTTTTTTTTTTTGGTTTAGCTTCACTGTTTAATTTTTACTCTACTTCCCCTTTGCTCCGGTGGAGTCTTCCTCCCTTCTTCCTTCATCACCTCATTAACAAGAGCCCAGGTAGGAGGTATCAGGACTCCCACTTTCTCGCTGTCCACAGCAAACGTCTCTCCCTCCTCTGCGCTTCTTTCATTCTTCCTGTGCATTTCTGTCCATCTCTCTTTCTCCGACCTCTTTAGCCCTGGATTGCGAAAGCAACCCAAATGAACGTTTTTACAATGCAGACAAAAAGGAAGTCTTATTTTCTCAGCCCATTTCCTCCTCATTCTGTGAGCTGAATGAAAACAAGGCCCAATGGCAGGATGACCCTGAGCAATCCCATCATCCCCTGTATTTTCTACTGCAGATCCCTGCAAAGAGGAAACAGCCCTAGTTAAGTATATGCAGTCAGAGGTGCTCAAAGTGACCTGAGAAGGCAGCAGCATCTCAAAAACCTTCGTTTCCCTTCTCCAGCCTTGCTGGACTCCACAATGGCCAGAGGGAATTCAGGCTGGTGTCCAAAGGAGGGACATATATGTAGAAAAAGAGAGCACAATAGAGGATGCTGTTAGTCGACGCAGCGGCGAGCGTTTTTATCCAGATTCCGGCTGTGTGAGGAATCTCATGGACCAAGACTTTTTTTAAGGAAGACCTCAAGGACCATCGACCGAAGAGTGCGACGAGTGGATGGCTTTAAAGCCAGCAAAATGAGTTTTATAAACATAATACTAACGATAGTACCTGCAGTGACAGATGTAGTGGACTCTTACCTGTTCATTTTAGCATGAGCTGCATGGTGTTACATTTAAAAAAAGAGGAAAATATTCTATATCTGTTATGAATCTGTCTGTACAAAAAAAAACAAAAAACAAATATTTTCTTTCAAGAGTTCTTGACTTTTGCAGAATTGACATGTAGCCATGGATAATGAGATGTTCAGAGACCATGTTCTTAATTTCAGCAACTGATTTCTCCATTCTGTCTTTGTTGTTAACCACATGACTCAGCTCTGGTCACATTGACCTCAAATTCTGAATGAGACGCTCGTGGTTACTGCCGTGAGATCGACTGTAAATTCCACCTTTTGACTTTGTTTCTGTCTGGCATGCTTGTGATTCTGGATCTTATAGAGAAAAAAAAAACAACTGAGCAAAATGAGTTATTTTTCTGTTCTATGTCTTAATTATTGGTGAATAGATCCTGTGCAAACTGTCGTGAGCAACTGTTTATTTCACATATCAAGTGCAGACTTTTAACAGTGTTATTTTTGGAGAAAAAACATCAAAAACGAGAAAAACGGCATCCTGTTGAGATGTTTTACATTTTCTCTCATTACTTTTAGGTACTAAAACACAAAGAAAAGCAAAAAAGACAGATGTATATTTACATTATAAGAAAATTGTATGCAATTTAGCTAACTTTGGGGAAAAACAAATGCATGCACTATGTTATGCAACAATAACTGCATAGAAAAACAGGAAAATATGACTACCATAGCATGAAATAAATTTTCTATGAAAACTGTTAGAGCGCTTGGGTTTTATTTCATTTTTTTTTTTTCCCACTGATTGATTTACTTCTGTTTCCCTCATTGGACGATGTACCAATACTCTCTTTGACCTGAAGTCGACAGGCACAAAGAGCTGAATTGGAAGGTCTTTGATGCGAAAACATGTCTCCAGGTGGAGCAGCATGGCAGACTGCACTGATGAGCATGGTGATGAATTAAACCATTAACATTTGAAGGAAAGAGTGAAACACCTGCATGCTGTGAACAAGCTGAAGTTTTGAACAAGCGGTGTCAACATACACTCTGCTCAATGAGGTATGATGCAAAAGCCTGCCTTACGCCTGCTAAACGTGCCTGCTAACAGACCGCGTTAACGTCACCCTCTGCTCTCCTTTCATCCCTTCCTCCTACTCCTCCTGACCCCTTCCATCTCTCCTCTGCGCTGGCTCGCACGTCATCCCGCACCCTCTTCACCCGTCTTTGTTCTCTAGGTGTCTGGGTAATAACTCGTCTGTTGTCTCTCTTCTTTTTCATGTCTGTAGAGGCTTCTCGGCAGGGCCGGCACAAACCGCCTGCAGACTCTGTGTGTGTCATGAATCGTGGTGTTCCGACCACTGTGTGCATGGCCCAGAACACCCCTCCCACTTCTTGATAACGCTCTATAAGTCTGTTTGTCGTACGCGAATGGGTGGAAGACCCGTTTCGACACATTTAAATGTATTTCAAAGGGACTTTTTGGTTTTGTTGGTGGCTGATAGTATTGTCAAGTTGTAGTGGTGTGTAAAATGTGTATTTGAGTGCATGCGTGTTAAATATGTGTGTTTTTGTATGTGTGTCTGTACTGTAAATTTGCTTTTTGTGTTGTCCTCGCTTGCGACTGAATATTTAGACCATGTAGTAATCTTTACAGGGTTATAAGGTCAAACCTATCCAGTAACTTTTTGCTCTTTTCGTGAATCACAAGAAATATTCACAAAGCTGCCTTTAAATTAGAATGGGCTCAAACTAATGATGTTGTTCTCTGTTGTGCTGCTGCTGTAAGTCATCAGTTGCCTTTGTTTGCTGTTTGCACTTTCACACTTTTACATTCCGGGGCTCAACAATAAGAATTTTTCCTGTTGGCCCTAGCAAAGAAAACAACAACACAAAAACATACATGTCAAAAAAAGGTATTTGAACATTGTTTTCCTCACGTCAAATTTATTTTCTTTCCTGTGGAACATGAAGAAAGATATTTTGAAGGATGTTCATTTTTCACTGACTTTCTTTGAATTTTTGGTCTATACAATGGTAGTCAATGGGAAACTGGTTTCTAATATTCTTCATAATATGTTCTTTTATGTTCTGCAGAAGTTATGACAGAAATTTCTTTTTTGGATGGACTATTCCTTCACTTTGCAGTTTTTAAAAGAGACAGATTATGCCACTTTTTACAGCGTGTAATAGTAAAGTTTCAGGTGTCTTCAGAATGTATCTGTTAAGTTTCAGCTCAAAATACCCCACAGATCATTTATTATATCATTTTGAAAATGCCTATTTTGAGTGGAAGCAGAAACACGCTGTTTTCTGAGAATACACATCCGAAGCATGCAAACAGAAAACAACTGTCACACGTTCTCGTGACATATTGACGCTTGTTTAGGACCCTTGGCATCACTTTTTGACACTCAGGGTACCTCTTTAGAGTAATTTTTCGATGTACAGAGGTATCCTTTTAGCGTAATTTTTCGACGTGCAGGGTCCTCTATCATTTTCAGTTTAATGCATTTGCATGCATTGGTAAAAATAGAAATAATTTTATATAAATGTACACTTTGATTGGAGCAACTAATCCACACCTACCCTAA
>CM070013.1:15036187-15047303 GCA_036247105.1 Cirrhinus mrigala | reverse complement strand
TTGTCACGTATCCTTATTGTCTTCGTGTGTTTTTGTTGTGATTTCACCATGTGCTCCCTGGACTCAGCCCTCTCGTCACCCTAGTCACGCCCTCCTTGTTTCTTCCTGAGTGTTTCATTGTCTTCACCTGTGTTTGTTCTGATTAGTTTGTGTATTTAAGTTCCACCTTGTGTTTAGTTCCCGGTCGGTCTTTGTCGTTGCATGTCGTTGCTTGTCGTTGCTTGTCGTTGCTTGTCGTTGCATATTGTTGATTAGTGTGTTCCTGTCTGTTCCTCGTGAAAGTAATTAAAATTAGATTTGTTCCGTACGTTGTATCCTGTCTTCCATCCAGCACCAGCAACAACGTGACAGAAAGACCGACCTTATAAAGAGAAGATGAGTTGGGCTGAGGACGCTTTGTGGAGACTGCGGCAGGACGGTCGTGAGTTGGAACGGTATGTGGAGGAATTCATCGAGCTCTCCCACCAGGTAGGCTGGCACGAAACTTCTCTTGGCGCTGTGTTTGTTTTGGGGCTGGATGATGAGACAATACGCTGCGAGCTTCCCACTTGTAGTTTCCCCTTGATCGAGCTAATCAATCTGATTCTCTATTTAAACGGATCTGATTTTGAAGTAGAAGAAGTTCAGAGTCCGATTAGGTCTCATCCTCCAGTCTCCTCCCAGACACAGCGCCACGCGCCCGCCTGCCCTAAGCCGAGAACCTCCACATACCGTGTCAACGGCTCGAACCGTCAGCCCAGTCCCAAATCCCCAGTCATCCTCCAGAGCTCCACCGCTGTCCTCAGCCCGATGCGGCCGGCCTCATCCCCGCGCTCTAATCCGCTGGCCGCCACGCCAGAGCCTGCTCGCAAGATGGCCGCCACGCCAGAGCCTGCTCGCAAGATGGCCGCCACGCCAGAGCCTGCTCGCAAGATGGCCGCCCCGCCAGAGCCTGCTCGCAAGATGGCCGCCACGCCAGAGCCTGCACGCAAGATGGCCGCCACGCCAGAGTCTGCTCGCAAGATGGCCGCCAAGCCTGAGTCCCCAGTCATGATTGCTGGAATGAACATTATGGACAGGGCAATCCCACTGGAGTTCACTGCTCCTATTATCTCCCCTGATTCTCCTAAGCCTCCGCTGGTTCCGCCCAGCCTTCCTGAGCCTCCGCTGGTTCCGTCCAGCCTCCCTGAGCCTCCGCTGGTTCCGTCCAGCCTTCCCGAGCCTCCGCTGGTTCCGTCCAGCCTCCCTGAGCCTCCGCTGGTTCCGTCCAGCCTTCCCGAGCCTCCGCTGGTTCCGTCCAGCCTCCCTGAGCCTCCGCTGGTTCCGTCCAGCCTTCCCGAGCCTCCGCTGGTTCCGTCCAGCCTCCCTGAGCCTCCGCTGGTTCCGTCCAGCCTCCCTGAGCCTCCGCTGGTTCCGTCCAGCCTTCCTGAGCCTCCGCTGGTTCCGTCCAGCCTTCCTGAGCCTCCGCTGGTTCCGTCCAGCCTTCCTGAGCCTCCGCTGGTTCCGCCCAGCCTTCTTAACCCTCCGCTGGTTCCGCCCAGCCTTCCTGAGTCAAGTCAAGTTGTAGCTGTGTTCCCTGAATCAAGTCAAGTTGCAGCTGCAGCTACTGAGCCAAGTCAAGCCACGGCTGTGGTTCCTGAGTCAAGTCACGTCACGGCTGAGTCAAGTCACGTCACGGCTGAGTCAAGTCACGTCACGGCTGAGTCAAGTCACGTCACGGCTGAGTCAAGTCACGTCACGGCTGAGTCAAGTCACGTCACGGCTACATCTCCTGAGTCAAATCAAGTTCCTGGTGCTTTTCATAAGCCAAGACAAAGTCCTGAGCCGGCTCCTCCTTCAGCGCGCCCTCCTGAGCCGGCTCCTCCTTCAGCGCGCCCTCCTGAGCCGGCTCCTCCTTCAGCGCGCCCTCCTGAGCCGGCTCCTCCTTCAGCGCGCCCTCCTGAGCCGGCTCCTCCTTCAGCGCGCCCTCCTGAGCCGGCTCCTCCTTCAGCGCGCCCTCCTGAGCCGGCTCCTCCTTCAGCGTGCCCTCCTGAGCCAGCACCTCATCCAGCGCTCCCTACGGCTGGCAGTACTGTAAATTTCCCCAAGAAAATTTTGGGGGGGGGGCTACCCGCCATGGCCACCTGAACTGTTTACCCGGCCATGGCCTCCTGAGCCCCCAGATCCACCATGGCCACCTGAACTGTTTACCCGGCCATGGCCTCCTGAGCCCCCAGACCCGCCATGGCCACCTGAACTGTTTACCCGGGCATGGCCTCCTGAGCCCCCGGACCCGCCATGGCCACCTGAACTGTCTGTCCGGCCATGGCCTCCTGAACTCCCTGATCCACCATGGCCTCCTGAACTCCCTGATCCGCCCTGGAGGTACGCCCCTAAGTACCCGATGTCTGTCCGGCCATGGCCTCCTGAACTCCCTGATCCACCATGGCCTCCTGAACTCCCTGATCCGCCCTGGAGGTACGCCCCTAAGTACCCGATGTCTGTCCAGCACGGACCTCCAGGGCGCCCACCCCCCCACCCCAGTGTATGTGTTACGGCGCGAGTCGCGCCTTGTGAGAGGGGGGGGTAATGTCACGTATCCTTATTGTCTTCGTGTGTTTTTGTTGTGATTTCACCATGTGCTCCCTGGACTCAGCCCTCTCGTCACCCTAGTCACGCCCTCCTTGTTTCTTCCTGAGTGTTTCATTGTCTTCACCTGTGTTTGTTCTGATTAGTTTGTGTATTTAAGTTCCACCTTGTGTTTAGTTCCCGGTCGGTCTTTGTCGTTGCTTGTCGTTGCATGTCGTTGCATGTCGTTGCATATTGTTGATTAGTGTGTTCCTGTCTGTTCCTCGTGAAAGTAATTAAAATTAGATTTGTTCCGTACGTTGTATCCTGTCTTCCATCCAGCACCAGCAACAACGTGACATATACTATCTAGGCATTTATAAAATGCACAGTTCAGAGTCCTGGTTCAATACCAGTTAACCACTATCAACAGCATTTGTGGCAGGCTGTAAATTAGCACAGAAAATCATTTTGACCGATCTCACAGTTTGATCTCCAGACAAAAAACACATTTACAGTAATGCACTTACAATGGTAGCAAAGGGCAATGCGTTCCTGAAAGCTGATATTTCTGTTAAAGCACTTGTACTAATTCTGCTGTACAAACATGTGCCGTTTGAAGTGTAAAGTTGCTAAATCATGCTTTTAGCGCTGGGACTATTTACGTGGTCATGGCAAAGTTGAAGGATTAGATATTACTCTGCACAAACAAACAACATTGGTAAATGATTTTATCACGATCTATCAAATTCGTTTTTAGTTTTTACCAAGTGAAGTACAAGACAAAATTATTTTCTGTGGCTTAGCCTATTATTTAGCTAATATATTTGCCATTTTGATGAATAACAAATGATTTGACAATGAACAATACATATTTTGTCTTTTTAATTTTTTTTCCACCAAATTTAATTTAAAATTTAATATCAAATTTAAACTACTGAAATGCGATCATTTAATTATTGAAATACGTTCATTTTATTCCAACATTAAACCTATATTAGTCTACTACTAAACATGACTGCAACACAGCCTCTCATCCCCTTACTGTAATCAGATACCAGCAGCAGATTTATTATCCTTTGCAGTCACATCCCTTTGTATTTTTACATTCGATCGACAAATTCAAAGCTGAATGGATGGCAGCACAGGACAAAGAAAGTCAAATTACAACAAGTATATCTGGCACCAACTATGCAGGTGAATGAAAAGAAAAACGATGCATGGGTTGACACGATCAATGGAGAGATCTTCATCTTGACCAGTTCATCCCATCAAACTCAGTGAGTCTGAAAACTAATCTGATGCTTCTAATAGGACTGATGAAAATTTACTGAACTACAACATTATCTCTTAAAGTGCTCCTATTATGGACTATGAAAGGTTCATATTTTGAGTCCACAACAACAGGTTGGCATGCATGCAAGGTCAAAAAACACTTTTCATTGTCTTATAATATGCATTTATTTTTACCTTATTTGCTTCACGACTTCCAAACGGTTAACTCAACAATTTATTTCCTCCTTTTTGAGAAGCTAATATGCGGTGATTGGTCCGATGACCCAGTCTGTTGTGATTGGTTTACTGCGTGTAGTGCATAACAGATACGGAACCCCTATCACTATTACATTAAACACCCAAACAGCCATGGTATATGCATTAGCCCAACGTAGAAAATATTGATAAAGCACTGCAGTTTGTACATCATCGTATTGCTCTATTCTTTATCAAAATTCCAA
Organism: Cirrhinus mrigala; assembly: GCA_036247105.1. Classification (NCBI taxonomy): domain Eukaryota; kingdom Metazoa; phylum Chordata; class Actinopteri; order Cypriniformes; family Cyprinidae; genus Cirrhinus; species Cirrhinus mrigala. The sequence goes on along the minus strand of CM070013.1, from coordinate 15,043,041 downwards.
GTAATAACAATGACAAACGTCCACTATTCATCAACACATTTCTAGACAATTGCTAGCGAACAGATATTGCTTTTAGCAGGTTAGTCAGAAACCTAGAAGCTGCGCGAAGCGAACAGAACACACACAACTACATATGTATTTTGCATGCTAATTTAAAGGTATATTTAAAGGATTACTCCACTTTTAGAATCAAATTTCCTGATAATTTACTCAGCCCCATGTCATCAAAGATATTCATGTCTTTCTTTCTTCAGTCGCAAAGAACATTCTTTTTAGGAAAACATTCCAGGATTTTTCTCCATATAGTGGACTTTAGTGGTGGTCAACGGATTAATGGTTAAAATACTGTTTCAATGCAGCTTTAAAGGGCTTTGCACGATCACAGCCGAGGAAGAAGGGTCTTATCTAGCAAAACGATCAGTCATTTTCTTAAAAAAAATTTATATTTATACACTTTTTAACCACAAATGCTCATCTTGTCTAGCTCTGTGATGCGCATGCATACTCTGCATTCCGTTTCAAGACAGTTAGGGTATGTCGAAAAACTCCCATCTCATTTTCTCCTCCAACTTCAAAATCGTCCCACATCGCTGTTTTACCTTTTTTTGTAAAGAGTGTTTGACCCTCCTTGCATGTTCACTTTCTAAACACTGGGTTGGAACTTCTGCAGCAATGTAAGACGATTTTGAAGTTGGAGAAGAAAATGAGACGGGAGTTTTTCAACATACCCTAACTGTGTTACACACTGCATGAAAGGTAATTTTCAAAAATCCACAATAGGGGCACTTTAAAAACATGAGATGCAGCACAATAGTAACTGCAGAGAAACAATGCTGATGAATGGAAAACAAGTCAGGATCTGATCTGAGGAGCGAGAAGCTGAAAAAGACGTGATGCAATAGTCAAAGACATATTCACACAAGATTTACCAGTATTCAAGTCTGAATGTACTGTATGAAGGGTAATGTAGCTTTGCATCATTCAGATTAATTGTCACACAGACCAACTTTAAAGGAACCCTGTTTAAATTAACAGTTAAACAGAAAAACAGAATTAAAGGAGAAGAAGGTTCACTTACGGAACAAAAATTTACTGATAATTTACTTACCCCTTGTCATACAAGATGTTAGTGTCTTTCTTTCTTCAGTCAATAAGAAAGTATGTTTCTTGAGGGAAAAATTTCAGGAATTATCTCCATACAGTGGACTTCAATGGTGCCCCCAAGTTTGAACTTCCAAAATGCAGTTTGAATGCTGCTTCAAATGGATCTAAAGGATCCCAGCTGATGAAGAGGGTCTTATCTAGCAAAACGATTGCCAATTTTCAAAACAAATTGATAATTTACATACTTTTTAACCTCAAACACTCGTCTTGTCTAGAACTGCATGAATGTTTTTTTTCCGGGTCAATACGGTCAATACAGTTAGGGCATGTCGAAAAACTCCCATCTCGTTTTCTTCCCCAACTTCAAAATCGCCCTGCATCGCTGCAGAACCAACCCAGTGTTTACACAGTTAACATACCAAAAACATCAAACACCCTTTGTCAAAAAAAAAAGGTAAAACAGTGATGATATTGACCCGGATTACACAGACTACACATGCGCAATGCAGAGACGACACAAGACGAGCATTTGAGGTTAGAAAGTATATAAATTGTCAATTTGTTTTGAAAATGACTGATCGTTTTGCTAGGTAAGACCCTCCTTCATTGGCTGGGATCGTTTAGAGCCCTTTGAAGCTGCATTTAAACTACATTTTGGAAGTTCAAACTTAGGGACACCATTGAAGTCCACTATAGAGAGAAATCCTGAAATGTTTTCCTCAAGAAACATAATTTCTTTACGACTGAAGAAAGAAAGACACAAACATCTTGGACGACAAGGGGGTGAGTACATTATCTGTCATTTTTTGTTCTGGAAGTGAACTTTTCTTTTATTAAGCCAAAATTAGTTTATAAATTGGACACGGTGACAATGTGCTGCTTGGAATTATCTGTCTTTTGTCTGAAACATTTAGTTCAACATTATATAATCAGGATTGTAATCAAAGCGGAACATGAAGCATATGCTGATTTTTTTATCCTTCAAGTATTAAGAAGATTTTTAAAACTTAAAAGTGTCCTTTTAGTCTTAAGCTGGTCCCCATAATCAGCTTTAGACAATGAAACATGCAATCAAGAATAGACAAAAACCTCTAATGACAGGAAGCGTTTTAAGTAAAAATGGTTTACAGTAGTTGCAAGTAGCTGTAAAGCAGTCACTTGAAGTGACAGTGGAAAAAGAGCAGGGCCAGGATTAGATACAAGTGAATAAGACTTTTGAGCATCTGTTCTGCTTTGAGAGACTTAGAGTGGAGACCCATCAGAGATTTTTTTTTTATCTTTAACAGAGGAGCAGATGTTTATGCTTAAGCTTTTTTTTCTCAATTACTCTTTAACATTTACACACATACACTCTATCTCTTTCTCAATAGCTTGCCAGTATTTTAACTTCAGCTGTTCTTTCTCAGTATCTCATCCAGCTTTATCAGTTTCACTGGGCCAGGACCAGCAATCATACACAAAGCTTTGCTCACAATGTGCATTGTAGTCTAATATAGTTTAGATTTATTGTACACTGGGTGATCTGATACTGCTCTACTCTTTGTAACGCTGTTAACATTATTGCATTTTGTAACATTTATTCTGACAAGGGCAAGAGATGCTTGTTAATTTATGAGCTCTTGTGTCATGGCTGTTTATGAGGGTAATAATGACAAGAGCAATCATCTGGCAGGGAGACCAGAAACATTGTCCCAGGCATTACACAGAGCACATGTAACAGAAAAGTCATCTTTTTGGATGATTTAGCAGGTTGTTTAGCTTTTTAAAAACAATTGTCTTTGCCAATGACCACGGGACCACACCTTTTTCCTAAAGGGTCTGGAGTTGAAAAATTAAATTGACTCCTTCAGTGTTCCTAAGGGAATATTCATACTTTAACAAACTCGCCCAGATCAGTAATGTCAAGAGAATGTCCATCCACCCATCCATCTGATTAAAAAAAAAAAAAAAAACTTCAGGACTTTACTGTCCATGGTTGTTTTCATACAAGAAAAACAATGTTGTTTAAACTATTAGAATTTCTTTCTCGTCATAATTATGACCTCACATTTCCTAATGTGGAAGAAAAGTGAATGAATAAAAGCTGTCATTCCATCTACAATAAAAACACTGACAAAAGAACGACTCGGCTAAATACCTTGAATCTGACTTTTAAATATTACTTGATTCTATACAGATAATAGAATAAAGCAATCATTATGTACAATATCCTTCATAATGACATTTTCTCCTAACCTATTTTATGGCATGCGTGACATTTGGCTCTGTCACCCAAATCATAATTAAAATCTTACTTTCCAGCACTTTATCACAGGTAGGCAAAGAAATTACCAAGTTTAATAGAACGTTTGACAGACACCTGCCACAGATTTATTATTCTGCTGTGTTGGTGACCAGATTAAAATAATCTATTCTTTTTTTTAATTAAAATTAAATAGCTGTATTAAATAATTTTGCAAACTTTAACAGAAAATAAATAAAACAGTCAGTAAAGAGATAAACCACCATATTTATTATCTGGGACAGATTTTCCGATGGTGTAGGATTGTGCTAGCTACTGTGACAATGCCCATCATAATCACAGTAGATTCACCACGTGAGACAAGAGATAGCCCAGCATTCAGAGCTTAGGAGACAATAGAATGGAAGAATAGAACAACGGGCCAAGAATCTCTAAAAACTGCTTCCAAAATGTGCTTGCTATGAGTAAATCCCAAGTCTATCCATGCCTTCTGTTTGCAAACCTTTAATAAATCCTCACTCAGCCCAGTCCTGTACAGCTTTACAGGGATCAGACAATATCTGTGCAGAATCTTATATTGACTATTACACATAACAGACACCGTCCCCTTGTCTGCTTCACAATTGCTGTTGCTTTGTGAAACTGAGGCTGATAATAATTATGATGCTTGGCAAAGACATATAGCAGGCAGACACAGCATAACAAAACTTGCACAAAGACATAGAATAGCATAGATAATTGATTTTTTTTCTCTTCCTTGTTGAATCTAACATTTGAGGATCTTTTGAGAAACTTAAAATACACAAAATAAATCACCAATTCTGAATTCTATCATAACTGATCCATTTTACTCCTTTTTTAGCCAACAGAGAGTTTAGGATTGTGCCAAAGAGAGGCCATAGTGCTGTTGCTATTGTGACATTTCTATAATTTTATGAATCTGCACCCAATCTTTCCTGGATAGAGACATAATGGGACTGTAAGTATTGACCTGGTCTCCCGCCAGTGTGAAAGAACTTGATTTGTTAACCTTGCCAGGTTAGATCTCTCTCTATTGTTACCCAAAAGAGACCCCCTTGTCATTTGCACACCGGCACTGGGAAAGTTTAGCCATTTCAAAAGTCAAATTGCACAGTCTCACACAAAAGAATCAAGTTAAATGGTGAAAAGAGAGAAAGAGGGGCAGCCACATCACTGCATAATATGGTGATATATATGACTGACATCTCATCTTACAAAAGAACTTCACTCCTCCAAACCCTATCTATATTTTTTATTTAGCACAGTAGCTAGATTAACAAATAACCAGACACCACCTGAGCTAAATATTCCTTTACAGTTCAATAGCAATGACTTTATGAATTTCTTCACTGATAAAATAGATAACATCAGAAATACAATAACCAATGTAGATTATACTGCATCTAATATGTCAACTTCTTTCGTCGCACCCAAAGAAAAACTGCAGTACTTTACTGCTATAGGACAGGAAGAGTTAAATAAACTCATCACTGTGTCTAAACCAACAACATGCCTATTAGATCCCGTACCCACTAAATTACTAAAAGAATTGTTACCTGTGGCAGAAGAACCGCTTCTCAATATTATCAACTCATCGTTATCTTTAGGTCATGTCCCTAAACCATTCAAGCTGGCGGTTATTAAGCCTCTTATTAAGAAACCACAGCTAGACCCTAGTGAACTGGCAAATTATAGACCCATTTCTAATCTTCCATTTATGTCTAAAATTTTAGAGAAAGTTATATGTGCTCAACTGTGCTCATTCTTGCAAAAAAATGATATCTATGAAGAATTTCATCAGGCCCCATCACAGCACAGAAACTGCACTTGTTAAAATCACTAATGACTTGCTTCTTGCGTCAGACCAAGGCTGCATCTCACTGCTAGTTTTACTTGATCTTAGTGCTGCGTTTGACACTATAGATCATGACATACTAATAGATCGACTACAAAATTATGCAGGTATCCAAGGGCAGGCTTTAAAATGGTTTAGATCCTACCTGTCTGATCGCTACCACTTTGTTTATTTAAATGGGGAGTCATCTCAGTTATCACCAGTAAAGTATGGAGTGCCACAAGGATCTGTTCTAGGTCCTCTACTATTTTCAATATACATGCTGCCCCTTGGTAATATTATTAGAAAACACGGGATTAATTTCCATTGTTATGCTGATGATACTCAACTATATATCTCAACAAGACCAGATGAAACTTCTGAATTATCAAAGTTAACAGAGTGCGTTAAAAATGTAAAAGATTGGATGACCAACAATTTTCTGCTATTAAATTCAGATAAGACAGAGATATTACTTATTGGACCTAAAAACAATACACAGAATCTTTTGACTTACAATTTACAACTAGACGGATGTACTGTTACTTCCACTACAGTCAAAAGCCTGGGTGTTATATTAGACAGCCACTTGTCTTTTGAAAATCATATTTCTCATGTTACAAAAACAGCATTCTTCCATCTTAGAAACATTGCCAAGCTGCGAAACATGTTACCTGTTTCTGATGCAGAAAAGCTAGTTCACGCATTCATGACCTCTAGACTGGACTATTGTAATGCACTATTAGGTGGTTGTCCTGCATCTTCAATAAACAAGCTACAGATAGTCCAAAATGCAGCTGCTAGAGTCCTTACCAGGTCAAGAAAATATGATCATATTACCCCAATTTTAAAGTCTCTGCACTGGCTGCCTATTAGGTTCCGCATCAGCTACAAAATAGCACTTCTTACCTATAAGGCACTTAACGGTTTAGCTCCTGCGTACCTAACTAGTCTTCTACCACGCTACAATCCATCACGCTCCCTAAGGTCACAAAACTCTGGACTGTTGGTAGTACCTAGGATAGCAAAGTCCACTAAAGGAGGTAGAGCTTTTTCACATTTGGCACCCAAACTCTGGAACAGCCTTCCTGATAACGTTCGGGGTTCAGACACACTCTCTCGGTTTAAATCTAGATTAAAGACACATCTTTTTAGCCAAGCATTCAAATAATGCATCTCATAAACTTTTTCTGCAGCTATATCTGATCAAATGTTCATTTTAATCTTTTAGCTCTGGTTTAACAAACCTTCCTTTTCTTAGTTTGAACAGCAGCTACGCTAATTATGTTCCTATTTGTTCTCTGTTTTTGCCATGGGATTGACATCCCATGGTAACTAGGAATTCACAAGCTCCAGTGTGGATCCAGAACACTTAAGAAAAGATGATGCCAACCCCTCAGAGGACTTCAGATGATGCCAACCCTGATGCCAACCCTGAAAACATACAGCACTACCAAATTCTGCTACAAATTTATAGTGTTCTTTGTCTGTTTGATTACGTCATTAATTGATCTTTACCACACATCTCTACCATATGTACATCAAGCTACTACTACATATATTGTAAAAATGTCAATTTGGTGTAAAGCTGCTTTGCAACGATATGTATCGTGAAAAGCGCTATACAAATAAATTTGAATTGAATTGAATTGA
>CM070013.1:14641283-15030603 GCA_036247105.1 Cirrhinus mrigala | reverse complement strand
TTCGCACCTGTGTACGCACACACCCACCCATATCCACACACATACATTTTACATGAATTTGGTAATCTACCATTTCCAAGAGTAATGATTATATTTAGAGTTTATAGTAATCATAAAACAATTAGTATTTTTTTATTTTGTTTGCATATCTTTATAGCATTCTTATTTACATCGCTGTTCATTTGAAGTGCACACAAATGGGTTGCGTTGTATTTGTTATTTATACCTGTTTCTATTTGAGTTGAAGTTTGTCGGTGAGGAGTGGCGTTTAGCTGTGCACGAGACGGTTGGAAATGGTGTCCTCGACGACGGAAACTGGAGTCCGGGCAGGAACAAAGAATTTAAGTGTTATTGGTTCCGCTCGGGCCTTCCATTTGTTGAGTTGGCACGGGGGAGCCGGGAAATTGAAGACTTTTATTAATTTGATTTCTTTAGTTATGTGATTTACGGTTTTCGGTTAGATTTATTTTTATTTTTAGGTTACTTTAAAATGTTATTGTTTGATTTCTGTTTTTATTAGTTTAGTGTTAGGTGTTTAAAGTAATGTGTATTTGTTTTCCCCTTTTTGTGTTGTAATGGGCCCATCTTTTCCTTTATAAAGTTGTCTGTTTTGTTTATTTGGTTAGTCAGTTGTAGTCTGTCAGCTTGCTGTTTGAGTTTTTCTTTTTTGAATTTTTTTTTTCTTTTCTATTTTGTTGCAACAAGTTGGAATGTAAGTTTTTTTTGTGACTTGGGTTTAAATAAAGACCTGTATTTTTTGTTAAAAATTGATGTTCCTTTTCTTGACTCCTCGGTCCCTCACAGCTTGATTAAAAAATTAAATCTGCGGAAAATTAAATCTGCGGCAAATGTTTTAGTTTAAGTTATGCTTAATATTTTTTAAGCTTTACTTTTTTTCTGTTAAGAACAAGGAACTTTTGGTAGTATTCGAGTAAAGTAAATCTAGTAAATTTAGTTGTAGTCATTTAGTAAATCTGTCTGTTAGGTTTTTGCAGTGCAAAAGATTTGCTCCATCAAATTTCACCATTTAACAGACCCTCATTTCAAAAGAAGAGGACCTTGCACAACCTTTCAGTGTAGAAGATACTACTGTATATGGCTCTGTTAGGGGTTAGCAACCTTACAAACAGAAGGGTGATCACTTGCACACAAACCATAAGACACAGGAAGAGAAATGTTCTGTATTTCCTTAATTCAGCTTAATTCAGTTTTAAACATTTTTTACTCATACATGCCAAACTACCTGAAAAGTTGCAATCCTCACTTGACAATACAGACCCCAAAAAACAGACCCAACTCTAAAATTATGCAGTTTTCCAAGTTTGATAAAATACACTTAACATACAGTTTGATAACATACACTTTTTTCTGGAAAAAAAGTATACAGTAAAAAGTATAAATGCATTTGCTTATCAAGATATCCTATAAAATGTAAGGACAAAGATTTCAAAATGTTAAATGAATTAATAAGAGCAGGAAGGATTTAAAACCTACTGCAGTAAAGTCTGTTAATACGCAGAATGTCATTTGAACTCATTTTCACAGCTTGCCCAATAGGAATGTTACTGTCAGGAACAGGGATGATGGCTGGCTGTCTGTTCTTGGAGAAGGCAAACCTAAAACCACACAAACACTCAAATAATCAAACACATTCCAGAGGCACAATTGTCACAACCCTTTTTCCAGGGGTACTTTTACGGGCTTTTCTCCCTTTTAGTTGTTATATGGGCATGAGGTTAAGGGGCCATTGGCTCTGCTTCAAGAGACGTGGGGAGGAAGGAGAAGGGAAGAGCCCACCAACGTTGTGTCCTATGTGTTACAAATGAGGGAACATCTGCAGAGAATGACCACTTTGGCTCAGAATCATTTGGCGGAGGCCAGGGAGCAGCAGAAGACTTGGTATGATCCACAGACTCGACAAAGAAATCTGGAGGTTGCTCAAAAGGTGCTTATCATGTTGCCTAGTCAAGAAAGCAAGCTCTTAGCGAAATGGCAAGGCCCTTATGAAGTTAAGAGACGGCTTGGCCCCACGACGTATGAAATCAGTATGCCTGGTCAAGATCGTTCTAGTAGAGTTTTGCATGTCAATCTGTTGAAGGAGTGGGTTCCCCAACCTGAGAAAGCACAGTCTCTGATGATTCGCCGTGTTGAAGAGGGGGAGTCGGATGATCAGTATCTGCCTCAGTCTGTTCCTGGGGACATCAGTCTAGACCATCTAATGTATTCTCAACAATTACAGGTACAAGCTCTTTTTACTTCAAAGTTTTTTTCTGAATATCCTGGGGTTAACGATTTGATTGAACACAATGTGGTACTGAGACCTGATGCTGTGGTGAAACGTCAGAGTTATAGGATACCTGAGCGTCTTCAAAAGACCTTGAAGGAGGAAGTGGATCTAATGCTCTGTCTAGGGATTATTGAGCCTTCAAACAGTGAGTGGTGTCATCCAATAGTTCTTGTGCCGAAGAAGGATGGGAGTATGCAATTCTGTATTTATTTCCGATATTTGAATTCAGTGTCTAAGTTTGATTTTTACCCGACTCCACGTATCAGTGATCTAATTGATCGCTTGGGCCAATCTAAATATTTGACAACAATGGACCTCTCTAAAGGGTATTGGCAGATTCCACTGACTCCATCTTCTCGGCCACTGACTGCATTTAGAACATCTGGAGGTCTCTTCCATTTTAAAGTGTTACCGTTTGGCCTTCATGGGGCTGTGGCAACCTTTCAAAGGTTAATGGATCAAGTATTGTGTGGTCTAACATTTGCTTCTGCGTTTCTTGACGATATTGTTGTCTATAGTAACACCTGGGAGGAGCATGTGCAGCATCTCCGAGAAGTTTTGGGGCGTTTGGAAAAGGCAGGCCTGACTGTTAACCCCAGTAAGTGGCCAAGCAGGAAACCAAATATCTAGGATATGTCATTGGCCAGGGTGTTGTACGACCACAAGTGGGAAAAATTCAAGCCTTGGAGAAATGTCCTGTGCCCCAGATACGTAAAAGCCTGCGATCTTTCTTGGGTATGGCTGGATTTTACCATCGGTTTGTTCCAAATTTTTCTAGTAGAGCTGCCCTACTTACCGACATGGTAGGGGTACGTCGCCCGAATCATCTGCAGTGGACATAGGAAAGTTTAAAGGCTTTTCAGGATATCTAGACAGCCTTGACAACTGACACTGTTCTTCATAATCCTGACTTTAATCAAGCTTTCATTGTGCAGACTGATGCCTCTGAGAGGGGCATAGGAACAGTCCTATTGCAGGGACCACCAGAAGGGCGACGTCCAGTGGCTTTTATTAGTCGTAAACTGTTCCCAAGAGAAGTACATTACTCAATTGTGGAAAAGGAGTGCTTGACAGTAAAGTGGGCACTGGATTCCCTAAGATATTATTTCCCGGGGCGTGAGTTTATTCTGGAGACAGATCATAAGGCATTGCAGTGGCTGGAGAAAATGAAGGATACTAAAGGGAGGATCACAAGATGGTATTTAGCCATGCAGCCCTTTAGATTCAAGATCCAGCATGTGCCTGGTAAAGCTAATGTTACAGCTGATTATCTCTCCCGTTGTACCAGCGACATCCTTGAAGGGAGGGGAGATGTGACGGCCCGATGTGTGGCCGCACAGGAGTGGTAATGTACAGTAGAGGTAATGCACTCGTGTCTCTTGTTCGCACCTGTGTACGCACACACCCACCCATATCCACACGCATACATTTTACATGAATTTGGTAATCTACCATTTCCAAGAGTAATGATTATATTTAGAGTTTATAGTAATCACAAAACAATAAGTATTTTTTAAATTTTTTGCATATCTTTATAGCATTCTTATTTACATCGCTGTTCATTTGAAGTGCACACAAATGGGTTGCGTTGTATTTGTTATTTATACCTGTTTCTATTTGAGTTGAAGTTTGTCGGTGAGGAGTGGCGTTTAGCCGTGGATGAGACAGTTGGAAATGGTGTCCTCGACGACGGAAACTGGAGTCCGGGCAGGAACAAAGAATTTAAGCGTTATTGGTTCCGCTCGGGCCTTCCATTTGTTGAGTTGGCACGGGGGAGCCGGGAAATTGAAGACTTTTATTAATTTGATTTCTTTAGTTATGTGATTTACGGTTTTCGGTTAGATTTATTTTTATTTTTAGGTTACTTTAAAATGTTATTGTTTGATTTCTGTTTTTATTAGTTTAGTGTTAGGTGTTTAAAGTAATATGTATTTGTTTTCCCCTTTTTGTGTTGTAATGGGCCCATCTTTTCCTTTATAAAGTTGTCTGTTTTGTTTATTTGGTTAGTCAGTTGTAGTCTGTCAGCTTGCTGTTTGAGTTTTTCTTTTTTGAATTTTTTTTTTTCTTTTCTATTTTGTTGCAACAAGTTGGAATGTAAGTTTTTTTGTGACTTGGGTTTAAATAAAGACCTGTATTTTTTGTTAAAAATTGATGTTCCTTTTCTTGACTCCTCGGTCCCTCACAGCTTGATTAAAAAATTAAATCTGCGGAAAATTAAATCTGCGGCAAATGTTTTAGTTTAAGTTATGCTTAATATTTTTTAAGCTTTACTTTTTTTCTGTTAAGAACAAGGAACTTTTGGTAGTATTCGAGTAAAGTAAATCTAGTAAATTTAGTTGTAGTCATTTAGTAAATCTGTCTGTTAGGTTTTTGCAGTGCAAAAGATTTGCTCCATCAAATTTCACCATTTAACAGACCCTCATTTCAAAAGAAGAGGACCTTGCACAACCTTTCAGTGTAGAAGATACTACTGTATATGGCTCTGTTAGGGGTTAGCAACCTTACAAACAGAAGGGTGATCACTTGCACACAAACCATAAGACACAGGAAGAGAAATGTTCTGTATTTCCTTAATTCAGCTTAATTCAGTTTTAAACATTTTTTACTCATACATGCCAAACTACCTGAAAAGTTGCAATCCTCACTTGACAATACAGACCCCAAAAAACAGACCCAACTCTAAAATTATGCAGTTTTCCAAGTTTGATAAAATACACTTAACATACAGTTTGATAACATACACTTTTTTCTGGAAAAAAAGTATACAGTAAAAAGTATAAATGCATTTGCTTATCAAGATATCCTATAAAATGTAAGGACAAAGATTTCAAAATGTTAAATGAATTAATAAGAGCAGGAAGGATTTAAAACCTACTGCAGTAAAGTCTGTTAATACGCAGAATGTCATTTGAACTCATTTTCACAGCTTGCCCAATAGGAATGTTACTGTCAGGAACAGGGATGATGGCTGGCTGTCTGTTCTTGGAGAAGGCAAACCTAAAACCACACAAACACTCAAATAATCAAACACATTCCAGAGGCACAATTGTCACAACCCTTTTTCCAGGGGTACTTTTACGGGCTTTTCTCCCTTTTAGTTGTTATATGGGCATGAGGTTAAGGGGCCATTGGCTCTGCTTCAAGAGACGTGGGGAGGAAGGAGAAGGGAAGAGCCCACCAACGTTGTGTCCTATGTGTTACAAATGAGGGAACATCTGCAGAGAATGACCACTTTGGCTCAGAATCATTTGGCGGAGGCCAGGGAGCAGCAGAAGACTTGGTATGATCCACAGACTCGACAAAGAAATCTGGAGGTTGCTCAAAAGGTGCTTATCATGTTGCCTAGTCAAGAAAGCAAGCTCTTAGCGAAATGGCAAGGCCCTTATGAAGTTAAGAGACGGCTTGGCCCCACGACGTATGAAATCAGTATGCCTGGTCAAGATCGTTCTAGTAGAGTTTTGCATGTCAATCTGTTGAAGGAGTGGGTTCCCCAACCTGAGAAAGCACAGTCTCTGATGATTCGCCGTGTTGAAGAGGGGGAGTCGGATGATCAGTATCTGCCTCAGTCTGTTCCTGGGGACATCAGTCTAGACCATCTAATGTATTCTCAACAATTACAGGTACAAGCTCTTTTTACTTCAAAGTTTTTTTCTGAATATCCTGGGGTTAACGATTTGATTGAACACAATGTGGTACTGAGACCTGATGCTGTGGTGAAACGTCAGAGTTATAGGATACCTGAGCGTCTTCAAAAGACCTTGAAGGAGGAAGTGGATCTAATGCTCTGTCTAGGGATTATTGAGCCTTCAAACAGTGAGTGGTGTCATCCAATAGTTCTTGTGCCGAAGAAGGATGGGAGTATGCAATTCTGTATTTATTTCCGATATTTGAATTCAGTGTCTAAGTTTGATTCTTACCCGACTCCACGTATCAGTGATCTAATTGATCGCTTGGGCCAATCTAAATATTTGACAACAATGGACCTCTCTAAAGGGTATTGGCAGATTCCACTGACTCCATCTTCTCGGCCACTGACTGCATTTAGAACATCTGGAGGTCTCTTCCATTTTAAAGTGTTACCGTTTGGCCTTCATGGGGCTGTGGCAACCTTTCAAAGGTTAATGGATCAAGTATTGTGTGGTCTAACATTTGCTTCTGCGTTTCTTGACGATATTGTTGTCTATAGTAACACCTGGGAGGAGCATGTGCAGCATCTCCGAGAAGTTTTGGGGCGTTTGGAAAAGGCAGGCCTGACTGTTAACCCCAGTAAGTGGCCAAGCAGGAAACCAAATATCTAGGATATGTCATTGGCCAGGGTGTTGTACGACCACAAGTGGGAAAAATTCAAGCCTTGGAGAAATGTCCTGTGCCCCAGATACGTAAAAGCCTGCGATCTTTCTTGGGTATGGCTGGATTTTACCATCGGTTTGTTCCAAATTTTTCTAGTAGAGCTGCCCTACTTACCGACATGGTAGGGGTACGTCGCCCGAATCATCTGCAGTGGACATAGGAAAGTTTAAAGGCTTTTCAGGATATCTAGACAGCCTTGACAACTGACACTGTTCTTCATAATCCTGACTTTAATCAAGCTTTCATTGTGCAGACTGATGCCTCTGAGAGGGGCATAGGAACAGTCCTATTGCAGGGACCACCAGAAGGGCGACGTCCAGTGGCTTTTATTAGTCGTAAACTGTTCCCAAGAGAAGTACATTACTCAATTGTGGAAAAGGAGTGCTTGACAGTAAAGTGGGCACTGGATTCCCTAAGATATTATTTACTGGGCCGTGAGTTTATTCTGGAGACAGATCATAAGGCATTGCAGTGGCTGGAGAAAATGAAGGATACTAAAGGGAGGATCACAAGATGGTATTTAGCCATGCAGCCCTTTAGATTCAAGATCCAGCATGTGCCTGGTAAAGCTAATGTTACAGCTGATTATCTCTCCCGTTGTACCAGCGACATCCTTGAAGGGAGGGGAGATGTGACGGCCCGATGTGTGGCCGCACAGGAGTGGTAATGTACAGTAGAGGTAATGCACTCGTGTCTCTTGTTCGCACCTGTGTACGCACACACCCACCCATATCCACACGCATACATTTTACATGAATTTGGTAATCTACCATTTCCAAGAATAATGATTATATTTAGAGTTTATAGTAATCACAAAACAATTAGTATTTTTTTATTTTTTTTTTTATTTTGTTTGCATATCTTTATAGCATTCTTATTTACATCACTGTTCATTTAAAGTGTACAAAAATGGGTTGTGTTGTATTTGTTATTTATACCTGTTTCTATCTGAGTTGAAGTTTGTCGGTGAGGAGTGGCGTTTAGCTGTGCACGAGACGGTTGGAAATGGTGTCCTTGACGACGGAAACTGGAGTCCGGGCAGGAACAAAGAATTTAAGCGTTATTGGTTCCGCTCGGGTGTCCCATTTGTTGAGTTGGCATGGGGGAGCCGGGAAATTGAAGACTTTTATTAATTTGATTTCTTTAGTTATGTGATTTATGGTTTTCGGTTAGATTTATTTTTTCTTTAAGGTTACTTTAAAATGTTATTGTTTGATTTCTGTTTTTATTAGTTTAGTGTTAGGTGTTTAAAGTAATATGTATTTGTTTTCCCCTTTTTGTGTTGTAATGGGCCCATCTTTTCCTTTATAAAGTTGTCTGTTTTGTTTATTTGGTTAGTCAGTTGTAGTCTGTCAGCTTGCTGTTTGAGTTTTTCTTTTTTGAATTTTTTTTTTTCCTTTTCTATTTTGTTGCAACAAGTTGGAATGTAAGTTTTTTTTGTGACTTGGGTTTAAATAAAGACCTGTATTTTTTGTTAAAAATTGATGTTCCTTTTCTTGACTCCTCGGTCCCTCACAGCTTGATTAAAAAATTAAATCTGCGGAAAATTAAATCTGCAGCAAATGTTTTAGTTTAAGTTATGCTTAATATTTTTTAAGCTTTACTTTTTTTCTGTTAAGAACAAGGAACTTTTGGTAGTATTCGAGTAAAGTAAATCTAGTAAATTTAGTTGTAGTCATTTAGTAAATCTGTCTGTTAGGTTTTGCAGTGCAAAAGGTTTGCTCCATCAAATTTCACCATTTAACAGACCCTCATTTCAAAAGAAGAGGACCTTGCACAACCTTTCAGTGTAGAAGAAACTACTGTATATGGCTCTGTTAGGGGTTAGCAACCTTACAAACAGAAGGGTGATCACTTGCACACAAACCATAAGACACAGGAAGAGAAATGTTCTGTATTTCCTTAATTCAGCTTAATTCAGTTTTAAACATTTTTTACTCATACATGCCAAACTACCTGAAAAGTTGCAATCCTCACTTGACAATACAGACCCCAAAAAAACAGACCCATCTCTAAAATTATGCAGTTTTCCAAGTTTGATAACATACACTTAACATACAGTTTGATAACATACACTTTTCTTCTGGAAAAAAAAGTATACAGTAAAAAGTATAAATGCATTTTGTTTATCAAGATATCCTATAAAATGCAAGGACAAAGATTTCAAAATGTTAAATGAATTAATAAAAGCAGGAAGGATTTAAAACCTACTGCAGTAAAGTCTGTTAATACGCAGAATGTCATTTGAACTCATTTTCTCAGCTTGCCCAATAGCAATGTTACTGTCAGGGACAGGGATGATGGCTGGCTGTCTGTTCTTGGAGAAGGCAAACCTAAAACCACACAAACACTCAAATAATCAAACACATTCCAGAGGCACAATTGTCACAACCCTTTTTCCAGGGGTATTTTTTGGGGTATCCAGAGAAGATAGATATATTTTGGACTAAACTACAGGAAGACTTGCCTTCCATAGTGCATCACAGAGTTGTAGTCATAGGCAGTTTCCAGGTTGTTGGTCTTGATTTTGTCAAAGTTGTGCTCCTGCCCTATTACAGTGAATAAAAATCTATCAAAACAATATTCAGTCGTATTAAAAATCAGAAATGTTCTAATCTCTTATTTCTGCTTAAAAACTCCATTCTAGCACAAACATTAGTGACTTTTAGCAGCATTTAACAGCTCTTCTCCACCCTCATTAAGAAGGTTTGCAACTGCTACGTAAAGCGCAACTTGCTTAAGAAATGTGTACTAATCAAATGTACCAGGAATGATGTTTGTTGAAAGGATTTGGACATGATTGTCGCGGTCACTGCGGTTCTGTTCGTGGTGGAAGCCCAGTGCATGAAGTAGCTCATGTTGCACTATATTCAGCGAGATGCATCCAGCACGGTCCAGAGACACAGTCTGACCTCCAGTGCGACGACCCACAAAAGAGTAGCACCTATGGATATCACATAATGGAAGGATTCAAACAGATTCAATTTTCCTGGAGGAACGTGTAATTTTGTGCCTTGCTGATGCCTCATTACAAGCCTAATACAGTACTGACAATATCAACTACACTCTTAAAAATAAAGGTGCTTCACAATGCCATAGAAGAACCTTTTTTTGTCTAAATATTTCCATTAAGAACCTTTAATATCTGGTGAAAGAAGGTGCCTCAGATTATAAAAAAGTAAAAAAGATATAGTTCTTTAAAGAACCGTTCTTTGTGGAACCAAAAATGGTTCTTCTATGGCATCGCTGTGAAGGACCTTTTTAAGCACTTTTATTTTTTAAGAGTTTACAGTGTAACGCACATTAGTATTGAAAAATTTTGGTAACCAAACAGTTGCCAGTAGCCACTGACTTCCACAATATGGAAAAAACACTATGGAAGTAAATGGGGACCAGCCAGTCTATGGTTACCAACATTCTTCAAAATATCTTCTTTTGTGTTCAACAGAAAAACTAAATCATACAGGTTTAGAACAGGTTTGAGGTTGAGTAAATGATGACAAAATGTTCATTTTCAGCTATACTTTTAAAAATCAAGATTAAAACAAAGCTCTGATATACAGCGAATGTATTATAGAGAATTAAGCAACAGCCTAACCCAAGTGTTATAAATGAAAATGAAAATCTGATTTTTACCCTAAATTGTACGTTGTATGTTGATATAGTCCCTCTCTTGTGTGCGAGGCCTGAAATGAACGCAGGTCGATTTCTCAAAGGATCTCAAGCCTTGTAAAATAACATTCTTCTCCTTAGAGGCTGTTGGAGAGTTATAGATATTAAAAATAGCTTGAAGAGTTATGATGTAGTACAGGGTTTTGAGTTAGGTAAGATCTGTCACTCACAGTATTCACCAGAGATGACGAAGGGCACAAAGACTTTTCCATTTTTGCTGTTCTGCCATTTGCACCCATAAGCTGCACATGGATCTGTGATTTCCAAGCCTTTCGCTACAGCAATGTCTCCAAATACAATCGAGGGCTCATTCATTCTCTGTCCTATATATGGTATAAAGCACAGTAATTCAATCAAAACGCTAATTCTAGGAACATCATTATTAGCTTGTATAGGAGGGACTGCCCTGAACCGCTATAAAAAGATGTCACATTCCTCATCAAGTCTATTTAATAATAAGAATAATAATTACGTCTTACCTGCATGTTGGTTGGCCTTTTCAATTATAGCTGACAGTGATATATCATCTTGCTCAGTGCTGTTTTCTGAGAACCAGTGTTAATAAAACAGTAAAAGATTTTAATTAAACTGAACATGGCCATTAGTCATATTACTGGAAAATAATTTCTTACCAGTCTCCTCATTACTCTTTTCCAAGATATCCTGTTTATGCTAAAATGTGAACATACAGTATGTTGGTTAGAATTTCCTGAATAAAAATGAAAAAGTTCACAGTGGAAGTCTGCCACTGACACTATTTTCCATTTCACATATTACTGGCATGTCTGCTCTTACCTCAATAGTGCGACTCTGAGCTTGAAGAGAGCTCAGCAGAAGACAGACCGCCACCAACAAGAACATCATGAGAGCTTGGCGAGAAGCTGAACACTGATACGTGTAGGGTTAACAGAATTTCTAATTTTCAAACTGTGCACAATAAGTTTTGAACAAGATGCATCCAGAAAACAAATAAATGCCAAAATAAAATAAATCATCCATCAAAAGTCTCTGTCTCTCTTTCTCTCTATATATGTACACACACACACACAGACACACACACTTCAACTATTGTCTTATGAGGTGATAAATTAAGCATACAAGCTGAAATTGCATTAATAATCTCAATAGTTTTCCAGCTCAAGTACAATCATAAGCAACATCATGAAATGGTCCCATTTAGTGGAAAAAAACAAACAAACAAACAAAAAAACAATAAAATTTTGCATTACATTGTAATGTAAGAAACTATTGTTGAGGATCTCCATGCTATTGATAAGTAAAAAACACCTATATGTGCATAATGATTTCAGAATTTCTGTCATTTAGATTCTGAAAAATCACTTTTGCATTCTGAAATGGAAACTGAAATATTCTCTGATTCATGTCTGTTACAAACATGTCTGTAGATTTCAACCCTGTTGAATTAAAGATCAAAAGAAAAGACACTCACCTCATTGGTGTAACTGTTCAGAATGAATCCAGCTCCTTGCGTAGTCTCTTAAGTGCTCTCCATTAAAATTTCATTCCACCGGCTGTCAAATTACAATTTACAGACAATCTCAAGACGATTTATGAAACCACTTAATGATTCAGAGATATACAGATACACAGTTGATGAAACAGCTTGAGGAACAGACTTATTACTCATAAGCATTAACCCATTCAGTCTCATACTGCACCAAAATATTCACACAATATTCAACTTTATAAAGACTCCACAAAGACCTTGGAAAAAGCCTTCAGATGGTGTCTTTTTTTCATAACTTAAAAGAATTTAATGTTTGGTGTGTAAAGTGTGAATAGAAACATGAAGTAATTAATCAAAATATACCATTTAAATAATAAATTATAAAATACATACTCTGTCATGACTAAATAGCATCAGATATTTCTGGGGTGTGGTGGGTCATAATTTAGTAGGCATTTATACAGAGCCACTTCAGGGAAGCTTTACGTGCACCAGGCTCAAGCCCCTGCCTTTTTTCATATTTTGACAATGTTAAGTCATAAATCAGATTAGCCACTGTTTGTTTTTGGGTGTTTCTTTCTTCTTCTTTTTTCAACAAACGTGAAATGGCTAAAACTGAAATAGTGTTTAATCTAATTAATTCATTTATAAATTAGTTCATTAATAAATCACAACCATCCCGTGCTATGGGCATTGCCATTCGTAGAGTCTACAGCAGAAGTTATTTTACACAACTATTCGACGCTTCCGGTTTTCGAACGCAGACCGTGAAGAAGGCCCATTAGAGTGATCACTGCAAGTGACTCGAGAATGGAGTGGAAGCGCCCGGGTGGATCATAGAGGCAAAACTACTGACCTATTCAGGACTTCAAGTGCAGGTCAGTTTCATCTGTAAACAGGCTGCTAAGAGTTGCTAGCAGTTTAATGCTTAACTAAGTAAACAAGGCAAAACTACAGCGGTAGTACTATAAACGAAACTAAATTACTATCATCACTCAAAATACTCTATGTAAAGGACATCATTATTATCTGCTGTAGAGTCACCTTAGTAATTTAGCAAATAAATGTTATAAAACATTGTTTTGTAATACGTTCAGAGGGCGCTAGGGCAGATAACAACACAACCCTTACGAAAATTAAAACCAAAATCCATGGTTACTATAGTTAAACCATGGAAACCACAAATGAACCATGGTTTTGATACACTAACCATAGTCTAACCATGAGATGTGTAGTAAAACTAGGTTATAGTTAAATTAAAACAGATTGTAATCAATCCACCAAAAAAATAAAATAAAATAAACAAAAAAAAAAAAAAAACATGGTTACTATACTTTTACTGTAATAAACCATGGTTAATTTTGGTAAGAGAAAAATATGACTCATGATAATGCAATAACATGTTAAGTATTAGGATTTTTCTTCATTATTGTACTAATTTTGACATTTAGGCAATTTAGAAAATATAGTTTTCTTAAATCTATAGTATTTAAGCCATTTTAAGATAAAACAACAACTGTCAGGCATTCACCTCCGCCCCCCTCATCCGACACACCTCCGGTAGCACCGCCCATTCAATCATCATCACCCGAGTTCTAACTGCCTTCACCTGTTCCTCGTTGAGCCACGCTCTATAAATAGGACTCTCAGTCATTTGCACATTGTCTGGTTTACCGTTCACATGCTGATTTCTACATTCCCTCCTGTTTGCTTACGGACTGTGTGGTGTGGCTCATCCTCTGGACCTCTGTTCATCTCCCGTTTACAAGAGCATTCAGTTAAGAACTTTGATGTTTACTTTATGCTTTGTAGTTTAAATAAGATGTTTGTAAATAAACTATTGGATTGGATTGCCACTCATCTCTCGTCTCCTCCATCCCCTTGTGTGTGTGTGTGAGTGTGACAGAAGACCAGACCGCTAAACAGAACAATGCAACATGAGCACCGAAACACCCGCCGCCACAAATCCCCTCGCTGAGTTGGTGAATGCCTTGAAGGCGCTGCTTGGGGCCTACAGACAAGGCCTCAATCCCGACATCCGTGCAGCGATGGCTTTGTATGATGACAGTATTGGATTAGAGGCTTTTCTACAGAGAACCACTCATGTTGCCCAGAACCTAGCCGCCTGCCAGCCATCCTATACCACTCCTCAGTTCGCCTCGGTGGTTGCTTGTTCCCCAGAACCGATGCAAGTTGACTCCACCTGCTTTTCCCGTACGGAACGAAACCGAAGACTCCTCAACAGTCTCTGTCTGTACTGTGGACAACCCGGTCATCGCATCCGTCAGTGTCCCATCAGACCCCCACGCCCCGTGGTGAGTACCCTTTCCACAGAGGTGGAAACCTCCTCACTTACCCTGTTACCTGTGACGCTGCATACTTCTAATTCATCCTTGTATTTCTGCACTAGTCGACTCCGGATCTTCAGGTAACTTCATCTCCCAAGAATGTTTAAACCAGCTCCAACTCTCTCGTCGACCACATACCCACGTCCTAGCAGTAAAGACCATCCAGGGAAAACCACTGGGGCGTGGGAAGATGCGGTTTTCTTCACCATTCATCACTCTGCAAGTTGGATTATTTCACTATGAAGAAATGAAGTTTCTGGTACTGGAGGATTCCACCGCCAGCATCATCCTGGGATGCCCGTGGCTCCGACAACATCATCCCGAACTCAGCTGGGACCCGTGTGATGTCATTCGCTGGAGCCAACATTGCCACACGAACTGCTTGATCAACATACCCCATCCATCTGCTGTTCCTGTAATCCTGTCCCCCACACGCATCGAAAGTCCTGACCAAGCCTCCGTCCCTGAGATCCCAGCTGAGTACATGGCGTTCCAGGATGTGTTCAGCAAACAAGCAGCCACCCTTTTACCACCACATCGGCCATGGGATTGTGCCATCAGCCTGCTGCCGGGGGCCCAGCTCCCCAAGAGGCGAGTTTACCCTCTGTCCATCCCGGAGCGCCAGGCGATGGAGGAATACATCTCGGAAGCGTTAAAGCAGGGATTTATCCAACCATCAACCTCACCGGCCGCTTTCAGCTTCTTCGTGGGCAAAAAGGATGGGGGGGGGGGGGGGGGTTGCGACCATGCATCGATTACCGACAGCTCAACTCACAGATCATCCAACAACCACACCCGCTTCCTCTGGTCCCAGCCGCCCTCGAAGAGCTTTGTGGAGCCCAAGTCTTCACGAAGCTGGACCTGCAGAGTGCATACAACCTCGTTCGTATTCGTGCGGGAGACTAATGGAAGATGGCATTCGTGACACCTTCAGGCCACTATGAATATCGGGTCGTGCCGTACGGCCTCTCCATCAGCCCATCCGTCTTCCAAACGTTTATGAACGAGGTGTTCCGGGAGTTCCTCCATCGGTTCGTGATTGTCTACATCGACGATATTCTGATCTACTCCCGGAACTTGGCCGAACATCGCCAGCACATCCAGCAGGTCCTCCACAAGCTCCGTGATCACGGTCTCTACCTCAAGGTGGAAAAATGTGAGTTCCATCGTCCATCAGTACAGTTTCTTGGGTATGTCATCTCGGCCGAGGGCGTGCAGATGGATCAGGCGAAGGTCTCCGCCATACAGGAATGGCCACACTGACTCACAGTCAAAGAACAACAACGTTTCCTAGGATTTTCCAACTTCTACCGAAGATTCATCAAGGACTATAGTTCCATCACGGCTCCGCTAACCTCCCTCCTGAGGGGTAAACCCAAGTCGCTCTGCTGGAACCCCTCTGCCCACGAAGCCTTCCAGCTCAAGAGGATCTTCAGTACCGCACCCTTGTTACACCACCCAGATCCCGAACTTCCCTTCACAGTAGAGGTCGACGCTTCCACCACTGGAGTGGGTGCGGCACTGTCCAAAGCGGTCGGTGATCCTCCACTCCTCCATCCCTGTGTTTACTACTCCCGAAAGCCTTCACCGGCGGAGCAAAATTATGACGTGGGAAATAGAGAACTTCTGGCCATCAAACTAGCCCTGGAAGAGTGGCGTCATTGGTTGGAGGGTTCCAAACATCCATTTACCATCATCACCGACCATAAGAACCTACAGTACATCCGGGAGGCCAAGAGACTAAACCCCAGACAAGCCAGATGGGCACTATTTTTCACACGGTTCAACTTCAAGATCACCTATAGACCTGGTTCCAAGAACGTTTCTGCTGATGCCCTGTCACGTTTATAGTCCAACAATCAATCAGTCGACCCAGAACCCATTCTACCCTCCAACCTGATCGTCAGCCCCATCATATGGGAGATTAATAACGACATCCACAACGCCACTCTCCAGGAGGCCGCTCCGCTGGAATGCCCAGAAGGCAAGATCTTCGTTCCCCTAGCCCTACGTCAAAGCCTTCTGGGCGCAGCTCATCAGTCTCCGGGCTCTGGACACCCTGGCAGCCAACGGACCCTCTCGCTCCTACAATATCGATAATGGTGGCCCAGTATGCGGCGGGATACCATCACGTACGTCCAGAGTTGCTCTGTCTTTGCCATGTCTACATCTCCCCGTCAACTTCCCACAGGCAAACTGGTCCCGCTACCCACTCCATAGAGGCCCTGGTCCCACATTGGAGTGGACTTCGTGACCGATCTCCCGGCAGCCGAAGGTAACACCTGCACCCTAGTGATGGTGGATCGTTTCTCTAAAATGTGCAAGTTTTTCCCTCTCAAGGGTTTACCCACTGCGATGGAGACGGCGGAGATACTGTTTCAACATCTATTCCGTCACTTCGGCTTGCCAGAGGAGATCGTGTCGGACCGGGGACCTCAATTCATCTCTCACGTATGGAAAGCGTTTTTCAAACTGCTTGGTGTTTCTGTTAACCTGTCTTCCGGCTATCGCCCACAGACTAACGGCCAGACAGAGCGGAAGATCCAGGAGCTCGGACGTTACCTCCGGGCATACTGTCACGAGGACCAACACAGCTGGAGCAGGTTCCTCCCGTGGGCCGAGTACGCACAGAACTCCGTGCACCAAGATACCACCAGCTTAACACCATTTCAGTGCGTACTCGGGTATCAGCCTCCACTGTTTCCCTGGACGGAGGAACCCTCTAATGTTCCAGCTGTTGACCACTGGTTTTGAGAGGGCGAGAGAGTGTGGGACTCAGCTCATCACCATCTCCAACGGCCCGTGTGACAACACACGAGATTTGCCGACATCAGGAGACCTGCACCCAATTACCAGCCTGGGGATCAGGTCTTGTTGTCGACACGGGACCTCCGTCTCCGACAACCCTGTCACAAGCCGAGTCCCCGCTACATTGGTCCGTTCAAGATCCTGAGACGCATCAATGATGTCACGTTCCAACTTCAGCTCCCGCCCTGGTATCGTATCCACCCCACGTTTCACGTCTCACTGCTAAAACCCTGCTATCCCTCTGCCACAGGAACACCGGGAGCTGAAGTGGAACCCCCTCCTCCGGAGATCCTGGAACCACCCTCCATCTATACGGTCCAGGAGATCTTGGATTCGCGGCGTCGAGGGGGCCATCTGGAATATCTGGTCGACTGGGAGGGGTACGGACCTGAGGAGCGATCCTGGGTTCCCCGAGAGGACATACTCGATCCTACGTTGTTGTCTGACTTCATCGGGACCATCCAGATTGTCCAGCCCCTCGCGGTCGAGGTCGCCCTCGGCGTCGGGAGCCGCACCTGGAAGAGGGGTAGTGTCAGGCATTCACCTCCTCCACCCTCATCCGACACACCTCCGGTAGCACCGCCCATTCGATCATCATCACCCGAGTTCTAACTGCCTTCACCTGTTCCTCGTTGAGCCACGCCCTATAAATAGGACTCTGTCATTTGCACATTGTCTGGTCTACCGTTCACATGCTGATTTCTACATTCCCTCCTGTTTGCTTACGGACTGTGTGGCGTGGCTCATCCTCTGGACCTCTGTTCATCTCCCGTTTACAAGAGCATTCAGTTAAGAACTTTATTTACTTTTTGCTTTGTCTTTTAAATAAGACATTTGTAAAACTATTGGATCGGATTGCCACTCATCTCTCGTCTCCATCCCCGTGTTTGTGTGTGACGACAACACCTGGTTATAATGTGATACTTTAAATTGAACTGAAATAAAATTTTTACTGCAAATAGGATATGAGGTGGTTGTTTTGCAACAAGGTGGAGACACTTCTGCTCATAACAGTAAATGGCTGATGGGAAAAGTGACCGGTACAAGAAAATTAGTGAAAAAAGCAAACACACACAAAGTTAGATGCAGAGAGATATCATGGAAAATTAAAAATGGAAGTGAAGGTGCAGTTCAAGAGAGAGCCTTTTTCTTATTATACACGGCCCCAGCCTTAGGTTTTAAACATTTATTTAAATGTGGTGGCAATATAATAAAAATAAAAGGTTGTCCATGGTTTCAGAATTTGTTGTATGGGATGGCCTGGATGAGTGATTTCCTGGTCTGAAATTTTGTCCCAGTCTGGCCCTGTTCTGCATGGTGGTTGTTTAGCCTTGATACATTCATTAGCTAACAAATTTTAAATGTAAGTTATTTTGTATTGTCAATATGATGTGAGGTCCAATTACCAACGTGACACTAAAACGGGTAGTAGTAATGGGTACTTTTTACTTGAGTACATGTCTGAGCCCATAATTCTTTACTTTAACTTGAGTAAAAAAAGTGTAGTCAGTACTTCTTTTACCAGAGTATTTTTAAAGGGGTCATCGGATGCTAAGTTCACTTTTTCATGTTGTTTGAACATTAATGTGTGTTGGCAGTGTATGTACAAATCTACCCTATAATGATAAAAATCCATGCAGTGGTTTTTAACCCTTGTGTGGTCTTCATTTTGGGTTGTACACTCATGGTCTTTGGGGTCTCTAGATGCCCCATGCAACAAATTTATTTTGTAACAAAATAATAGTTTTAAAAAAAAATGTAATTTTTCTGTTCATTGTTTTTACTACATTTGTGCAGTTTTTGGAGGATTTATTATAATTTTTTACATTTATATAAATATTTTTTTTTAATAGGTTTTTATACAAAAACAGTTTTTTGTGTAAAATTCACTTTATAAAAGACCCATATTTTTAATTTTCATTCATGGGGATAGCATGGATCATTAGACATGGTTTAGTGTAAAATTTTTGACCATCTTTTGGAAAATGCCGTTTTAAAAATAAAGTATCATTTTTACCAGTAGATGGCTGCAGAGCTCCACTATTTACTGTGCTATTTGACCAACTGAAAGACATCTTTTTACAAGTTTTTTTCAGTTGGATTGATATCTACATATTATGAAATCACAGTTATAACAATAAAACTTTTTTGTTGAAGTTTAATATTTTTTGTACTGAAAAAAAAAATCAGAAAAAAATAATATTGTATATTGTATTATAATATAATATAATAATAATATTATGATTAGAATCAAACCAACAAAAATGGTTTCATCCATTAAAAATTCATCCATTTATCCATTACTTTGACAAAAAGTAATTTTTATTGTTAGAATTGTGATTTCATAATATGTAGATATCAATCCAACTGAAAAAACTTGTAAAAAGATATCTTTCAGTTGGTGCCCCCTTATGGTGAATTGACATTTTGTTGGGTTGATTCTAATCATAATGTAACATTATTGAAAAAATGATTTTTTTTCAGTACAAAAAATATTAAACTTTGACAAAAAATAATTTTTATTGTTATAATTGTGATTTCATAATATGTAGATATCAATCCAACTGAAAAAACTTGTAAAAAGATGTCTTTCAGTTGGTCAAATAGCACATAGTAAATAGTGAAGCTCTGCAGCCATCTACTGGTAAAAATGACCATTTTTTTTATTTTTAAAACTGCATTTTCCAAAAGATGAGCAAAAATCTTACACTAAACCATGTCAAATGATCCATGCTAATCCCAATGAATGAAAGTTAAAAATATGGGTCTTTTATAAAGTAAATTTTACATAAAAAGCTGTTTTTGTATAAAAACCTAATAAAAAAATTATGTACTTATTAATTTATATAAATTTTAAAAAACATAATAAATCCTCCGAAAATGCACAAATGTAGTAAAAACATTAATAAATAGGAAAATAATATTTGTTAAAAAAAAAAAAAAAACTTATTTTGTTACAAAATTTAATTTTGTTGCGTGGGGTCTCTAGAGACCCCAAAGACCACGAGTACCACTTTTTTTTTTAACACTAACATAAAATCAAGATATCATTCCAATTTTTTTTTATTTGTAGATCTAGAAAGTGCTGATCAACCATAGTTGATTGACATGGGAGTCTTACCTCAGACCAGCTGTCACAGTCCAGTAACCTTCCTTGTTTCGATGCCGAAGCAGGGATGTAAGTTTGATTGAGCGATTGAGGTGTTGTGTTGCTGGATGTAATAATGAACATAGTGGTCATCATTTACTCCCGACATCTGAGCCGCTGAAGATGCAGTGGATTACATTTGTTTGTGAATGGAATGCACCTCCCGATCTACATATATCCGTCTATGTTCGCGCGAATCATTCGTGATCCAGCTTCACTTACAGCAGAAGTGAGTATAAGGGTTTTTTATGAATCTTTGTGATCGCCTTTCCTTATAACGTGGTAGTTGGGAAGTTTAGCAGCTAAACGCGCCTAAAGTAAACAGACTGGTCATTCCACGGAGAGAAGAGAGGGGCGGGGCGAGCAGAGTTCATTTGCATTTAAAGGAACAACCCCTTAGAGTGAGATGATTTTTGCAGAGCTGATTTTGACAAGGTAAAAAGGGTGTTGTTTTACAAAACCATTGAGAATTTTTAATCAAAGTATATTAGAGACTTTTCATTATGACCCTAAAGAATCATATCAACTTGTGGAAAATGGGCATCCGATGACCCCTTTAAACATGAGTATCTACTTATACTTGAGTGAAGGATGTGTATACTTTTGCCATCTCTAAAAGTACAGAATAATTAGAACAATCATTTACGCACAATAAATGACAGAGCATCATATCTGTACAAACATATCTATACAAATATATCTACACATTATATCTCCCTAGAACGTTCTTGCGACCCGGTAGAAATTCTTCCACGGCCCGGTAGTGGGTCACGACCCGGTGGTCGGGGACCTCTGGTTTAGAGTGACAAATCGTATTAGTGTACTTTCAGGTCTAAATGCATACCCGCTTCGCAAAATGCGTACAGTTTGGCAGGTCTGCATTTATCTTGGGGTGAAAGAAACATGATTAGTGACTTTGGGAATCTAGAATTTAGCGAAAGATTGAAAGTCTACATTTAGGCTTTTATCTATTTATTTATTTATTTATTTATTTATTTATAGTAATAACTTATGTTCATGTCCATATCATTTGTTTATTTGTCTTGTTAAATTTGCACGGCTTGTATGTTTTGAATTTGTGAAAACCCTGCCAACGTATATGCAACATTGTTGGCTCACATTTTTGCACAAAGAATAAAGCTGTGCTTAGATAGATGATACTCTGGCTTTATGCAAGAATGACATATTGGTATTAACATTTGACTAATTTTAGATTTAATTGATTATGATTACATAACCAATTAGAGTTGGCAAACAATGGCTTATGACACTTTTCTAGACAACAAAATTAATGATAGAGAAATTAAATCCTGTCAGCTTGCTGATGACACAGCTATTATACTGTCTCAATATATTTTCTGAAGGTTCAGGCTTATCTCTAAATGTAAAAATGTTTCCACTTAAAGACAATGGCATTCCTTTATCTAAATTTGAAGCTATTTCAGTTAGGGAGGAAGTAACCACTAATGTTCTCTATTACGGATAAGTGGAAGTAACTTATCTTGGTATCGATATCTGTTAAAAAAATGGTCAGAAAGAGTACAATTTCCAAAAATATTATATATTGTTTACTCAAAGGTAAGATTCTTTCGTCCAAAACTTATTTAGTCTATCCTGTGAAAGATATGTTATTTAGAACATTATTTTCTAAAATCTTTTCTTAAAAATATTGATTCAACTTTATTCACTTTCATATGGAAAAATAAGACTGACTATGTAAATAAACAAGGTTTGAATGTGCTCGATTTGGTTACTTCTAATAGATTTTTCAAGTTGAACTGAATTTAACATTTTAATAAACATAAAGATAAGCTATGGTATATAGCAGGGGTGGCAAACCTGGAGAGCTGCGGCCCTGCAGAGTTCAGCTCCAGCCCTAATTAAAACTCACCTGCCTGTAGCTTTCTAGTAACCCTTTAGACCTTGATTAGCTTGTTCAGGTGCATTTGATTAGGGTTGAAGCAAAACCATGCAGGGCTGCATCTCTCCAGGACCAATGTTCGCCACCCCTGGTATATAGTTTCAAATCTTTACTTTGTTGGTTGGTGCCATAGAGTTCCTTTTGAAATGTGACTTTGAGGTTAACAAACTTCCCATTCAGTTATCCAATTTTCATAGACAGGCTTTTAATAATGAATACTGTGTCTGTAGAAGGAAAAACAAAATGAACACTGTTATCAAACACATCCGTCATACAGCCTGTCAGCTCTTCAACCTGAGAAAAAAAAAGAAAAACAATGAGCATAAAAAGAAAGACGTTGATCAAGCAAGAATGAAAAAAAAAAAACATTTTGGTAGACTAGGTAACTACTGCAAGTGAATAGCATGGGTATAGGGCCCATCTGTTAACCTGAATAAACACCCTGGAAGTGTATGTAAATTCATTGTGGTCTATGGTGGTAATTTCAGCAGAGAATCAGAAACATTGTATTAATTTAAATAACAGTAAAGGCTTAACGTACGGCAGTAGAGTCTGTTGATCCGCAGGATGTCATTGCGGCTCATACTTCGAGCTTCACCAATCACAACGTTCCTATTAGGAATGGGAATCATGGTTGGCTCATTGTTCCTTGAGAACGCATACCTAAAACCACACATATAGAGAAGCAACAGTAAACTCATGTTTTAAGCATATCCCAAAAAATAAACTAAAATAAAATTTGGACTGAACTACAAGAACACTTACCTAGAATAGTGCATCACAGAGTTGTAGTCATAGGGGGTTCCCAGATTATTGGTGTTTCTTCTCCTGAAATTGTGCTCCTGTGCTGTTGCAGTGCACAGAAAAGTATTAAAGAATATAAATGAAATTCTATTTTATCATCTTGGGTTTTTTCTAAAGAAAAATACCAGGTATGATGTTCTTAAAAAGGATTTTGATGTGTTTGTTACGGTCGCTGCGGTTCTGTTCATGATGGAACCCAAGAGCATGAAGGAGTTCATGCTGAACAATATTGTGATAAACACAACCACGACGCTGGAGAGAAACAACTTGTCCTCCACCTTGGCGCCCCAAATATGAGTAGCAACTGTGGGTGACACATAGCACATCAGCAGTCAGGTTGTATATTTATGTTTTGGGAAACACATTTACTACATACACAGAAATGGGACAGAAAGGAGCCCTAAATCCAAAGATTTACCCAGAATTAGACTGTATGTGGATAAAGTCCCTCTGCCCTTCATGTGGTACAAATCGAATGCAGGAAACCGCCGCAAAGGACAATAGGCCTCGTTCAATCACTTGTCTTTCAGCTGGAGCTGTGGCAGGAGTAAACTATTAAACAAAACATGTGACACCGATGAGATAATATCAAAAGTATTGATCGTTGTCACTTACAGTACTGGTTGGCGATTACGTAGGGCACATAGACTAATCCATTTCTGCTTCTCTCCCATTTGCATCCATGAGAAGTGCACTGATCTGCATTCTGGAAGCCTTTTGGTACGGCAATGTCTCCAAACATGATCAAGGCCCCGTCCACTTCCTGTCCTGTGCGGTATAGCACAAAATAATTCAGAGTCTGTTGACTCTGATAATATAATTTTTTCAAAGGACGAAGAGAGTCGAGAAATTTGCCGTCAACCGCTACACAAAAGATGTGCCTACAGTATCAAATTATATTTTTTTCATACTCTTACCTGCATGTTTGTTGATCTCGATTATAGTTGACACTGAAATACTGTCTTTTTCAGTGATGTTACCTGACACATGAATCAGTAAATTAATAATAAAACACTACAAAATTAAAAGTTAGTATCTTTTTTCTTTTTGTGCATCTTACCAGCCTTCCCAGAGATCTTTTCAGTGAAGTCCTGTTTATGGATTTTAAATACATGTATATTAGAAACCCTTTGTAAAAAAAAAAAAAATAAAAAAAAAAAATAAAAAAAAATGAAAAGCTGCTGCTGCTGCTGCTATCATTTCCCATTTCAGATATTACTCTCTTATTCTCACCTCAACAGGACGACTCTGAGCAGGAACAGAGCTCAGCAGAAGAGAGATGACCACCACCAACAGGTACATGATGAGAGCTTTCTGAGAAACTGTTCTGGCTCAAACAGAGCTGGGAGTTATATACTCTTCTGAGAGCCTTAACTTCCTTTTTCTGTGCCGTAACCCAGCTTTTTAATGAATCCACTGATTACCACATTTAATTACCACATGATATAAAAGCAGAGTAGTTCAGAGTAATGAAATGAGTAATTCAGTTTTTAATGCATTAATTTTAGTTCTGTTGTATTAAATCATTGTTTTATGGAGGGACTACCTTAGGTGGATGGATATCTGGTAATCCACAAGAGGAGGTAGGGCCTTTTTCTATACAGCTCCAAAACTTTACAATAGCCCTCTTGACAATGCATTAGACTATATTTTTATGCATGCATTCAGGTATTTATTTATTTTTATATGTTAATTATAGAATTGACTCACTAGAATTGACTCACTCCTGGGGAATGTATGAACTGATACAATGTATACCTTGTAAGTTGCTTTGGAAACTAGTTTCTGCACGGATAAATGCAATGTTGACAATGTTGGAGAGCGCTGAATGGTAATTGCTTTTGTGAGTAAAAACATGATAATGTATAGATAGATTTCAGTCATATGTCTGGGTGGCCTTTCCTTTTATCCTGGGGCCAGTTGTATAAACACTATGTTAGGACTGTGTCTTAGTACTAATTTGACCAACTAGCAGTTAGCCAAGAGGTAATCCATCTTACATTTTGGATTCACATTAGACATATCTACCTCTTTATGACTGACTTTAGAAAGTTATGACCAGTCGTGAAGAAAAAAAAAAAAAAAGCAAACTTTTTAAGACTAGTCTAAGCGGTTTATGCAGCTGGCCACTGATGTTGATAGCCTTTATTTCAGTCACCTGATTTCTGTGCCTCTCCCCATTTGCACCTGTTACCCGTTATTGTTACTTGTTGGCATGCAGAGGTTCTACTTCAAAAAGCTATTTAAAATTCATTTTGAGTCACTTTTTTGGTTAAAACTGAAAAACTACTAATTTCATTTCTTAATATTTAATCATTTCTGATATACCTACATCTGTCTTCCTCAAAATCACGTTTCTTTCGTACATGTGTGCTATAAGAAATGCTTCCAACCCATCAAATGCAAGGACCACCCGATGATAAATTCTTTTTCATTTATGTAGCTTGTTTTTTTGTTTGTTTGTTTTTAAAATGTTTATAATGATATATAATGATGCTGTATATTGCTCTTTGTACTGAGAACATTACAGTTATTATGGTTATTGTATCAGTAATTTTACTGATGTACATACAGTACTATGGATGTAGTGTTTGGTTCTTACTTATGCATGACCTATTGATAGTAATATTAAGACAAGAACAGTCGTCAGTTATAGAGGTGTTGTATTTTGTAATTGATTCACTAGAATCTAGAAAAGTTTTGAAATATATACCTAATGCGTGCCATATCAAGTAATAGGCCTAAACATTGTGGCCAAATTTCATGTCATTATTGTCCTCTAGCAAAATTACCAAACCTATAATGCCATTTAAAGTATATGAATTATTACATTCTTTGACAGACGATGACATCACTGAATTAATGATGAACTGACTATTTTCTTACTGACACACTATTTTCCTGTTTAATACTGTAAAGCTGCAATGATACAAAAAAGAGCTATATAAATAAAAGTGACTTGACTTGACAGTAAAACATCAAAAATGTGCAAAAATCATTGTAATTTCTTATTCATCACATTAATATATTAAAGAATATTACAGCCTATTACAAACTTACTCAAATATATTATTATTAATATAATAAATATCATTTTGCGTATTTCATTTTAAAATGTAGAAACAAAATAAAATATGTTCATATTATTTGCCTGTGAGAAATTATGCACAGTGATGTAAGGGAATGAAGTAAGAGTGAAATAATATATATTTATTTCTTTTTAAATACCCACTCATGGTAAAACACTCTGATTTTTATCTCAGCTCCATTTACATATTAATTATTTCTATAGGTATGGTATGTTTGTAGATTATTATTTCATATCTTCTTCTTGTATGCTGTGGGAAAACAACACCACAATAGCATTTTCACAATTCCTCTCCACAGCAGATCACAAACCTGGTTTACAAAGAGGAAGCATTCATGTCTCTGGCTGAGTGTTAGCCAGATGTTGAGTCATGTGATTAACTTTTTCTTCCTGAAGAGCATTTTGAAATATTTCAAAAGACACCTTGCACAAACTGTAAACCTTCTTTAGATGTTCCTTTATAAAAATTATTTTTTATACGTGTGCCAAACTAACTCTTAACCAGAGTATGTTCACACATTTTGTACTACTGTGAACTAAATCCACAGTTGTTTATTTAGTATAGTTATTTGATAGCTGATGAACAAACTAATGCTAATAAATACATCTACTATACTCTCCTATTCTTCACACCAACACAAACGTTAACAGCCACTACTCAAAAATTTAAATTTGAAATGATCATTTGCAACATAAGAGATCTAAATCGGTTTCTGTGTTTTGCCACTTATGCACATATATGGTTTACTAATAAAATGTAAAATTAAAAAATAAAAATCACTCAAATGCTTTATGCAGCTAAAACGTAACCTCATTGCATAAAACAAAATTAGAAATTTGAATAGAAATCTCTCTTTACAATGCAAAAGATTTGCTCCATCAATTTTCACCATTTAACAGACCCTCATTTCAAAAGAAGAGGACCTTGCACAACCTTTCAGTGTAGAAGAAACTACTGCATATGGCTCTGTTAGTGGTTAGCAACCTTACAAACAGAAGGGTGATCACTTGCACACAAACCATAAGACACAGGAAGAGAAATGTTATGTATTTCCTTAATTCAGCATAATTCAGTCATACATGCCAAACTACCTGAAAAGTTGCAATCCTCACTTGACAATACAGACCCCAAAAAAACAGACCCAACTCTAAAATTATGCAGTTTTCCAAGTTTGATAACATACACTTAACATACAGTTTGATAACATACACTTTTTTCTGGAAAGAAAAGTATACAGTAAAAAGTATAAATGCATTTGCTTATCAAGATATCCTATAAAATGCAAGGACAACGATTTCAAAATGTTAAATGAATTAATAAGAGCAGGAAGGATTTAAAACCTACTGCAGTAAAGTCTGTTAATTCGCAGAATGTCATTTGAACTCATTTTCTCAGCTTGCCCAATAGCAATGTTACTGTCAGGGACAGGGATGATGGTTGGCTGTCTGTTCTTGGAGAAGGCAAACCTGAAACCACACAAACACTCAAATAATCAAACACATTCCAGAGGCACAATTGTCACAACCCTTTTTCCAGGGGTATTTTTTTGGGGTATCCAGCGAAAGATAGATATATTTTAGACTAAACTACAGGAAGACTTGCCTTCCATAGTGCATCACAGAGTTGTAGTCATAGGCAGTTTCCAGGTTGTTGGTCTTGATTTTGTCAAAGTTGTGCTCCTGCCCTATTACAGTGAATAAAAATCTATCAAAACAATATTCAGTCGTATTAAAAATCAGAAATGCTCTAATCTCTTATTTCTGCTTAAAAACTCCATTCTAGCACAAACATTAGTGACTTTTAGCAGCATTTAACAGCTCTTCTCCACCCTCATTAAGAAGGTTTGCAACTGCTACGTAAAGCGCAACTTGCTTAAGAAATGTGTACTAATCAAATGTACCAGGAATGATGTTTGTTGAAAGGATTTGGACATGATTGTCGCGGTCACTGCGGTTCTGTTCGTGGTGGAAGCCCAGTGCATGAAGTAGCTCATGTTGCACTATATTCAGCGAGATGCATCCAGCACGGTCCAGAGACACAGTCTGACCTCCAGTGCGACGACCCACAAAAGAGTAGCACCTATGGATATCACATAATGGAAGGATTCAAACAGATTCAATTTTCCTGGAGGAACGTGTAATTTTGTGCCTTGCTGATGCCTCATTACAAGCCTAATACAGTACTGACAATATCAACTACACTCTTAAAAATAAAGGTGCTTCACAATGCCATAGAAGAACCTTTTTTTGTCTAAATATTTCCATTAAGAACCTTTAATATCTGGTGAAAGAAGGTGCCTCAGATTATAAAAAAGTAAAAAAGATGTAGTTCTTTAAAGAACCTTTGACTGAATGGCTCTTTGTGGAACCAAAAATGGTTCTTCTATGGCATCGCTGTGAAGGACCTTTTTAAGCACTTTTATTTTTTAAGAGTTTACAGTGTAACGCACATTAGTATTGAAAAATTTTGGTAACCAAACAGTTGCCAGTAGCCACTGACTTCCACAATATGGAAAAAACACTATGGAAGTAAATGGGGACCAGCCAGTCTATGGTTACCAACATTCTTCAAAATATCTTCTTTTGTGTTTAACAGAAAAAGTAAATCATGCAGGTTTAGAACAGGTTTGAGGTTGAGTAAATGATGACAAAATGTTCATTTTCAGCTATACTTTTAAAAATCATGATTAAAACAAAGCTCTGATATACAGCAAATGTATTATAGAGAATTAAGCAACAGCCTAACCCAAGTGTTATAAATGAAAATGAAAATCTGATTTTTACCCTAAATTAGGCTGTATGTTGATATAGTCGCACTCTTGTGTGCGAGGCCTGAAGTGAACGCAGGTTGATTTCTCAAAGGATCTCAAGCCTTGTAAAATAACATTCTTCTCCTTAGAGGCTGTTGGAGAGTTATAGATATTAAAAATAGCTTGAAGAGTTATGATGTAGTACAGGGTTTTGAGTTAGGTAAGATCTGTCACTCACAGTATTCACCAGAGATGACAAAGGGCACAAAGACTTTTCCATTTTTGCTGTTCTGCCATTTGCACCCATAAGCTGCACATGGATCTGTGATTTCCAAGCCTTTCGCTACAGCAATGTCTCCAAATACAATCGAGGGCTCATTCATTCTCTGTCCTATATATGGTATAAAGCACAGTAATTCACTCAAAATGCTAATTCTAGGAACATCATTATTAGCTTGTATAGGAGGGACTGCCCTGAACCGCTATAAAAAGATGTCACATTCCTCATCAAGTCTATTTAATAATAAGAATAATAATTACGTCTTACCTGCATGTTGGTTGGCCCTTTCAATTATAGCTGACAGTGATATATCATCTTGCTCAGTGCTGTTTTCTGAGAACCAGTGTTAATAAAACAGTAAAAGATTTTAATTAAACTGAACATGGCCATTAGTCATATTACTGAAAATAATTTCTTACCAGTCTCCTCATTACTCTTTTCCAAGATATTCTGTTTATGCTAAAATGTGAACATACAGTATGTTAGTTAGAAATTCCTGAATAAAAATGAAAAAGTTCACAGTGGAAGTCTGCCACTGACACTATTTTCCATTTCACATATTACTGGCATGTCTGCTCTTACCTCAATAGTGCGACTCTGAGCTTGAAGAGAGCTCAGCAGAAGACAGACCGCCACCAACAAGAACATCATGAGAGCTTGGCGAGAAGCTGAACACTGATACGTGTAGGGTTAACAGAATTTCTAATTTTTAAACTGTGCACAATATGTTTTGAACAAGATGCATCCAGAAAACAAATAAATGCCAAAATAAAATAAATCATCCATCAAAAGTCTCTGTCTCTCTTTCTCTCTATATATGTACACAGACACACACAGACACACACACTTCAACTATTGTCTTATGAGGTGATAACTTAAGCATACAAGCTGAAATTGCATTAATAATCTCAGTAGTTTTCCAGCTCAAGTACAATCACAAGCAACATCATGAAATGGTCCCATTTAGTGGAAAAAAAAAAAAACAAACAAACAAAAAAAAAAACAATAAAATTTTGCATTACATTGTAATGTAAGAAACTATTGTTGAGGATCTCCATGCTATTGATAAGTAACAAACACCTATATGTGCATAATGATTTTAGAATTTCTGTCATTTAGATTCTGAAAAATAATTTTTGCATTTTGAAATGGAAACTGAAATATTCTCTGATTCATGTCTGTTACAAACACGTCTGTAGATTTCAACCCTGTTGAATTAAAGATCAAAAGAAAAGACACTCACCTCATTGGTGTAACTGTTCAGAATGAATCCAGCTCCTTGCGTAGTCTCTTAAGTGCGCTCTATTAAAATTTCATTCCACCGCCTGTCAAATTACAATTTACAGACAATCTCAAGACGATTTATGAAACCACTTAATGGTTCAGAGATATGCAGATACACAGTTGATGAAACAGCTTGAGGAACAGACTTATTACTCATAAGCATTAACCCATTCAGTCTCATACTGCACCAAAATATTCACACAATATTCAACTTTATAAAGACTCCACAAAGACCTTGGAAAAAGCCTTCAGATGGTGTCTTTTTTTCATAACTTAAAAGAATTTAATGTTTGGTGTGTAAAGTGTGAATAGAAACATAAAGTAATTAATGAAAATACCATTATACCATTTAAATAATAAATTATAAAATACATACTCTGTCATGACTAAATAGCATCAGATATTTCTGGGGTGTGGTGGGTCATAATTTAGTAGGCATTTATACAGTATTGCCTCTTTACTCAGACTGTATAAGAGCCACTTCAGGGAAGCTTTACATGGACCAGGCTCAAGGCCCCTGCCTTTTTTTCCTAAATTAACTAAAAGTGCCCCTCTCTTAACAATTATTAACAATAATATTGTGGTCAATAAAACAAAATGCATTTGAATCATAATTATTATGACAACGTGTACAAATCAGTAGCCTGACTAATGTCTCAAAACTCGGAAAATACCTGTTTATTTTTACTTATAGGCAGGGCCGGCACTGGGCCCTGGGGCTATGAGTTACTGCAGGGCTCCCCTATAAAAGTTCTGGGGCCTGTCTGTAAGTCTGAGACGTCATTGCCATTACGTTGCTACAGGTTGCGTGCTTCTTAAACAAGCTCATATTTTGACAGTGTTAAGTCATAAATCAGATTAGCCACTGTTTGTTTTCGGGTGTTTCTTGCTTCCTCTTTTTTCAACAAACGTGAAATGGCTAAAACTGAAATAGTGTTTAATCTACTCTTATTTACGTACTACATATTGATAAACCGTTTAATGTTTAATGAAGCTATGGTCGGTTAAAAGAAGCCCAAGTGCCACCAACAGGCCTATAATGTGAAGTGTAAGCAGTTCAGGTTCAAGGGCACGCGAAGGACTTTTTTTTTTTTTTTATAATTATGCATATATATAATTTTACTACAGTACTTGTTAAATTGGAATTACTCAGAATACATCTTTGTTTGTTTTTTTTTGTTTTTTTTACATTTGAGCCCCTGCCCTCGAGAAACTCTCAGCACGTCCCTGACCTGGACTGTGTAAAGGCACCCTATAAATATAATCAAATATTAGAGTCAAATAACTCTCAATTACATGACAAGGCACTGGCCTTTCAAGGAGTTATAATATTTTGTTCATAAAATACTTTCATTTTACTTCAACGAGTAAGAAATCCATTAAAACATAAGTCCCAGCCAACTCGAATACTTCTCCTGCACACAGCTGTTAATTTGATGTAAGAGTGCGCCACCTGCCGGAGAATGAGGAAAACGCTCCCAATCAGGTGACCTATTAGACAAGTTACCTCATCACGTGAGCCAGTGTTGCCATGTCCGCTTTTTAAAAGCAACATTGTTCCTGGTTTTTAATCAAGTGGCTAATAAATATAAGCAATCGTACGTGGAATTTTTAGGCATTGTTTTATTATTGTTTGTAGAATAAACTTAGGCCCATGTAGGTCAAAGGTACAAGAGAGTATGGCCGCCCAATAATCACATTTCTCAGTCATCCCTACCTGCGGTTTGAGCTGCTTTCTGTTTCAATTTTCTTTACCCATAGGTGTGTGTGTGATTAACGTGGTTGTGTAAAGTTAACTAGGCCCGTTGCAGGTTGTTTGAGAAAAAAAATTAATTTGTTTGTAAAATGCTCGAATTATATAATCAGACCAACAAAATCTAGCAAACGTTTGGCAGCCCAAAACTGAGATCGCCTTTTATCGTGAGGAAACTCGCTTGTTTTAGCCTTAGTTTGTAAGACTAATTTTATTAGGGAGTTTTTAGCGAGATCTGGCAACCCTGTTTTACGCGTATTACCAACGGACCTTCTCTGTCAAGGAGGGGGACGTTTCGGATCGTCTTGGTAATGGCGGACACATGTGGCCAAGTCCTCCTTGGGTCTGGATTAACAGTCCTTTCCCACCCTCTTATGTACATCAAGGTTTTAGTTCAGGTAGGATTTACACAATACATGCAAAAATGACAGCAGCAGCAAGTTCATGTCTGCACACGCGCCGCTATCGAGTAGTTTCGATAGCATTTTGATAAACGTTAGCCAGTCCCTATATTAACAGTAACCTGGTTAATACACATAGCAATGCGTGATTTGGAGACATAAGTATCGTTGTGTGCAGTACATTTGTTTACAGGGACAAAGGTGTCGATGCTCATCATTATAGGGGTTGTTAGCTGTACTAGCAGGGTTGTTGACCGCTGTCTATCTGGTGTGTGAGTTAATGCTCTAAAGGTCAGCCTGCTAGGTCTGTCAGGAATCATTTTTGTAGTATTTTTTGGCTTATATACTAAAAAGTCGTGCTATGTTAATGTATTAAAAGCCCTGTGAAAACAATGCGAACAGCATTTTCACCTAGCTGTCATTCAGTGTTGTGGTAATGCACGTCTGTCTTTCGGTATAGCATATATTGTATACAGTAGACATTAATATAACAGTACTACAAGAGGGAACCATGTGCCTGTATTTTTTGTTATTATTTTCAGGCACAATAAAATGTATTTTGTATCAATTTGTTACGTTCACACCTGTTTTTATTGGTGACTTATTTGTATCTTTACAAATATAGGTCGGACATGAACCTCTTCCTCCTACTCTAGGCAGAAATCTGTTTGGTCGACAAGTGTACCAGCTTCCAGGGCTTTTTGCATATGGTAAGATCATTAAGAGACCGGTTGCTTCTTTTTTTGTGTG
The DNA here is from genome assembly GCA_036247105.1 of Cirrhinus mrigala. Lineage (NCBI taxonomy): Eukaryota > Metazoa > Chordata > Actinopteri > Cypriniformes > Cyprinidae > Cirrhinus > Cirrhinus mrigala. The sequence continues at coordinate 14,997,491 of CM070013.1, read as the reverse complement.
TCAATAGCCATTAATTTAAATCTTCATTTGATACTGAATTTGATTTTAAGAATTCTGGAAAATGCATGCAGTTCTAACAGTTAAATTTGCTTTTTTTGTTTTTTTTTTAGCCAAACACATCATCAAGGTCGATGGGAAATCAGGCCTGTTTAAGGGTCTCGCCCCAAGGCTTTGTGCTGGGACCATTGGCACCATTGTGCACAGTAAAGTCTTGCAGGTATAGACTTTTATAAGATATAAGAAATAAGATGTGCATGTTTTTATTCTGAAAGTGTGGGAGTGTGTAATCCTTAGTTTGGTATATGATGCTTTGGTGAAGTTTTTCCTCTGTAACCATTTGCACTGTCAGTAAAGTGCATGTTTCCCTGAAATGTTTTCCAGAGCTTTTAGATGGGCCTTTCTGTAACTGTGCAGGGTGTTGCTCGCTGTATGTTGCAGTGTTCAGACTGTTGCAATGTGACGTTTGTGTTTATCTGGCTGGGCACAGTCAAGCAGAGGTTATTTATACTCTGTTTTAAATGGCTCTAACCTTTTGTTATAACCCACAGAAATGCCAGGAGGAAAAAATTGAGGTAGGAACATCTAAATGTTTTAGAGGTATTATTGTAGTGCTTGAATCTATTTATATTTTCTATATATTATTACATTTTTTTTGTACTTTGGCTGGCATTGCTGTGGTTAGTTACACATTTATGTGAAAGTTGATCTAATAGTACGTATCTCATCTTTTCACTGTCTCAGGTGGTGGGAATCAGTCAGAAAGCAGAGGATGGTTCTCTGCAACATGTAGTAAATGAGGTGAGACATATAAAGCTTTCATACATTTTTGTACGTCAGTCAAGGCCTGTTCACCTAGTCACAAGTCTGATGTGACTGAATGACACAAGTAAAAAATCTTTGCAAGCTTACTTTTATGTTTGCACCAGTTATTGTTTTCTGAAATAATGTTTTGTGCAGATTCTTGATGATTTTACTTCCCCTTATTTTTATTGTCCTCTCAGACCACTAAAGAGATGATTGCGCGCTCATGTGCTACTGTTGTTACGCACCCTTTTCATGGTAAATACCATTAATACACTAAATAACCAGTTTTGTGATTTGAATCTCACTTCTCTCTTATTGTGTGAATATGACCTGTTGTCTTTTTTTCACGTTCCAGTGATCACTCTCAGATGCATGGTCCAGTTTATTGGTAGAGAAGCCAAATACAGGTTAATTTTGTTTGTTTGTTTGTTTGTTTTCTCAGGCACAGTTTTATTTTACGGTCTTACACGTTTATTCATATTTTTTTTATTTTTTTTTTGGTCATTCTTTCCAGTGGTGTCTTTGACTCTATAGTTACCATCTACAGAGAAGAGGGAATCCTGGGTTTTTTTGCGTAAGTGCAAAATTACATATTTTCAAATGAGGTAGTCTATGGGCTGCCTCATGGTGTATTTTTAAAAGTTGTACTCTTGTACTGTGTGGGCCTGACATGAAACATTTTCATGAATGCTGTCAGGCCATTTTACAACTCTTTGTCTTTAACTTCAGCGTTTATGTGTTTGTCAACCCATAGTGGCCTCATTCCTCGTCTACTGGGTGATGTTCTTTCCCTGTGGATCTGCAACATGCTTGCTCACTTCATAAACACATACGCTATAGATGACTCGGTACGTTAGCACACACAAACTAACAAACCAACAAAACATCTTGACCTTAGATTTGTACAAAATCATTTTAATGTATTACATTTAATCTTTCAGTATTTACAGATTCAGCATTGCATAGTTTTTGAAAATTGTACATAAGCTCCAATCATAATTGCATGTTACGTGCTGACCTGATTATTCTGTTGTGCCTGTCTCAGACGAGTCATACAGGAGAGATCAAAAACTGCTCTCAAGCTGTGACTGGGGTAAGTCATTTTTTACAGAAACATTAACTGATGAATAATGTCTCAAGCACCTACCACCAGCCTGTAATTTCTGTTTAAAATAACAAATATGCATTTACACATTTTCATTAGAACATGATTGAAACATTTCAGTTCTAATTTTTAATGTGCTATAATAAAAATTCTTTATCCTCCTTATTTTTCCCATAAGAGTGGGTATGGCCATTTGTAAATTTTATGGGTCTGGCTTCCAGTCTCATTGGCATTGTCAGCTATTTTTAACTGTTCATAATAAATTGTTTTTCTGCTTGATATTGCAAATTAGATACCATACTATTTTAATGTATAATCTTAATTATGAACACACTGGTTTGTGGTGCGAACAGTTTTACTGTTTACTGCACACTGTTATTCTTCTCATTATGATATATATTGAATAGGAATTAAAAATTGAATAAAAGATGTTTGCATACAGTCCACAAGAGAAAATAATAGTTGAATTTATAAAAATGACCCAGTTCAAAAGTTTACATCCCCTTGATTCTTAATACTGTGTTATTCAATAGTTGTTCATGAGTCCCCTGTTTGTCCTGAACAGTTAAACTGCCTGCTGTTCTTCAGAAAAATCCTTCAGGTCCCAACAAATTCTTTGGTTTTCCAGCATTTTTGTGTATTTGAACCCTTTCCAACAGCGACTGTAAAATTTTGAGATCCGTCTTTTCACACTGAGCACAACTGAGGGACTCATATGCAACTTTTACAGAAGGTTCAAACGCTCACTGATGCTTCAAAAAGAAACACAATGCATTAAGAGCCAGGGGTGTAAACTTTTTTAATTGGAAGAAAAGGGTAAATGTAACTTATTTTGTCTTCTGGGAAACATGTAACCATTTTCTGTATCCTCTGAAGGGCAGTAATAAATGAAAAAATATGATATTTAGGCAAAATAAGAAAAATAAAATTAAAATAACTGTATAATTATTAAATTGTATAATTGTAACAACAAAAAATATGATGTCTAATTTAAAACAATACCGAAGTAAAAAAGCTCAAGGTAGCTTTTGGTTGATGGAAAACACCAGCTGAATTAACAAATTGGAGAGATAAGTTTTGCTGTGTGTGTGTCTCTGTCTGGCTGGCTGGCAAGTACAATAAAAAATCAGCCAGTTGCAACCCTATTGCCAGTGTGTCTGTAGAGGGTTGTTTTGTTGGTCTAGGTTGTGATGTTGCTCTCATTCTAACACATTACTTCTTTCTTTTTTTGATTTTTGCTCAGTTTTTTGCAAGTATGCTGACGTATCCATTTGTATTGGTGTCCAACCTGATGGCAGTAAATAACTGTGGGTAAGGAATGTTGTGTGACTTTAGTGGAAGCATTTGTGAATGGCATTACATGAGATTTTACTGTACATGAATAGTAAGTAGTCAGAAAGCTAGTCTCTTAACTTCATAAGAAGCTTATCTTAAACTTGTTCCCCCACCATTTCAAATGATCAAGTTCTGTTCACTCGCTGAAAGTGACGCGTAATAAATAGTAAGTAACGCAAATAGTAAGTAACATTTCTCCTGTTCTGACCCAGGCTGGCTGGAGGTCTGCCACCTTATGCTGCCATTTATCCCAATTGGCTTCACTGCTGGAGTCACCTGAGCCGAGAGGTGAGCACTTCTTCTTGATATGAGTTGCTGGGAATGGTGATATGAATTTTGTTAATGACTTTTGCATGTGTCCGATCTTCCACTGATGATCTTCCACGTTAATTGTTTTCTGTTACTAAGACACGTCATCATTAGAAATTACTTCTTTAGCAATGGTTAACATTTGAAGAAACTTGTCAGAAAATATCATTCTGATTGCCTTTTCTCTTCTTGTGTGTCTTAGGGCAACATGAGCAGAGGCAACAGTCTGTTCTTCCGAAAGTTGCCTGCCGGGAAGACGTACGCCATTGAGCAGAAGAGATTTTTTTGAATGGGAAGCTATGAGCATAGTCTAAAATTATAATAATATAATTGAGCTGGCCCACAAAGTTGGACTCCTAATTCTTCGTATGCACTTGTTTAAGATGACAAACTTTTTTTGATAATCAGTCCGCATCAGCCTCCAGGATTATTACTGTTAATTTTATCAATACATTGTTTTCACTACATTATGGTTTGATTTGAAATCATGAAACGTAAAGAGCTTTATTTTAATACCCAGGGATTTGTATACATAACCAAGTAAAATAAACCACAGTGATGATGATTTCAGTAGAGCACTCATGGGTGCTCTAGACCATCTGTGCCTGAGTCCAGTACAGGCCCCTTACATCTCTGTTTTTTGTGTTTGACCATGATGCTTGTCAGTAAAACAGTAATCCTACATCTGCTGTTGTCTCTACTGGTTCATGCACTGACTGACTGACAAACAAGAAATTCTCTGCCCTGTTAATAGTAGACTGTGTTGTGTGTTCATGTGAGAGGAAGGTTATGCAACACCTTATACCACTGCATTGTCTATCTAGTGTCTACCAGATGTGTTTTGCATAACTTTAGGCTTTACCCTCACCATGGTGATTTTGACAGATAAAAGCCTCTGTGGCTTCATATCAGTGAGGGAGTTGAAACAGTGTGTGTTGTGGAGGGCGATTTCCAGCCTCATCTCCGTCAGAGCTCCGGTCCAGTCAGTCGGTTGAGATTTTTATTTCTAATGACATTCTAATTGCCCCAAATAAATGTGAGAATGCTTTTTTTGGTCTCTGTGTCTTAGTCATCCATCATATGCACAACAGACAGGTGCTCCAGAATCATTTCTGGAACTAGCTGTAACATTGTACTTCACTTTTAGATTTTGCTGTCATTGTCTGGAAAACAGAGTAAATACAGTTTGACCACAACTGCAAATAACTTGCATAGCATTTATAGTTAAGGTCTAAAGTTTAAGTACACCTTTCAGAATCTGCAAAATGATAATTATTTTACCAAAATAAGAGGGACTGTATAAAATCCATGTTATTTTTTATTTAGTACTGACCTGAATAAGATATTTCACATAAAAGACATTTACATATGCTTGATTCTTAATACTTTTGTTACTTGAATGATCCACAGCTGTTTTTTGTTTGGTTGTTTTTTTGTTTTTTTGTTTAGTGGTAGTTGTTCATGAGTCCCTTGTTTGCCCTGAACAGTTAAACTGCTGTTGTTCTTCAGAAAAATCTATCAGGTCCTAAAAATTCTTAGGTTTTTCAGAATTTTTGTGTATTTGAACCTTTTCCAACAATGACTGTATGATTTTGAGATCCATCTTTTCACACTGAGGACAACTGAGGGACTCAGAAAGATGCTTCAGAAAGAAACACAATGTATTGAGAGCCAGGGGGTGAAAACTTTTGTGTACATTTTTCTTATTTTGCCTAAATACATATTTTTTTTCATTTAGTACTACCCTTCAGAAGCTACAGAAGATACTTACATGTTTCCCAGAAGACAAAATAAGTTAAATTTACCCTGATCTTCAAATTCCAAAAGTTTTCACCCCCAGGCTCTTAATGCACAGCGTTTCCTTCTGGAGCATCACTTCTGGTGGATAAAGTGCACAGTAAGTTGTGTGACCTCAACATGTGGTGTAAAATGTGTCAAATATTGATATGACTGGAGTTTTCATTTTATGTAAGTAGACATGATTTTAGATTTTTTAGAGTACTAAAAATCTAGACAAATCAGAGTATGAAAAAACAGTTTTCATCCTCACTTACAGCATATCTAGGAAACTAGGTTAGGAATTTAATTTAATAATGATCTTAACACAATAACTGGTTTAAATGATTCAAAAAAGGTGAAAACAGGAAACAGGAGTATGTACAACAACTGTGTTCTGCTATTTTGTATTGCATATTAAAAAGAAAACATAACTTCATATAGCAAAATATATGGTGCTTCAAAATAAAGGATTTAAATATAATATGAACATACACTGTTAAGTAATTGGAGGGGTGTTTCGTTGTTGTTGTTTTTTCACTTCCTTTTGGCACTGTACACTCCTGCCCAATTGGTGGCGGTAATGCCCCATGAGCAGGTTTGCCAACCGCCAAAAATCTACAAGAAGAAGAAAAAGAGCAGAAACAACATTTTCAAGATGTCGTCGCTGAATGACAGATCAGTTTGGGATGAAGTGGAGGTCTGTTTTATGATTTTTGAGGGGTTCTGTACAGTTTCCAAAACTAGTAAATGCTGTAAATATGTGCAGAAATATATATTAGGAGTGACGTGTTTAAAGGATGTTTGAGCACTGACTTTGGGTCTGATGGCTTTCTGATGGAAGAGCATAGCATGACACAGTGAATTTCACTTTGGCTCATTCATTCTTTATAAGTTTGTGCATTCACCCATGCGATTGTTCAGCGTGGTAGATAATGACAGAACAACTCAAAATTTTAATTCGTTCTAAAATTATAAAAAGATCGCAAAACGTGTTTAGTACAAGTGTGACTGTAGCTTGCTAGGATAGCGTTAGCAGAAGTGCGCTAATGGTGATCATGGTAACTGAGGTTTCCTGCTGCTCACATTAAGTTGGAACAGGAGATGTTGTTTGAGTATTACTATTCATTATAAGTATAGGATATCTGCCGTTTATGAGGTTAGAGGCTAGAGGACTTTAAAACAGACAATCTATATTTAAACATGACTTCTCCGTTATATTTAATAGGATGGCATCGGCGAAGAAGTCCTTAAGATGTCCACTGAAGAGATTGTTCAGAGGACACGTCTTTTGGACAGTGAGATCAAGGTAGTCTTCATACTGTAATTCACATTTTGTGTGCAGATGATTGTTTTACAGTTCTGTACCTCATTACAATGTGTATGATTTCAGATCATGAAGAGTGAGGTTCTGCGTGTCACTCATGAACTGCAAGCCATGAAAGACAAGATCAAGGAAAACACAGAGAAAATCAAAGTGAACAAGACTTTGCCCTACCTCGTCTCTAACGTCATAGAGGTAAAATGTCCCCTTTTCTCTGGATGTTTAATTTGATATGTCAGAATGGGACATAAGGAGCTTTTTTGGTCTGTATGTGCATGGGATTTAAAGTTTGCATGTGTTGTGTGTTTGAATGGAAGCTGCTAGATGTAGATCCTAATGACCAAGAGGAGGATGGAGCCAATATTGATCTGGACTCGCAGAGGAAGGGCAAGTGTGCCGTCATCAAAACCTCTACACGGCAGGTAAGTCATGAGCTTCATGAATTCCATCATGCTTTTCTTTTCTTTACCACAAACTTTTTTTTACTTGTGTGTTTTTTGAATACTGTTTCATGTTTGAATAGGTTTTAATAACTTTATCTTAAAGGAGAAGTTCACTTCCAGAACAACATTTACAGATAATTTACTTACCCCCTTGTCATCCAATATGTTCGTGTCTTTCTTTCTTCAGTCGATAAGTAATTGTTATTTGAGGGAAAAAAATCAGGAATTATCTCTATATAATGGACTTCAATGGTGCCTCCAAGTTTGAATTTCCTAAATGCAGTTTGTATGCGGCTTCAAATGGCTCTAAATGATCCGAGCCGAGGAAGAAGGGTCTTATCTAGCAAAACGATTGGTCATTTTCAAAAAACAAGCTAAAAATTTATATACTTTTTAACCTCAAACACTCGTCTTGTCTATGTATGCGTGAACAGTTTTTTTTTTTTCAGCTCAAGACAGTTAGGGTAGGTCGAAAAACTCCCATCTCATTTTCTTCCCCAACTTCAAAATCGTCCTACATTGCTGCAGAAGTACTGACCCAGTGTTTACAAAGTGAAAATGCAAAGAAGATCAAATGCCCTTTGCAAAAAATAGGTAAAACAGCGATGTAGGGCGATTTTGACGTAAGGAAGAAAACAAGAGGGGAGTTTTTAGACGTACCCTAACTGTACTCACCCGGATTACACGGACTACGCATGCACATCGCAGAGATGAGACAAGACAAGCATTTGAGGTTAAAAAGTATGTCAGTTTGTTTAGAAAATGACCGATCGCATTTGCTAGATAAGACCCTTCTTTCTCGACTTTGATTATTTAGAGCCTGTTGCAGCTGCATTTAAACTCCATTTTGGAAGTTCAAACTTTGAGGTACCGTTGAAGTCCACTATGTGGAGAACATTTCTAAAATGTTTTCCTCAAGAAGCATAACTTCTTATCGACTGAAGAAAGACAAGAACATCTTGGATGTCAAGGGTGTGAGTAAATTATCTGTAAATTTTTGTTCTGGAAATGAACTACTAATTTAATGGTTTTATAGTGTATGACATAATGCTATAATTGCAGACCTATTTCCTGCCTGTGATTGGTTTGGTGGATGCTGAGAAACTAAAACCTGGTGATCTTGTGGTAAGTGATAATTAATTTCCCTAGACGGATTAGTTCTGGGATATTTACAGCCCTAAATAATGTTGTTTAAAATGCATTGAAATGTTGAATTTGCTTCTGTTCCTGTTCCCAGGGTGTGAATAAAGACTCTTACCTGATTTTGGAGACTCTGCCCACTGAGTATGACTCTAGAGTTAAGGCCATGGAAGTGGATGAGAGGCCAACAGAGCAGTACAGTGACATTGGTGGCCTTGACAAACAGATTCAAGAGGTATTGAAGTAGCTCACAATGATGGTATTGTAGACAGAATGTATGTTGAATTATTTCTGAGCTCACTGGTTTGCTTTTTGCAGCTGGTGGAGGCAATTGTTCTGCCCATGAACCACAAAGAGAAGTTTGAGAATCTGGGGATCCAGCCACCGAAGGGAGTTCTGATGTACGGACCACCAGGCACAGGAAAGACCCTGCTGGCCAGAGCCTGTGCAGCCCAAACCAAGGTACAATGTCTCTGAGCGAAAAAACTGGTGCTGTTTTTGGAGAGGAAAAAAGTAGCTTTGTAAATTTCTTGGGCGACATTGATCAAACTCCAAAAATACCCCTGATTATGAGTAATGAAAATGATCTTCGATTCATAGTCTGCCCTTTTGGGGGTACAAATAACGCTAATTTGGCCCGAGCAGAAATTGAGTTTAACTGCACTACAGCTTTTATGTTAATGCATCAAACTTTGCCTTAATTTATTCTTTTACTCTACTTTCTCAGGCAACATTTTTGAAGTTGGCTGGCCCTCAGTTGGTGCAGATGTTTATTGGTGATGGTGCCAAACTGGTACGTGACGCATTTGCTCTCGCCAAGGAGAAAGCTCCCTCCATCATCTTCATTGATGAGCTAGACGCCATCGGCACCAAGCGTTTTGACAGTGAGAAGGCCGGAGACAGAGAGGTGCAGAGGACCATGCTGGAGCTGCTCAATCAATTAGACGGCTTCCAGCCCAACATGCAAGTGAAGGTACAAACTTGAGCCCATATGCCTCTCTGTCATAATTGTGGACCCGGCAGGCCTAACTTGTGACCTTTTTTGTTTGTATTTTTGTCCACCTAGGTGATTGCTGCCACTAACAGGGTGGATATCCTTGACCCGGCTCTGCTGCGTTCAGGTCGTCTGGATCGTAAGATTGAGTTCCCCATGCCCAATGAGGAGGCTCGTGCTCGCATTATGCAGATCCACTCACGCAAGATGAACGTCTGGTATGGAACATTTGTTCTTTTGTCTCTTAGTTGGTCTTAGATGTTATGAATACAGTGCCTTGTGAAAGTTTTCATACCCCCTCATTTTTTTTTTTTGTTTTTTTTTTCCACGTCCATGCACCATAATAACAAAGCAAAAACAATTGTCACAACATAAATTTATTACAAATAAACAAACTGAAATAAGTACATTGCATAAATATTCCTACCCTTAACTCTGCACTTAGCTGAAGCACCTTTACAGTTTCAAGTCTTTTTGATTCGGCAATTATCTGCAATTCTTTGCCTCACTTCACCTCTCAAGCTCTGTCAGCTTGGATGGGGTCTGGCAGACATATTCTACTTTGACAAGTCCCTCAGTCCCTGCCACTGAAAAATGGCCCCACAGCATGAGGCTGCTACCAGCACACTTTACTTTTGGGATGGTACTCTGCAGGTGATGAGCAGTGCCTGGTTTCCTTCAAACATGATGCTTGAAATTGAGTTTCATCAGACCAGAGAATCTTGTTTCCCACAGTCTGAGGGTCCTTTAGGTGCTTTTTTTTATTATTTTTTTTATTTTTTATTTTTATTTTTTTGTTTTTTTGTTTTCATGTGTTTTCACTGAGGAGAGGATTGAGTCTTGCCACACCACCATAAAGTCCAGATCGGTGAAATGTTGCAGTGATGTTTGTTCTTTTGTAAGTTTCTCACATCTATATGATCATAGAGCTCGACTAAAGTGACCATCAGGATCTTGGTCACCACTCTAGCCAAGGTCCTTCTGTATCAATTGCTCAGTTTGGCCAGGAGGCCAGCTCTAGGAAGAGGTGTTGTTGTTGGGTGTTTGTTTTTTGTTTTTTTTTTTTATCCAAACTTCTTCTATTAAGGGTAATGGAGACTACATGCTTCTGTGAGAATTTTTTTTTTTTTTTTTTTTTTTTTTTTAATTATTATTTTTTTTCTGCTGAACTCTTCCCCAGATGTGTGCCTTGGTGCAATCCTGTCTCTGAGCTCTACAGATCTTTTTTTTTTTTGTGTGTGTGTTTGTTTGTTTTTTTTTTTTTTACTTACGTCAGGGCTTGGTTTTTGCTCTATGCTTTTTTAACTCTTAGACCTCTTATTAAGATGTGTATGCCTTTCCAAATCTTACCCATTCAATTGGATTTGCCACAGGTTGACTTCACTTTAAGACTTGAAGTGTAGTAACATCTACAAGCAATATGAATGCTCCTGAGCTAAATTTAAACTGTCACAGATAAGGGTATGAATACTTATGCAGTGGAATCATTTATGTTTTGTATTTTTAATACATTTGCAAAGATGTTAAAAACCTGTTTTTTTTTTTTGTGTTTTGTTTTGTTTTGTTTTTCTTTTTGCTTTGCCATTATGGTGTATGGTGTATGGAGTGTAGATTGATATGGAAATTAATTTAAAACAGTTTAACATAAGGCAGCAACATAACAGAATGTAAAAAAATAAATAAATAAAAGGGTATGAATACTTTCGCAAGCCACTGTAAATGCATATTTTACAGTTAGGTTGGGCATTTGCTTTTAAATGGGCATTTTGCATTTCTGCACATCCACTGATGTGTGTAGAGCACACAGTTATTGTGGGCAATATGTGAAGGTAAACCCAAAAAACAAGCGCTTTCAGAGCTTATTTAATGTTTTATAGGGGTTTTGTTAAGTTATAATTATCTAGCACAAAAATTAGCATTGTTCTCTCCCACCATTTATTTAATTTAATTTTATTTCCCTTTCACTTCTTTGTGTGCTTTAGTCCTGACGTGAACTATGAAGAATTGGCACGCTGTACTGATGACTTCAATGGAGCTCAGTGTAAAGCAGTTTGTGTTGAAGCTGTAAGTATGATTTTTGCAACCTTAGTCAACCTTAGCCAAGTTATTGCTCCTGAATGTTGTTATTGCATGTTACCTAATTGTGTATTGTTCTGTTTTGTATTTTTAGGGCATGATTGCTCTGCGCCGTGGAGCCACTGAACTTAACCATGAGGACTATATGGAGGGCATTCTGGAGGTGCAGGCAAAGAAGAAAGCCAATCTGCAGTACTATGCTTAACCCAGTGGAGGACTGTATGTATGTGTGTGCGTGTGTATGTGAGTGTGTAAGTTGTCCAACAGCGGGATCAGGTACACCTGAGCTACTGGGATCCAGTACTGTTCTGATGGAGACAGATCAGCCGAAATCAGACTGGACTGCCTCACTTATGGAATATTTTTCAGTTAACTTCTATGTTTGTCTTTCAGTTCATTAAAACACAAACCTTTTTTTCCATTATTTGTTTGTGCTTTTTTTTTTTTTTCTATGAAGGTGACAAATGCTGATTCTCCATATCTCCACTGTCTCGTGGTTTATTAAAGGAGAAACAATTTACAGATAGTGTACTCACCCCCTTGTCATCCAAGATGTTCATGTCTGTCTTTCTTCAGTCATAAAGAAATAGTTTTTTGAGGGGAAACATTTCAGGATTTTTCTCTATATAATGGACTGCTATGGTGCCCCGAGTTTGAACTTCCAAAATGCAGTTTAAATGCAGCTTCGAACAATCCCAAATGTGGTTGTAAACAATCCCAGCTGAGGAAGAAGGGTCTTATCTAGTGAAACGATCGGTTATTTTCATAAAAATAATACAATTTATATACTACTTAATGTCAAACGCTCGTCTCGCTCTTCCCGACCTCTGTTGTTTTCCCCGTTCATGACAGTTAGGGTATGTCGAAAAGCTCCCATCTCATGTTCTCCCTCAACTTCAAAATTGCCCTATATCGCTGTTTTACCATTTTTGTTAAGGGTGTTTGATCTTCTTTGCATGTTCACTTTGCAAAGACTGGGTCGGTACTTCTGCAGCGACGTAGGATGATTTTGAAATGAATTTTTGAAGTTGAGGGAGAAAATACGATCTGAGTTTTTCGACATACCCTAACTGTCTTGAGCCAGAATACACAGAGTTCAGGGAGAGCAAGATGAGCATTTGAGATTTAAAAAGTATTTAAATTGTAATTTTTTAATTGAAAATAACCGATCATTTCGCTAGATGAGACAACTCTTCCTCGGCTGGGATCGTTTACAACTGCATTTGGGATTGTTTGAAGCCGCATTTAAACTGCATTTTGGAAGTTTAAATTCAGGGCACCATAGCAGAAAAAAATCCTGAAATGTTTTCCTCAAGAAACGTAATTTCTTTACAGCTGAAGAAAGAAAGACATTAACATCTTAGATGACAAGGGGGTAAGTACATTATCTGTAAATTGTTGTTTTGGAAGTGAACAACTTCTTTAATAGAGAAGACAATAGTGAAAAACAATAGTGAATGATCTAAGTTTTGTAATCAAGCTCTTCCATTTTTCAAAGTGTAATTTCTGCACCACAAGTGTTAAAGTAATTACAAAACTGACAGTTTACAAACTCTCCCAATCTGTCATTGCTCACAGTTAGTCCCACTCCAAATTCATACCATTGGTTTTGCCAATGCTGCTGTATTGGGGTGGTAGAGATCCTTGGACAAACAGTAATTTTATTTTAGAAATGTTCATGTTTAAATACAAAAATACATGCCTGAAGAGCCTTAAAGTCACTGATATTGCTAAACAGGCCCACAAACTTTTGTTATATATATATATATATATATATATATATATAAATAAAAAAAATGATTGCACATAAGGGCTAATATCATACTTAAACTGTTCATAATTCAGCAACATGCCCACACTGTGCAAATAGTTTAAATTGCAACATAATGCTGGAAAATTCAGCTGCAGTTTATCTAAAACTTGTAAGCTCCTCTTTATTCTTCAGTCATAATGTCATGGGAAAACCTTCACTGGATCCTGTCTGTCTATCAGTTCCCACACTATGTTGGCATCTTGTTTTCTTGAGGGGGTGAAGTTCATGCTACATCTCACAGAATAGTCTGATTCTCACAGTCCTCTTCAAGAATTTTTTTTTATAGAAACAGTTCAGTTCTGTCACAGAGTCTTCCAAATGAATCTCTCATCATTGCTCTTCTTTACTAACTGTCACTTCATGCGTCCCAGATGGTATTGGCGAGTTTTTGTGGTGGTCATTCCCCTCTCCTCCCTTCTGACCTCTGCATTTGACCCATACGCACACAAGCAGACCTCTGCAGTGCTTACGGAAAGCTGGATCACAGCAAGCGTACAGCAGAGGGTTCAAACAGCTGTTCACATAGCCCAGACAGATAGAGTATGGATGGGCCGCCACCAACCACTGGTCAAAACTGCAAGAAAAGGGAAGTATGCCCAGTTCAACCATAGCAGAGAGTGTCTTGTTGGTGTGGAAGGGAAGCCAGCAGAGGAAGAAGGCCAGCACTAGGGTGATGATGATACGGAGGAGCCTGCGTTGGCGCGTATGATCAGGGCGCGGGCCTAGGCTGAAGTGTCGGGAAAGAAGTCGCCCCAGCCAGCCATAGCAGAGCAGGAGCACTACAAGAGGTAACAGGAAGCCGAGCAGAGTTGACTTTAACCCCAAAGCTGCTGACCACATCAGCTCTGCCTGCTCCGCAGCTGCTGGGTCCAGCTCACTTGAGATCAAACTGGAGTAGTCCATGTCACACAAGCAGGTGAATGCATGTCCGTCCTGCCCGTCGCCATCATCTCCCGCTTCCAAATCCACCTCCCTAACAGTCCGCAGAAGCAGAGCAGGAAGTGCCAAGATTCCAGCCACCAACCAAACGCTACCCACAATCCACTTGGCACGTGTGGTCGACCGCTTTTGCTTTGAGCCGTTGGTATGCTTTCGTGTGATTACGCAGTAACGTTCCACACTGAGCCCAGTCAGAGAAAACACGCTCGCGTACATGTTCAGTGCCACAATGTAGCTGCTCACCTGACACAGAACATGTCCGAAGGGCCAGTGGTAGCCCAACGCCGTGTACGCCGCCCACAGCGGCAGGGTCATGACGAAGGCCAGGTCAGCCAATGCTAGACTGGCTATTAAAGACTCTGTTACTGTACGTGAAGATGTAGGGGAGGGACAAGGAGATGGTTCGGAGGTCTGGGAAGATTTGGAACCGCTTCCAGTCCTCCCGCGGCCTCTCGTTCGGCGGTCCAGGTACACCCATAGCACCAAGCCGTTACCCAGGGAACCCACCACAAACACCAAGAGGTACACGCTTGGAATCAGCACCCAGGTTGCAGACCATTCTCTGTAGTCACATGAGGGAAAGGGAGAGGGTGAAGGCAAGGGCAGAGACCCGGACATCTGAGAGCCACACACTTGCACCTAGAGCAAGTGGATGACATGAGCAGGAAAAAGAACTGAGGGTTTCTTTTTAGGGTATTGAGAGGATAAGAATAGTTTAGAAGAAGAAATGCTTCTTTATAAACTGATGATGGGAGCACTTGTCTTTCCACTGGATTCTTGTCTGTTTTATATTTAGATGTTTCCCAGGAATTAGTTGAAAGAGTGAGTGGCACTTCCTTCCTCCTTAATCCTCTTCTATTTCTGTGGGATATCAGATACAGACAAAAGAAAAAAAGGTTACTGGAAGCTGTGCATTGAATACAGATGAGAAAGAACTTCTCATATGTGATCCTAAACCACAAAACCACTCATAAGGGTAAATTTTTTAAAATTCAAAATTTATACATCATGAATAAATAAGCTTTCCACTGATGTATGGTTTGTTAGGATAGGACAATATTTGGCCGAGATACAACTATTTGGAATCTGAGGGTGCAAAAAATCTAAAGCTAAAAAATATTGAGAAAATCGCCTTTAAAGTTGTCCAAATGAAGTTCTTAGCAATCTATATTACTAATCAAAAAAGTTTTGATATATTTACGGTAGGAAATTAACAAAATATTTTCATGGAACATAATCTTTACTTAAAGGAAAAGTACATAATAAATACGTACATACATACAAGAAATCTCATCTCATTCTCTCTTTTGTGTACTAATCTAGTGATGTACATACTACATATACCAGATAAAAACTGTAATAAAATCTATCCCACAAAAGCAATGCTTCTCTATGACACCTCAGACGGACATCGAACGTGAACCAAATCATCTCATACCTGTTTTTCTTAAGAGTTTCCCTCTGCTTCTGTCAATAAATGTGCCCAGTTTCCTCTTCTGTGTGATTAGTCTCTCTGAGTTGTCAGATCATCTTTTTAAAAGAAGGACTTAAGTTACTCTTTGTCCATGGTTCTCTCTTGATCTCTCTCAACTTCTTTCCTCTCCCAGAATGAAATGTTTCTTCCCATGTCTCAACTACTGGGAAGTGTCTGCTCTTTAAAGACCCTCTCGTCTTTGTGTCCATTCCCTTTTTCTGTTCTGTCCTCCTCCTTTCTCACAGGACCACCCCGCAGCAGTTTTGTGAGATCTCCAAATAGTCCCCGTGCCCTTAAACAGACTGAGTAAACTCAGAACACCTCAGGTTTGAAAGAAGCTTTATACACATGACAATGTGTTTCACCGTAGCAAACAACATACCTCTGGCCAACACTACCACTACATACACAAGGTTTTATTAGCAAATATAGTATGCATTCTTACAAATAATGGGTTACCTAAAACATTGGGAGATTGGGAAATCAGAGACACTATGTGTTCACTGTTCACTGAATCACACTAGAAGGTGATTCAGGTTTTTTATAGAAGGTTTTTTTTTTTTTTTTTTTTTTTTTTTTTACCAAATAAATCTCTTCAGCACATGTCTGAAGAGATTGAAACATGTTTACTCAAAAAAATCCTAGAACTGAGAATTTATTTGATATAATCACCATATATCTACATTTCTGAAGCTCTAAAGAAACAATTTCTCATCAGTTTCATGCTGCTAAGTTCAAAGAATGCAATGAGGAACTTGTTATACTGCTATACTTATTTTCTGTTAAGTCTTAATTCTGACTGCTTATTGCAAAATTGGTCTGGGCAAGAATAAAGAAGAAAATAAATTCATTAAGTTGGTTCTATTTGAACTCGGCTGCATGTCTGAGGTCCTGTTTGAGTAGTCTCAGTCGTGTGTTGTTTAAACACTTCCAGAACTTAGGGATTCCCTATTGTGGGCTTGTATGTTGACACTCTCAATAAGAATGAAAAAGAGAAAGTCTTTTGTCTTGAAGAAAATCTTGACAGAGTCAACAGGACAGCTATTTATGACGCAACGCAATGACACACTGCAAATATTTAAAAATGCAACTTGTGGTTTCTCAAACTAATAATAATGAATATCTGCAGAGGACAATAGCAAGGAGATGAGATGTTGCTCACAGAGACTTTTATTAGCAGTAGTAGAATCAGATGAAATTTCCTGTTTGCATCTCCATTTGAACTAGTCTAGACCAATGAGCCAATGAGTCAGCAGGAGGCCCACCCTAAAGATTTTGTCCTGTGACGGCCCTGGTTACTGCATAGCATATGCAGAATATACACTCAACACTAGACCCTCAGTGCTAGAGAGACATTCATAGATTTTTCTCTCTTGTTCCTAATTGTTTTCAGCTGTACAAATAGTGAGGGTCTATAAAAAGGTCATGAGGTCATATATATGACATGAGTTAAACAGACTCTGTTCTAAAAGCACCAGGTCAAACTATATATCGTCTATAGCAACATTTTTGCTATAAATTTTCTCATTTTTAAATTGGGTCGAAATAGCATGTTCCAGTGTGACAACTTACCCTATATAGTGTGACAACATGCCCTGCTATTGGATTCATTGAATTGTATGTTTTCTTTTTCTGGATGAAATGTTTAGTACCTGCTTTAAAGCTGGGGGGTGAAAACTTTTGAACAGGGTGAAGATGCCCAACTTTTTCTTATTTTGTTGAAATATCTTTGTTTTTTAATTTGTTTATTTAGTACTGCCCTTCAGAAGCAACAGAAGATACTTGCATGTTTTCCGTAAGACAAATTAAGTACAATTTACGTTGATTATCAAATTAAAAAAAGTTTTCACATGAGGTAAGGGGAAGATAAGCATGAGGTATGTAATGAGTATAAGCACTTAATGTGCAGAAGATGGTGCTGTGCTGCTGACTCTTAAATATCATTTTTTATTTTTTAGACATCTTTATTATACATACATATACAGGAATCTGGGTACCATGAAAGTGTACAATGAAAGTACCAGCAAAAAGCAGTGTATAAATGATAAGAATTAAAATTATAACAAACTAAAATCATGCAGTTGAACTGAGTAAGATACAATGCACTCCAAAAGTCTGAGAACACATTTTCCCAAAGGAATGAATGAATGAATGAATGAATAAATAAATAAATAAATAAATAAATAAATAAATAAATAAATAAATAATCAATCAATCAATCAATCAATCAATTAATCAATCAGTATAACACTTAAACTAAAAAGTTGACAAAGTCTAGAATTTCTTCTGCTTGAAAGCTGATGATCATGCTATCCCTCATGTTAACTGTTCAAATACATTGTGCAAACAACATATAAAAACAAGTGAGAAAACATATTTAAAGTGGAAGAAAACTGACATATGTTGAAATATGCTGGAAGGTATAAATATACAGAGCTGAAATCTGTCCTGTGACTATATGACACTTGCAGAATGTAACATGATGACCCGGGCCACGTCCTCTTCAAAACTCGTTATTTGCAGCAGGACGAACCAATTCAGTTCCTCAAAGGACATGGGACGCTCCAGGACCAACGCGTAGTGGTCATGCTCCACATTCCAGTCCAGCAGCTCAACGATTTCAGGAACCGGGGGGGTCTTGGCTTGCCAGAATCAACAGAGCGACCTCCAGCAGGAGAGGTTTGGAATAACCATCCTAGAAGAACATGGGATATAAGACTTAAACAATTCCTGGACAAACCATTAACAATGGCAAATAATCTAGAAAAAATAATTTGTCGCCTGTGATGAATGTTAATATGAGATGTCTGAAATTGAAAACAGTAAGGAATTCTTACAATGAGGAATTTGTTCCTGTTGGAGACGAATTTCAGCGCCACCTGATCAGCAAAACAAAAATGGATTTGCATAAGGTTTACAGTTCATTTGAGAGCAGAGTTCGCATCATTTCAATCATTAACCCTGAACAAAATGTTCATAAATTTAAATTCTAAGCAGTGCTCTAAATAGTTAACATATGATACACTAAGAGTGCTTGCAAAGGAGAGAGCAAGACAATAATAGGACAAAAATGATTAGCTACATATTGTAAAAGTAATGAAAATTGATAACTGAAGGCCGTCATTCAAACGAGTCACTGCATAAACCGTTCCAAATCCTCCTTTTCCCAGCTGATGGCCGATTCCATAACGGCATGAATTGATGACTGTTACAAGATAATTAACAGATGTTGACATATAATCTCAAGCAGTGACAACAATTACTTCTATTTTAAAAACTTGTTGTATATTAAAAACATTTATTTCCATGTTAGTCATCACCTACCCTTATCAAAGTGCACATTAAAGTCAACTTAAAGCATAGACCATTGAACTGCTGATTAAAATGTGAGTGTGTTTGGATTATGTTCAGGTTATGGTACTAAACTGACCAATGGCTATTGTCTCATCCTGCAGCTGACTCAGCTGTGGTGCCACAGTGTCCTCTTTTTGACAGGTTGGAGCTTCGAGGACGTCATCACTACTACAGTAGGACATGTCACAGCATGATGATGGAGGGACGTCATCACTATAGCTGGACATGGCACAGACTGTAGCTTCAAGGAAGTCATCACTACTACTGTAGGACATTTCACAGTGTGCAGGTGGACGGACGTCATTGCTACAGTAGGACACGGCACACAAAAAGGCTGAAGGGATGCTATCACTACAGTCGGACATAGTACAGACTGTAGCTTCTGGGATGTCATCGCTACAGCTGGACGTGTCACAGACTGTAGCTCCAGGGACGTCATCTCTAGAGTTGGACATGTCGCTAGAGTCGGACGTGGCACAGACTGTACTTTGATGGACGTCAACACCAGAGTCGGACATATCACTGGAGCTGGACATGTCACAGACTGTACTTTGGGGGACGTCATCTCTAGAGTCGGACATGTCGCTAAAGTCAGATGTGGCACAGACTGTAGCTTGTTGGTTGTTATCGCTAGAGTCATGTGCTACTGAAATTTGGACGGTATTAAATTTGACATCGTTAAGAGCACGGAGAACGTCGGCACTTCATTCAGACAGATCACCAACTATGTCTTGAAAGACTTTATCGCTCCAGTCATCATCGACTTGGGGGCGACTGGTGATCGGTCCCTCCAGTGTTGGATCTTCACTTCAGTCATTATCGAGATAAGGGGAGGAATAATACGATCCAAAACAGTTTTATTCAAATAATATTGGTCATGGTTTTCTTTACGCTTGCACCAAGAGCACTGTTTTAAATAGGGGATTTGTTTAAAAATGTACTTTGATAGCTCCTAAATTAAGTTTCACTGAGTGAACGTTAATTAGGTCATACAAACTTTGCTTGACAATTTCCAGGTTACCATGCAGCTTACTAAATATTAAGTTACTAGATATTTTCAGCCATTAAATTAGATGTCATTATATTGATTTAAACATTCATGTAATGTATTTACTATTCACACATGAATGCATCCTGTGAGGAAATGAATTTTGAAAACATGAACTTGTGACAACTCTTTCATTTCTCTCTACTTTTGTGTTGATTGTAATTTGATTATGCTGACAAGTGGATGAATGTAACTGTAAAAAAAAAAAAATTACATATTTTGATAACAAATAGAAATAGTAACAAGCGCTGGCTGCAAGAAGTGAGAAACACTAGAATGCAACAAACAACAAACTGACTAGCGTTGGCTGCAAGATGTGCTAAGTGAGAAAACACTAGAACGCAACTAGCAACAAACCGCAAGTGTTTATTTTTTAATTCCACCTGAGCCTTTTATAATGTGACGTCACAGACTAACTAAGGTTCCAAAGTTGCTAGCAGATGCTGGTTGTTGATTGATACATTTTGCGTTGTGGACGGGGCTTCCGCGCAATAACTCATAGCATTAAAGGGGTCATCGGATGCCCATTTTCCACAAGTTGATATGATTCTTTAGGCTCTTAATGAAAAGTCTAGAATATACTTTGGTTAAAAATTCTCAGTGGTAGTGTAAAGCAACACCCTTTTTACCTTGCCAAAATCAGCTCTGCTTGCCCCGCCCCTCTCTTCACTCTGCTGCTTTGAGAGATTGTTTACTTCAGCCATATTTAGCGCATTTAACGCTAAACTTGCTAACTAGGACATTATTAGGAAAGGCGATCGCAAAGATTCATAAAAAAAACCTTATACTCACTTCTGCTGTAAGTGAAGCTGGATCACGAATGATTCGCGCAAACATAGACGGATATATGTAGACCGGGAGGCGCATTCCCTTCACAAACAAATTCAAATTCAAATTCAAATTCAAATTTATTTGTATAGCGCTTTTCACGATACATATCGTTGCAAAGCAGCTTTACACCAAATTGACATTTTTACAATATATGTAGTAGTAGCTTGATGTACATATGGCAGAGATGTGTGGTAAAGATCAATTAATGACGTAATCAAACAGACAAAGAACACTATAAATTAGTAGCAGAATTCGGTAGTGCTGTATGTTTTCAGGGTTGGCATCATCTGAAGTCCTCTGTGGGGTTGGCATCATCTCTTCTTAAGTGTTCTGGATCCACACTGGAGCTTGTGAATTCCTAGTTACCATGGGATGTCAATCCCATGGCAAAAACAGAGAACAAATAGGAACATAATTAGCGTAGCTGCTGTTCAAACTAAGAAAAGGAAGGTTTGTTAAACCAGAGCTAAAAGATTAATAATGAACATTTGATCAGATATAGCTGCAGGAAAAGTTTATGAGATGCATTATTTGAATGCTTGGCTAAAAAGATGTGTCTTTAATCTAGATTTAAACAGAGAGAGTGTGTCTGAACCCCGAACGTTATCTGGAAGGCTGTTCCAGAGTTTGGGTGCCAAATGTGAAAAAGCTCTACCTCCTTTAGTGGACTTTGCTATCCTAGGTACTACCAACAGTCCAGAGTTTTGCGACCTTAGGGAGCGTGATGGATTGTAGCGTGGTAGAAGACTAGTTAGGTACGCAGGAGCTAAACCGTTAAGTGCCTTATAGGTAAGAAGTGCTATTTGTAGCTGATGCGGAACCTAATAGGTAGCCAGTGCAGAGACTTTAAAATTGGGGTAATATGATCATATTTTCTTGACCTGGTAAGGACTCTAGCAGCTGCATTTTGGACTATCTGTAGCTTGTTTATTGAAGATGCAGGACAACCACCTAGTAGTGCATTACAATAGTCCAGTCTAGAGGTCATGAATGCGTGAACTAGCTTTTCTGCATCAGAAACAGGTAACATGTTTCGCAGCTTGGCAATGTTTCTAAGATGGAAGAATGCTGTTTTTGTAACATGAGAAATATGATTTTCAAAAGACAAGTTGCTGTCTAATATAACACCCAGGCTTTTGACTGTAGTGGAAGTAACAGTACATCCGTCTAGTTGTAAATTGTAAGTCAAAAGATTCTGTGTATTGTTTTTAGGTCCAATAAGTAATATCTCTGTCTTATCTGAATTTAATAGCAGAAAATTGTTGGTCATCCAATCTTTTACATTTTTAACACACTCTGTTAACTTCGATAATTCAGAAGTGTCATCTGGTCTTGTTGAGATATATAGTTGAGTATCATCAGCATAACAATGGAAACCAATCCCGTGTTTTCTAATAATATTACCAAGGGGCAGCATGTATATTGAAAATAGTAGAGGACCTAGAACAGATCCTTGTGGCACTCCATACTTTACTGGTGATAACTGAGATGACTCCCCATTTAAATAAACAAAGTGGTAGCGATCAGACAGGTAGGATCTAAACCATTTTAAAGCCTGCCCTTGGATACCTGCATAATTTTGTAGTCGATCTATTAGTATGTCATGATCTATAGTGTCGAACGCAGCACTAAGATCAAGTAAAACTAGCAGTGAGATGCAGCCTTGGTCTGATGCAAGAAGCAAGTCATTAGTGATTTTAACAAGTGCAGTTTCTGTGCTGTGATGGGGCCTGAAACCTGACTGAAATTCTTCATAGATATCATTTTTTTGCAAGAATGAGCACAGTTGAGCAGATATAACTTTCTCTAAAATTTTAGACATAAATGGAAGATTAGAAATGGGTCTATAATTTGCCAGTTCACTAGGGTCTAGTTGTGGTTTCTTAATAAGAGGCTTAATAACTGCCAGCTTGAATGGTTTAGGGACGTGACCTAAAGATAACGATGAGTTGATAATATTGAGAAGCGGTTCTTCTGCAACAGGTAACAATTCTTTCAGTAATTTAGTGGGTACGGGATCTAATAGGCATGTTGTTGGTTTAGACACAGTGATGAGTTTATTTAACTCTTCCTGTCCTATAGCGGTAAAGTACTGCAGTTTTTCTTTGGGTGCGACGAAAGAAGTTGACATATTAGATGCAGTATAATCTACATTGGTTATTGTATTTCTGATGTTATCTATTTTATCAGTGAAGAAATTCATAAAGTCATTACTATTAAACTGTAAAGGAATATTTAGATCAGGTGGCGTCTGGTTATTTGTTAATCTAGCCACTGTGCTAAATAAAAACCTTGGATTGTTTTGGTTATTTTCGATGAGTTCGCGGAAATGCTCAGCCCTAGCAGCTTTTAAAGCCTGTCTGTATCTGGACATACAGTTTTTCCATGCAATTCTAAAAACTTCCAAGTTAGTTTTTCTCCATTTGCGCTCAAGATTGCGAGTTTCTTTCTTGAGGGAATGGGTATTACTGTTGTACCATGGCGCAATACGTTTTTCTCTAACTTTTTTCAATTTGATGGGGGCAACAGCTTCTAACGTATCGGAGAAGATGGTGCCCATATTGCTAGTCATTATGTCTAGATCCTGTGTATTAAGGGGTACACAGAGCAGTTGAGATAAATCAGGCAGGTTATTTGTAAATCTATCTTTGGTGGCTGGAACAATAGTTCTGCCACGACGATAACGCGGAGCCATATAGTTAATATCAGTGATACGCAGCATGCACGATACAAGGAAATGGTCAGAAACATCATCACTTTGAGGTACGATATCTATATCAGTAAGATCAATTCCATGCGATATAATTAAATCTAGCGTATGATTAAAACGATGAGTGGGCCCGGTGACATTTTGCTTGACTCCAAAAGAGTTTATTAGGTCAGTAAACGCAAGTCCTAACGCATCATTTGTATTATCAACGTGAATGTTAAAATCACCGACAATTAGCACTTTATCAAAATTAACCAACAGTTCTGAAAGCAATTCTGCAAATTCTTTTAGGAAATCTGTATATGGCCCTGGCGGTCTATACACAGTAGCTAAAACAAGAGATAGGAGAGATTTCTTTTGCATATCTGGCAGAGTAACATTAAGTAAAAGTATTTCAAATGAATTAAACCTGTATCCTGTTTTCTGAGTAACATTGAGAATATCACTATATATTGTTGCAACACCACCACCACGACCACTCTGACGGGGCTCATGCTTATAGTAGTAGTTTGGTGGAGTAGACTCATTTAGACCAATATAATCATTAGGTTTTAGCCAGGTTTCGGTTAAGCAGAGTACATCAAAACTATTATCTGTGATTATTTCATTCACAATAACTGCTTTGGGTGCAAGTGATCTAATGTTTAGGAGCCCAAGCTTAAAAAATGGTTTCTGTTCGTGTATTTTGCTTTTTTCTGGTTTAATTACGATCAGATTTTTTCTAGATCCTGCATTAAATTTATGTTTAGACCTCACTATTCGAGGAACAGACACAGTCTTTATAGATTGGACAGTGCAAATACTATCATTTAAGCGTTCAAAACAAAAGCCATCATAGCAATCATTTGAGAATGTACTTACTAGTCAAATGGAGCGTAGCGTCCTGGAGATGTTGTCCGACAGCAGTTCCGCTCCGACTCTGCTGGGGTGCAGGCCATCAGCACGGAAAAGCCTAGGACGTTCCCAGAAAAGATTCCAATTATTAACAAAGAGCAGTTGCTGTTCTTTACACCATGTCAATAACCATTCATTTAGAGCAAGAAGTCTACTGAACCTTTCGTGCCCACGTCGATACGTGGGAAGTGGTCCTGACACGATGATCCTCGTCGCGGGGACGTGCTGCGAACCGTCTCGATCAGGCTGCTGAAGTCCCTCTTCAGAACCTCCGTCTGCCGCAGCTTGGTGTCGTTCACCCCCCCGTGCAGGACGATCGCGCCGACGCTCTCGCCGTCCTTCAGGATTGCGGGTATCTGCGCAGAAACATCGAGAACGCGAGCACCAGGAAAACAGTGGGTGTGGACTTTACCTTTAGCTAAAGTAGCACGTACGTACCGGACAATGGAGTCTCCGACGATCACAGCGTCGCGTTCCGTCTCGTGGAGGGGAGCGAAGCGGTTCCGGGTGGAGATCTCGAAGACCGGAGGCGGCGGAGGGGGCGAGGTCCTCGGCCGGGGCCTGGCTCGCGTCTTCCGCTGCTGCTGCACCCAGGGTCCGTGGTGTCCCGGCGCCGGAGTGAAGGACACCTGGGAAGATCGCGTCCAGGGTGCACGGGACCTGGGCAGAGAAGCACACGGAGTAGAGGTGGTCAGAGTGTTAGTATCGCGCTGTATACTTACCCGGGAGGATTCCAGAGCGGCTCTCCGCTCTCTCAGCTCGGTCTGCCTCACCAACAGCTCCTGGATCTGCTTCTCCACGGCCTCCAGCTCGAGCTGCAACGAGTGCAGCTCGAACGTGTCCTCACCTGCACTCAAAGGTGGACACAAATTCGCCATTAAAGCAAGTAACAGTGAGTAAACAATGGTAATGTGTGTAAATAGTGTGTAAACAATGCAAGCAGGATTAGCGGCAACCACGCTGGTGCTGCTAACGGGCTATAAGCTAGCAACTCGGGAAATCAAAACAAAACTAGTTATAACAAAGTAATCCGGATGTTTTAGTTGTAAAATACAACAGGGGGTATATTCACACGTTATAAGAAACGAAAATGATGGTGTATAAATTTGATTTTAAATTGAAAAACAGACAATAAGAAATCAACTTGACGGAGCTCAAACTCTAAGCGTGCGACCGCAACAAACGGGAAGTGACGTGAACAAATGTAAATCCACTGCATCTTCAGCGGATGTCAGGAGTAAATGACGACCACTATGTTCATTATTACATCCAGCAACACAACACCTCAATCACTCAATCAGAGATATTCTTGTTTGGATTTATAGATAGTCTTGCATGGATTTTTATCATTATAGGGTAGATGTGTACATACACTGCTAACACACATTAATGTTCAAACAACATGAAAAAGTGAACTTAGCATCCGATGACCCCTTTAAACATATTTGTTTAGGAAATCACCATTTCATGCTGTCTTTTGGCGAATCAATACTTTGTTATTAATCAGTGACAATTTAAGTCGTTTACAGGTAAGAAATGGTCTAATATTGGCATGTATTTTGCACTCTTAATGTGCAGTGTCAGTGTAAGTTGTTGTGACTCAAGCATGAATTAAAATGCTTGGTGATCACTTGTATTCTTATTAAAACACCAAATATGACCATTAATACATGCAGCTATGGGTATGTTAAATAAAATAAAAACTAGTATCAACAAAATCAATTTACAATTTGCAATTACAACTGTATAAATAATGTTATGAAATTAATGTTTTAATTTGTTTTTTTCTGAACATAGAAATATGAAAATGGAGGAAAAATAAATTATATATATTTTTTTATATTTGAAAGTAAAACCGCCTGTAGTTGGCGACATGTCTTAACAAGTGAATTATTCAACTGTTGCCTTCAAACTGTGCAATTTACTAATGTACAAAGCAAGTACACTGAAATTCGGGAAAACGGCATTCTTTCTCTTACTGTTATATTATAAACACAAAAAAGAAAAACTCCAGGGGCAGTTCATCCGTTGCACAACGCTAAGTTACCAGACTTAAGCATAATGCTAAGTTGTGCTGGCTGAGATGTTTATATGGTGGTTTAACTGACAAACAGCAAAGTTTAAGGCAAATATGATCCTTACCTGGATGTCACTAACTAATAAGGCAGGTCAGGAAACCGTTAAAATGCCGCTCCATTACTATATAGATGAAAGTTTTTGAATCAGTCCCTGAAAATGTTTTAAAACTTTTTGGATGTTTCGATTTTCCCATCTCTTCTATAAATTACTTAAAAATTGCTAACAAGTCTTCCTTTTTAAAAGGGGATTCTTTCTGCAATTCTTTCTCGCCAGTGTAGCGATGTAGAATGAGAAAATCCGGAATGGATTCATAAAAAACTGGAGTAAATTCCAGAGTGAAGAGGGAAAATTGTCTATTCCACTATATTCCATTCCTTGCATTTCTTACACTTGATGATTTACTTGAGTTGATTTTTTGGTACTAATATTTACTACTTTATTTTATTTTATTTTATTTTATTTTATTTTTGGAAGAGAAAATACAAACTAACAAATTAAATTGTGTCTGAAATGTAAAATGTGTATTAACTCGTTTACTGAAATATAAAAGCATCATCGGAGTACTGAATATCTGCACAGACCTACTGTATGGCCATGATGATGTACAGCAGCACGATTATTGCTCATGTTATATTGCTTAAATATGTAAAGTAGACATCTATTAAAATATGCGCTCATTCATCATCTTTATCATTTCCAGAAAGATCAATGTACGTCCACCATTAAGATCTTAAAGAAAATTGTTTTTTTTTTAAGATAATACATTTTGTTCATCCCTCTATAAAGCAAACAAACTGACCTGAAGTTGTCCTAAGACAAGAATGGGTATTGTTTTGGCTTTAGGGCAACTTTGATGAAAGGTTTTGATCCACTTCAAATTTTGACTACTGTATACCAAGATGCCAAAATATGCTTACCGATAAATCTGACCATGCTATAAGGAAAAAACAAAGTAGGAGACAGAGTAATCATTTATTTCTAAAAAAAACAAACAAACAAACAAACAAACAAAAACATCAAATTTTAATAACTGAAAAAAGTTAAATGGAACCAAATGGTGCCAAATAGGTAAGAATAAACAATAAACCTGCCAAGTAGCATATTCCAGACATTTTTCATAAACAAATCTTGCAGTAGGACTTTGATCTGTGTGAGTGTTTGCCACATTGAGAATGTTGTATAGGCTCACCCTTTCATTTATGTATGATCTGCATTGTGTTGGATTTATTGATTTTTATTTGATAAATGCCCATTTTTGTCCACAAAGGACAAATTAAGGAGGGTTTTTTTCTGACCACTTAACTTTGTTGAATCAAGTCAATTTGTGTGTGTGTGTGTGTGTGTGTGTGTGTGTGTGTGTGTGTGTAATTGTTCAGGTGACAAACTTGAGTAGCCAAGTCTTGTACTGCTCAGATTAAGCAAACTATTAAAAAAAAAAAAAAAAAAGATTTTGCTTACATTTTTTTCCGAAAAAGCTGCTCTAATAGGGGTAGCACATCCTAAAAAGCTCAATACAGCCATCAGAATAATACCACCTTAACAGGCAGTATCTCTTTTCTTATTCACATTCACATGCATTATTTTATGTTTATTATTATATATCATTGTGTATACGTGTTATTTGTGGTTGTATTTAATTGAAACGTGACCCTGGACCACAAAACCAGTCATTAGGGTAAATTTTTTTAAATTGAGATTTATACATCATATGAAAGCTGAATAAAAGCTTTCCATTGATGTATGGTTTACAGTATTTGGCCGAGATACAACTATTTGAAAATCTGAAATCTAAGGGTTCAAAAAAAAAAATTCTAAATATTGAGAAAATCGCCTTTAAAGTTGTCCAAATTAAGTTCTTAGCAATGCATATTACTAATCATAGAACATGATCTTTACTTAATATCCTAATGATTTTTGCAAAAAAAGAAAAATGTATAATTTTGATCCATACTTATATTCCCATGAATAAGGAATAGTTTATGTTACTTTTAAATCAATATAGAACATGACCAAAAACATGTTATTTGGACAGTGAACTATTAAATATATGAATTAACTTACAGATTTTTTTATTCCTGGAAACAAAAATCATGGGGTGTTACAGTGATACTTGCTAGTCGTGGCTATTAAAGG
This sequence comes from Cirrhinus mrigala, assembly GCA_036247105.1. Taxonomy (NCBI): domain Eukaryota; kingdom Metazoa; phylum Chordata; class Actinopteri; order Cypriniformes; family Cyprinidae; genus Cirrhinus; species Cirrhinus mrigala. The sequence continues at coordinate 14,968,910 of CM070013.1, read as the reverse complement.
AACACTCCACTTTTTTTGAAAATAGGCTTATTGTTCAACTCCCCTAGAGTGAAACAGCCGATCTCTGGGTCTGGCGGTAGCACTTCTAGCATAGCTTAGCATAGATCATTGAATCTGATTAGACCGATAGCATCTCGCTAAGCTAAGCTATGCTAAAAATGCTACCGCCAGACCCGGAGATCGGCTGAATGGATTCGAAAACGGTAAAACTCAACTGTTTAACTCCATGGGAGTTGGAAAATGAGCCTATTTTCAAAAAAAGTGGAGTGTTCCTTTAAGGCGCCTATATGCCTGACTCTTTTTCCAGTGGGTTTCTCTAAAGGTTAAGTAATGTGATTAACACATACATACAACATAAATTACATACAGTCTTACCTCAAATTTTAAACCAACTCCAGTATAGTAAGTTGCTAATAAACTGCTATAAAAGATTACTGATATAGTTTTTTGTTCTTTATAGCACTGCAGGTTAATTAGAGGCAATGAGATGCATGAGGAATCACTGTAAATATTTAACAGAATTGTCAAACTCTCATTTTGCATAAAACTGCATGTTCCTTTTATTGGTCACATAAAGGTTCAGTAAGTTTCGCTGGCTATAGTGGTAACAAGAAGCTAATCAGTACACTGAAAAGACTATACGTCTGCATATTGCACGCAATGTTTTTCAAGAGATTTAAAGTTTTAAAAGAGACATTCGTAAACAAGGCAGAGGAAAAGCAGGCATAAAGGGTTTTTATGGAAATTACAATGATATGATACATTAACCCTTTGAAAATGTCAGCACCCTCACAACCCACTCACTCAGTTGTACCACTTTTCTGGGTAACAGGATTAGCCGCAAAAGAGTACACATACACAAAGCAACACTAAATACAGTAAATTATAATCAGATGGTTCCCTTTCACTATTAAGTGCAAAAAAAAAATTCAAGCTTTAGCTTACAAGCTTTAGCAGTGAGCACACACTTTTTTAACATACAGCTGAGATTTAAGCTGTGAATGCTTCTTTGACCACTTAACTCAAGATATAGAAGATCTCTGCATTCTCACTGCACGATACCACTACCAGCTTTACGAGGAACGATGCAGAAGCGCCTGTGTTGGTGACGTTTTAGAGAACACCCCACCAGAAAAGTGCTAGTGAGAGCAGTATTCCCACCACAGAGCGGCTGGACACTGACACAGGTGCTGTGTTACACAGGTCAGAGGTACAGCAGGAGAACTTGAAGCTGGAAATTTTGGGAAACTTCTCGGCAAGTGTACTGTAATCACATTCGGAGTACTTTATACACTGCCTGTATGTGTCACCGCCTAGGAGAGCAGAGAGATATGTCATCCAAAGTCAAAGAGTCATAGAAACGGTTTGTTAGAATACAGAAATACACTATTTTCTAAGAGTGAGTGAGCTGGCACCTCTCTCGTAGATGGACACGCAGGCATCATCGTAGTAGCAGTTTCGAATTTTAGAGCATGTGCCTGTGTAGTCCTTACAAGTGTAACATTTAATGGCAGAGCCTTGAAAGACACAGAGATACATTTTTTTTTTTTTTTTGCAAGAATAGTAGTGCAAAATATGACAAAAACACATCGTATGCATGGTAAAAACAGGATCAATGGCAATACATACCAAGCCCCACCAGAGCCAGAACGAACACCAGACAAACTCCAACAGAGGCTTTCATAATGCCTTCAGTTTACCAGTCTAATTCTGACAAAGAGAGGGAGAGGAATCCGAGAAATGTACACTTTGGATTTGTCTGAATGTGACTGCATGATATGTTCATTCTAAATTTAGATTTAAAAAACAAATTCATCTTAAATATCAATTATAAACTTGCATGAATGTTTAGACTTATTACAGGTTAATGCATAAACTCCATGCCTGCCCTAGTGAAACATAAATATGCCAAAATGTATTTAAAATACATTTATTTCATGCTAAGTATACTACAAATACATTTACATTATTATGTACTTAATAAACATAGCCTGCAATTGTACTTTTAGTATACTACACTGGTAGATTTAAAGCCTGCTAGATTGGAATAGCTAATTTTGTATTTAATTCAGTTTATTTGTGCACAAGAAGTCCAACTGAAGATATCCTTAAGTATATTTGATTGTGCTAAAGTGGAACTATTGCAAGTATACTTTATTTACACTTTAAATATTTAGGATTAAAGACCGATATTAATAGTGACTTTAAAACATATTTTAGGCTTAATATTAAGAAATGTGCATTGTACACAAGGAGTACTCCAAATAAAGTTTAATTACAATTTTTATATCAGTAAATCTCAAGTGATATGTCAGTAAATATGTTAATAGACTTGAACTATACTTAGTATAGAATAAATTCAATTTAAATCTATTACTTTTTACTAGAGTGTTGTTGCTTCACTTTCTAAAAATCATTTTATTCCAAACCTGTGTGACTTTCTTTCTGGAACATAATGGTGTTTAGTGTTTGGTGAGTCAACCATCACCAAAACTGTTCAGCTACCATTATTCTTCATTGTTTGTCTTTTCCACTGAAAGTCATACAAATTTGGAACTACGTGATGACCACTGTTTTTTTTAAGATTACTAACAATCGTGAGAGAAAAGGTGTGGGTCATCTAAGGAGTCCATAGTTGTGCTGAGATAAATCACATTTTGGGCAGGGATCTGGCCTGATTTATAGCTACTACTATTATTACTGCAACTACCATCACAACTGTTACTGTTCTTCGCTTGTTATTTTCTATTTTATTTATTACGCTTTTGACTTTATTGAATCTATTCTGTCGTGTTATTTGTCTTCTGAACTACAGCATTCTACAGTTCTAAACATAGCATCTCATCTTGAATCACATATATACAATACACATAAGAATATTAAATATAACATATATTTATGGCAAAACGCTTGCCACAATGTGACATTTATGAAAAACAAACTCTACATTTTTATAAATAAGTTTGAAAAAAGTGTTTGAAGAGATAACCAAATACAAAAAAAAAAAAAAAAAAAAAGAGAAATTAACAGACTGATTTTCTTTTCAGAAATTATAGTATTTGTAAAACAGAAACCAAATAGACTACCTTAAATCAAACGTCACACATTTTATCATAATTGTCTACCATAACCTTGGAAAAAAAACATAGTGTCTCTGTTTAATGCTTAAAAGTTATTAATAATTTCATTATTAATAATGCCATAATCTCTCAGTTACTCTTCTGTAGTCTTACCCCAATGTGAAGAAGAATTCCAACCACAGACACATCCAAACCAGTCTGAAAACTGAAGAGCTCAAGCCACTCACGCTTTCTTAAGCACGCCCACAATGCTCTTCAATGAATCTTTTGTCCTTTTTATTCTATACCATTCCACTGTCCTAAATATGCTATGGGAAATTTAGTCCCTGTATGTCTCTTTAGTTTTCATCTTTAGCATTAACTTCATGTTAGACCCAAATATGCTAAACACTCTGTATAACTGAATCGCTGTATAACTGTCTGACATTGCAAGAATAAACTTCATATTTTCCTATTCCTCAATACTCTAAGTTTTAGAAAAAAAATTTCTACAACATATATTATCAGGTGTTGTGTGCTGATTTAAATTTGAGAAATAAAAAAGAAAAAATAATATAGCTGATATAGCTGCAAGCAGCGATTACTGGGGTTCAAGCGCCTTAAGGCATTTAAGCAAATATGGAAAAAGTCATATTGTTTAGGAAGTCTGTAACCACCTAAATCAACGATTGAAAAAAAAAAGCATTTTTGGCAAATATAGGTAATTATGATGTTTTTTTAATGTTTATGACTGTTATAGTGCCAGCTGTGGTCTGATCCCCTTATAACTTTGCATGCTTGTTTAGAATCACCTGTGGCATGTGCTCCTTTAGGCGAAAAACTCCTTTAGGCGTTTGAACTTAAAAAAGTAAGTGTTCATGCTGTTCGTTTTAAGTTCAGTCAACATGAAATGTTAAGTTGTACACACGACTGACAGTTTAGGAGTTAGGAATGATTTCGTACTTTTGATCGCTTCAGTGCCCCCGTCAGGTCGATTGGGGAGAGCCTTGGTCACGTTGTAGGCAGTGTGAGTACTACCATTCTTCCAAATTTCAAGTCTCTACGACTTACGGTTTGGTCTGCACAATCATTTTTACGTGGAGATTGCTGATGCATGACCATTTTAACAATTACAATAGCGATATGCGCTTGAACCCCTAATAACAATTCAACCACTGATTAATCACAAGTAATGGACTGTACATTAGAGGCAGGGACAGTCTCCCTGAAACAAAGCTATTCTGTAGCATAATATTGATCGTCACACAAGGATTCATTCTACTGTGGCCCAAGAACAGCTGAAATATGCGAGGTTGTCAGCAAGTAACACTGAACACATGATCAAAATCACTCAGCACTAATCACATGTAGGTATAAAGGGCCACTAAATATACACTGGTGTGCAATGAAATGAGATTTGAAGTGATCTGCCCTGAAAACCCTGCATGTCTGCTGTATTGGCCCTAGTGTGGGCACTTGAAGAAATTGAGGAAAATGAATTGCTTGTCCAAGTACTTAAGATATGTTACAGAAATTTTGCATTTTCCCTCTTTCAGAATAGTTGAAATGAATGAGAAAAGAGATGGGAGGAGATGTGGGCCAAAAAACAAAACGGCTCAACAAAGAAACATCAGTCTGACTACAACAAGGCCTCTTCAACATGTTGCCATGACAACTGACACTATCAGGGTGGGTTAGGGTTAGGGTTTGGGTCAGAGTGACAGAAATGACTATGTTTTGTGTTGGGAGAACAATAAGTGTTTTCAGAGATATTCCAGAGCATGAGACAATAGCACTGAGACTGGCTGGTGAAAAATAGATCAACGGCCTCTTTGTGCTTAGAAAGTAGAAAGCATCCTGATCACACTGGGAATGTAAACAAATAATGTGACAGTGAAACACATTATTGATACACCATTACCTTTTTATTTACTCCAAAAAAAAAAAAAATAGGGCTAAAGAGAGAACATAATAGCAAACTGTTGGAAAATCTCACTGCACAGCATTATTTTACAAAGATGATAACATATAATTGCAGTTATAAACAAGGAAATCAAAATCATACATATATCTAGGCAAGATCAGCTCACATTGCCATTAGGAAGGGAGAAGGGAAGAAAAAAAAAACAAAACAAAAAAAAAAGCAGAGAAATTCTTGAGTCTGCCTATGTTTCACTCTGAAAAACTGAACAAAGATATTTACCTGATCCTTTATCGCTTGCAAATAATTTTAAAGAGAAAATGTGGAAAGTCATAATAATGCCATAAAGTTGTCATAAAATTATCTTATCTTGTCATTCACACCAGTCTGTGTAACCTCCAGCCCTTTAGATGATCAGAGCTAAAAAGATACTCCTTTACACTACACCAAAGTATTCTGACTGACCTTCAGTTTACAATCCATCCAGCATTTCGGAGAACAGGACATCAGCACCTCTAAACAGCTAACCAATGCAGAGAACTAAAGCAAGTAACTAACAGAAGTTAAATGATTGCTTGCACAGGTTAGATGATGTTTACGTGAACTGGCTGGTTTGGGTCGATGTGCTTTTTACTCATCTTTGAATAAATCAGTTTCACTTCACAAGATCTGCTCCCGAAACCCTCAGTACAGACGTCACAAGCACAAACATATATACACAAGCACATACACGCTACACAATACCTGAGGCCTTATGAAGGAAATTAATGGAATCCATTTATTTTTGCCTTTCTGTGAAGCATCTATATCTCTATAAATATATATATAAACACACACAGTGTTCCAGATTCAGTGTGCGTGTACTTTTCTGCTAACAGTAGTGTCAAACGTTCTCCTCATGCTGTGTAATTGTATGGTTTTAAAGGGATAGTTCACCCAAAAATGAAAATTCTATCATTAATTGCTCACCCTCAATTCATTCCAAAGACCTTCGTTCATCTTCGGAACACAAATTAAGACATTTTTGATGAAATCCGAGAGCTTTCTGGCCCTGCATAGACAGCAACGCAACTGACACATTCAAGGCCCAGAAAGATAGTAAGAACATTGTTAAAATAGTCATGTGACATCAGTGGTTCAACCTTTATTTTAATGAAGCTAAGAGAAAAATTTCTCTGCGCAAAGAAAACAAAAGTAACTTTATTAAACAATTTCTTCTCTCCCGTGTCCGTCTTCGACACTTGTTGACAACAGTGAGTATTCTCATAGCTTCATAACATTACGGTTGAAACACTGATGTCACCTGGACTACTTTAATGATTTCTTAACTACCTTCTTGAGCGTTGAACATGTCAGTTGCGCTGCTGCCTGTGGAGGGTCAGAAAGCTCTCGGATGAAAAAAAAAAAAAAAATTTAATTCATGTTCTGAAGATGAAGGTCTTACGGGTTTAGAACAACATGAGGGTGAGTAATTAATGACAGAATTTTCATTTTTGGTTAAACAAATCCTTTAAAGGAATGGTTTTCCCAAAAATGAAAATTCTGTCATTACTCACCTCTATGTCTTTCCAAACCTGTATGAATGTCTTACTTCTGTAGTAGATATTTTAAAGAATTTCCTTTTTTTTCGTCCGTAAAATTAAAATTAAAGTAAGTGTCCAAAACAACACTGGACAACACTTTCACAGCATAGACAAAATATACACATATACTCATCTGTGTTCCACAGGAGAGAGACAGACATACAGGTTTGGAACAACATAAGGGTGAGTAAATTCCAACTTTTTGGCTAAACTATCCTTTTAGATAATTGGCAGGTCATTGTGAAACCCAGGCAAGAAGAGCCAATCTCACAGAATCTCACACACATTCAATAAACTCACTCGCACTCAAAACACACTTGCAGACTCAAACACACATACAATGATCTCACACGTCCCCAGACGTGCAGAGACACAGATAAGCCACATCCAGACACATGCCCTCAGAAACTGGAGAAAACGCTCAAGAGGTGACAGGCACAAAGCGCTGTACAATAAACAATGGATGCCTAAAAGCTCTGTTTGTCCTCCTGCTCTCCTGTTTGTGCGAGTGTGTCTGTGCGTCAGTATCTGTGGGCGGGTGTTGGCCAGAGGCATGTAAAAGTGCATCAGACATGCCGAGGGCAGCGTCCTCCTGGGTCAGCCATGTTCATGCCACGCATTTCTCCCTCCTCATAGTCATCTGTGTCCGATGAATTCTCATCATCATAAGGAGCAGACACCTCACTGACAGAGCTCTAAATGAGAGAGACAAATACAGAATGAGGAACTTAGAATCACACACATTAGCATCTTGGATATTAATTTTTTAAGGAAAGACATAAATAGCGACATACCGACCGCACCATCGATTCACGGAATGGTGGGCACACCATGTGGAAGCGTGGGATTGAAACGTCAAACACTTCCTCTTTGTTCTTGAGCCGGTGGAATGTGTAGTGGCCCTCCATGTACTCAGAGGTGGTGGAAAACGTGGTGCAGCTAGCGTACTCGTGAACTTTACCGGGTGTCATCACTGGAAACTCACCTGCATGTACAACATATGCAAAAAACAGATGCAGGACATTCTTTAGACGATAGAGCTACTGTCACTATGAATTATAGGGACAGAAAGATACTGTCTCATCTTGATAATTCTGTTACTGTACTAATTTTCACTTAACTTACAGGGATGTGCTCTTACCCACAACACCAGGGCCACGGACTTCCTCCACATTTCCATTTGCATTTGTGATCTTCCAGTACCGACTGTCTAGCTGACATGCATTCTCTGGCAGGGCCGACTTCGCCATCTCAATCCTGATGCATAAGATGGCACAGCTCAGAGGTCATAAGTTCAGCTCATTCCATTATCCTATGTCAAGTCTTAGTACAGCTGTGTTGCATTACAGCAAGTTTCAGCAGAAAGGAAAGGATCATTTGTGACTTTGTACCATAAAACCAGTCTTAAGTAACACGGGTATTACTATATTTGTAGTAATAGCCAACAATACGTTGTATGTTATTATCTTTATATTATATATTATAAAATTCTATTTTTCTTTCATGCCAAAAATTATTAGGATATTAAGTAAAGATCACGTTCCATGACGATATTTTGTACGTTTCCTACCGTAAATTTAAGAAATTATTAATCAAAAATTAAGTTATGCATTGCTAAGCTTTAAAGGTGATTTTCTCAATATTTTTATTTTTTTGCACCCTCAGATTCCAGATTTTTAAATGGTCGGCCAAATATTATTCGATCCTAACAAACCATACATCAGTGGAAAGCTTATTTATTCAGATGATGTATAAATCTCAGTTTCAAAAATTTGACCCTTATGACTGGTTTTGTGGTCCATGGTCACATTTTAGTAAGAACTTCCTTTACAAATTAAGCACTGACAGCTCTACTTTTTGGTAAAACCCTGGGAGAAGAAATAGAGGAAGAGTGCCGCAGGGATGTGCAATATGTATTGTCTACCATAATAACAGAATTATTGATTTAACAATGTGCAAGTTGACATTGAATATGTCATTTATATTACAAAAAAAAAAACAACAACAACTATGTGATATTTAATACCAGCAGACTGCCTGTTAAGGGCAATTTCCTTCCAATAAGTTTTTGTCTTATAGTTATACCAAAAGATATAGTTAAGCAATATCACATAAGCAACAGTGCTGTTCTCAACCAAATAAAAGCACAATTGCAAATGTCTTGCAAATGTTTTAAATTCATAATTTCAGTGTTTTAGTGCCACATTAATGCAAAATGTGGATTTAGTCAATAATGAAGCACAGATATGCGTTACTCTGAAAAGCTAAACTATGACGGCGTTTTAGTGCCATGTTAAACAAAATATCTAAGATTACGAGATTACAGCCGTAACATTTCCAGAATAAAGTCGAAATTTTACAAGAACAAAATCAAAATACCACAAGAATAAAGTCAAAATATGATGAGAATAAGTCGAAATATTTTGAGAATAAAGTCGAAAATTACGAGAATTAATTTGTAGCAATTATATTCCAAATATTCCATAGTCTCAGCTTTCAAAATCTGTACGTTTTATAGCAAAATACAAACAATATGTCTTTCACACTATAGGCTTTACTCTCAAAATTTTATTAATTTTAACTTTAATTTCTACAATTTTTTTTAAAATTCTCAAAATATTTCGACTTTATTCTCTAAACATTTTGAACTTTTTCTTAAAATATTTTGACTTTTTTCTCATAGTATTTCTACTTTATTCTCATAATTTGACTTTATTCTTGAAATATTACAGCTTTAATCTCATAACATGGCACTAAAACGCCGTCGTAGTTTAGCTTTTCAAAGTAACACATATCTGTGCTTCATTATTTTGCATGATCCGTTTAATGAATGATCAGAATCAGAATCAGAACAGGTTTATTGCCAAGTATGCTTACGCATACAAGGAATTTGTTTTGGTGTCACAGGCTTCCAGTGCACAGAGATGACAACAACAACACAGAGAAAATAATATAAGTTGAGAATAAAAAAAAAAAAAAAAAAAAAAAAATACACATATGTAAATGTTTAATTCAATCACTGAATTAATTTGTCGTTTGAACAGACCATTTGAATAAACGAGTCAGTGAATCAACTCATTAAGACAGTGACTTGCAACCAACTGGTGTTTTTTTTTCATAATCATTTCACAATTAAATATACAATTAAAAGAAAAAAAAAAAAATGTATTAGCCAAAATATCACAGTGTAAATTTCATCACCATCAACCAAGGCTACTATTATCAGGCCTGGAAAAAAGCACTCGTACAGCGCTCAGCTCTTAAATAGCCTGATTCAGATTACAAAGCCAAATTAGCATGTGTGGATTTATGTAGTACCTGATTCTATAGGTGAAGAAAAAGTGTGGCGGATGGACTGAACTCAGCTCTGGCAGGAAGGAGGTAGAGACCGATACTGTGATGTCACCAGTGGTTGCCACACAGCGCTTGTCATGAACATACCTGAAAAAACAAAAGGGAATAAAATGTCACGTTGCACTTGTAATAAGCTCTTGAGATTTCAGATGCTGACACAAGTTACTAAGTGTAAGACAATGAAAGATGGACCACCTGAAGATCTGGTCCCGAATGATGGGGTATTCTCCTGTTACAACATTGTCAACATAGGAAGTAAACCACTCGGTAAAGTTAGGACCTGATAAAAAGGAAAGAGGAGAGAGAAGAGTTTATATAATCTGAGATGATTTTTAAAAACCACAATGCATTAATGCAGGCTTTTGCACTTTGATACCCGTAATGAACATGTCAATCGCAGAGGGATCTTGTGCCAGTTGATCCTGTGAAGAAAATACATAAATGAGAGCTAGCAAGAAGGGCTGTAACACACAAGACAAGAGCTCCTCCTATTGGTCAAGGTGCAACAATGCAAGAAAAATCCCTCTCTTTTATGTAGTGCTGGAGACCAGTGGTGGACAGTAACGAAGTAGTTGTACTTCGTTACTGTACTTAAGTACATTTTTCAAGTATCTGTACTTTACTGGAGTGGTTTTATTTTGAGCAACTTTCACTTTTACTTCACTACATTCCAAAGCGTAAGATCGTACTTTTTACTTCACTAAATATCATATAACATATCGTTACTTCTTATAATATATCACGTGCTCCGAGTGTCTGATTCATGAACAGATTGATTCGTTTCAGTGAACCTGTTAAATCGATTCGCAAATCGCACCAAGCGATCCGATTCCAGCTGTTCACGAGTCGACAACTCATTGATTCAAATGATCCATTTAGAGCGAGTCTCCAGTGAACTGAATTCACGAGTAAGAACCGGGAGATCTTGTGAGTGCGCGCGCGACTGATGCTGCGAAAAGTAAGTTACTAATGTCGAATTTTAGGATTAATTATTGTAACTGAAAACCATATTTAGGTCAAAACTGTCCGTTGTTTGTAAATTAAATCTGCGGTAAAGGGTGATCTGTCTAAGCCCACTGAAATGCTTGAATTCAGACATATCAACATAAGTGTCTATTTTAGGTCAAAAAACGAAAAATGAAAATAACACAGATTAAATAAAATAACTCACGAACGTTCATATTCCCCGCTACTGTAACGTTAGCAGTTTTTTTTATTAAAATGCTACGCATTAAGCCCTACGTGACGTCTTTTTTTATATCGTTTATCAACAGTATAAAATGTTACATTGTTTGGATCAACTAGCCGAGTAGACAGATATGAATGTTTATTCATAACCATCCTGAAAATAAGTAAATATTGTTAGCTGATGCTAACTGTCTAGTTAACAAGCTTGCTGGTGCTAAGTTGAGGTGATTTTAGATATAAAGTCCATGTTTTTATTTAACCACCTAGACAGATTACATCTGAGGGAAAAAGAAAGGATGTGATGTTCAGAACCTGGTAACTACAGCAATTATCAAATAGGAAGTGATGCTCTCACTTGGCATTTGGTCAGCGGTGTTTTTACACCACAGATAAGGTTTAAGAACTGTGACGTTATGCAAAACAACAAGCTTTAAAACACGTTTTTCTTACTGGTGAAAATTAGATGGTCAGATCTGTTTTCCATCAGGTACATCGCAGTGCAAGCTGCACAGTGAACATTACTACATCACTCTCGTCAACGTAGTCTATATCAACAACAAACCTTTTTTTTTACTCCATATAGTGGTTATTTTGGGAAAATCCCAGGTATTTTGAGCAGTAGGATTACACAAAAATATGTGCTAATATAAAATTAATTTAAGTAGCCTATATAAAATTGCAAAATAAATCTATCAGTACTTTTTTTTTACTTAAGTACATCAAAAATCTGGTACTTTTGTACTTTCACTTGAGTAAAATTTAAAAAGGAGCACTTTTACTTTTACTGGAGTAATATTTTATTATATGTATCTGTACTTTTACTCAAGTACTTGATTTGTGTACTTCGTCCACCACTGCTGGAGACTTCCACATGCACAAACTGGATTGTACTTGATGTGGTGGACTACTTCAACAACTATCAGCTACAATGCAATTGGGAGGCATTTTAAAGAAGAAATTCACACAAAAATTAAAATTTGCTTAAAATTTACCTTCAAGCCATCCAAGTAGATGAATTTGTTTCCTCATCGAAACAGATTTAGAGGAATTCAGCATTACTCTTTAGCATAACTTCCTCACCAAAGGATCCTCGGCAGTAAGTGGGTGCCATCATATTTGTTTAATAATTAGCTTATAATGATATAAACTGATGTAAACATCACAACAATCCACAGGTAATCTATTAATGTCTTTTGAAGTGAAAAGCTGTGTGTTTGTAAGAAACAAATCCATCAGTACATTTTAACTTTGAACCCCTTACTACTGGCCAAAACACAAGTTTATAATCAATAAAAATGCTTGCTCCGGTGAAAAAAAAAAAAAAAGAAAAAAAAAAAAAAGTCATATTTGTTTAGAACTATTTTTCGCTTTTAGGACAGTTTTTCTTTTAAGCAGTGCTTGATCTATGCATATTTTTCTCCTGATTCAGATGAGAAATTTTTTTGCTAGAGAAAGTTTTAAATTAAAAACCATTTAAATTATGGGTCTGTATGTTACAAATATGCAGATTTTCAAATCCCATGACATTAATTGATGGACCTCTGTAATTATTTTTTTTAAACTCTCATTCTGACGGCACCCATAAACTGCAGAGGATTCATTGACTAGCAAGTGATACAACGTGATACAAGTGATTCAGATTTGTTCTTATAAGGAAACAAACTCATCTACATCATAGATTACCTGAGGGTGAGTAAATGAAAGTGTTCCTACTTCAAAACTATTCAAATTATTCCTGTAACACCCCTGTAACATTTGCAATCTAGCCTCCAGCTCCTATGAAACCTGTTTCTTGTCGTTTGCATCATAGTTTCACTTTTGTCAGCCTTACATAAATGCATGGTTGTGCATGGTAGATTGTTGTGGTCTGAGGGTGGTGATCTAACCGGGCATTGATAGAAGATCTCACTGCGTGCTCGTCCCTCTGTGCTCTCTAAAGCCATGTACTGGCTGAGGCCGGTGTGGAAGCAAAATGTGAGTGGAAGACACTGCCGCATTCCCTTCCTCTGCTGAAATCCCCCCGCTGCGGTCTCAATATCCAACAGGTCCTCTGAGCGATAGTGATTGGACAAAGCCATGCTGCCCATCAGCCTGTGGAGGGGAGGTAATGCAGTGCACATCAGATTGGATTTTAGCGTATCAGTGGATCTTCATTTGATCTAACTTGTGTATGTATAATCTGATCACAACAATCATTTATAATTTCACACGGTTTGTTGTCCGTCCACTGACCCTTTTCATTTCGCCATTTGTTGATAACATAAGATACTATGACATTTTTTAAAATCAGAGGCTGATGACGTTAAAGGAACTTTGTTCACTTGCTTGTATACAGTAAATGTTATTCAGATCAGTTTTTAGCATTTAATTAAATACTTTCATTTTCTAATCTTGACAAGTAAATTTAGAATAAAAAAATTTTAGTAGGATTTTGAAGTGATCAAGGAAATTCTAAGAAGACTTACCCAGGGACCACCAGTTTCTGTCCATTGTGTATCCTATAGGAGCATCGGTAGTCATTAGGGAGTTTGCAGCCAATCTGGGCCTCAATGGTGTCTAGCTCTTCCTCCCTCACTCCCTCTTTTCAGAAAAAATAAAATAAAACCTTCAGTAGGTAACACTCATATTATGAAAACTAACACCCATAGGTTTTCAAAGTATGGTTGGAAGAGTAACAGTGTGGACAAACCTTTAAGTGAAGCTATCATTCGGGGACATTTCTGATTCAGGTAGTTCTTCAGGTCATCCCAGGCTTTCTTGAGAGTGCTGTAATAGTCAATGTAACGGCCCAGATCAGCGTAAAACTCCCGAAACAGTTCCTTCCATGCCAGGCCTCTGTGGATTTTGTCTGCCCTGAAAGCAAAAAAATTATTTGTCATCAAACACCATATTTTGGTTACAACAAATCTAAAAAAAAACAAAACAAAAAGACTGTGTCACGTGTCATAAATTAATCAAATGTGTCATAAATGAATCAAAAGTTTCTGAGGGCATGAGGAGTGAGCTTACTCTGTAAGGAGCCAATGCTTCAGACAAAGTCTCTTCCATAGCGGGTTATGACCTGTCAGCTCATTGAGTCGACGACTTACAAAACTGCAGCTGAGAAAAGAACAAGCCAGATCAAACACCACATTCAACTACTTTAGACATTGAGAAAAAGAAAGAAAGAAACATATTCAGGCAATGCTTCATCATTTAAAACATAAAGGTCTGATCATGGCCTTGATCAACAAAGAGTAATTGTAATTGTGAAGAAAAACACAACTTAAGTTAGTCTGAAGGCTTTTAAGTAAACATCTTAAAGTAAAAAAAAGTGAACATTTTTGAAAATGAAATAAATTCTTTAAAGCTCCCACTATACTTTCAATCAACTGGAAAAAAAACATTTAGGTTTTCAAGGGGGAAAAAGCAGTTTAAAACTACGGTAGAATTTGTAAAAATTTTAGCCTCCTTAATAAATTTACTATAGGTAGTAAATTTACCTTGAGTGCAACGTATGTCACTTTGGATAAAATATCTACCTAATACATAAATGTAAATGTAATAATGTAAAACTGACGACAAGATGTAAAGCTTCTGTCTTTACAGTGATGAAAACTAGGTTGCTCTGGCGGTGCCACACAAAGTTCCAGCTGACCAGCGTCACGTGATCATCCCATCTCCTAGACCAAAAGGTTTACCATCAAAGCATAACTCAACTTAAAGTTTATGATCCCCAAAGCACAAACAACTGCTTTCAGCGTGCGTTTGCAGCAGAAATAAAGCTTTTGTGTTGTCTGTCTATTGCCGCTTATAGCACTACACTGCCAACTTACATAAAGTCATGTACCTCTTCATGTACATCTTCAAACAGAAGATGCATGAGATGATCGGGTGCAACAGCTAACACAAATGCATGTCTTTTCATAGTGCTTAAATACTGAATCGAACAATATTGCCGTATTATCGTATTTGTCTATCAACAGTAACGTTATCTGCTTGAGTAACATCATAAGCTATGATGTTAGCATTCCCAGCTAACTGTGCCGCGAACATTATTTTTGAAGCTCATTCAAGAAACAAACAAGAGTGTTTATTATTGCACGGACTGACAGAACGGCTCAAGCTGAATGTCTACCTTATCAGATCTCGGAAGTCCAGAAATGACAGCACCAGCAGTAAAGGATCAGACGGTAAGTTATCCAGGCTGAGCGCTATGGACGTTGCCATCTTTGTAGCGAATGCAAAAGCGAAACCCCGCCCCTTCACTGCGTTGACAAGAGGGCGTGTCCGCACGCTGCTCTGTTATCAAATATTGCGCACATGTCGCTGCACTAACGATTAACCAAGTGAAAATGTAGGATGGTAACAGTAAGGTATTTAACGATTTTTTATTCGATTTCGCTTAACGATTCCGGTTCCTTACGTTTATTTATTTATTTATTGTGTTTTAATTATATATATATATATATATATATATATATATATATGTATGTGTGTGTGTGTGTGTATATATAATGTTTTAATCATATTGATATTGTAAAAATAAATGCAATCCATATTCTCAAATAATATCAATATCATTTCAACTGAACAAACAAATAAAAATAAAATACAACAAAATAAATACAATTCATGTAAACAACGTGTTTACACATGTAATTGTTTTTATGCAGCATAATGCACTACAAAATTTGGCCCTAATTATATGCTAAACAAAAAGACTCATTTAAACACATAAAAACATTTAAGTTAATTAATAAGTCTTGTTTATATATGCCTTAATCACAGATTACAACAAAACTAATAATCTGTAGCCTATATTTAATTACACAGAGTCGAATGAGAAAACAGTCAACACTTTCATTTAGACCTACCCCTTACCAAAAAGAAATATATTTCAAGTTAATTTTATCAAGTATACTTAGGTAAAGTTTAAGTATATTTTTAAGTATACTTTATTTAGTAAGTACAGAAATATCAGTGTACTTGTACTATACTAAATTGGGCCACTTTCTAGTATATAAAAGTATTCTTTTAAGTATACTTTTAGTATAACAGTAGTAAGCTTTGAGTACACAACTAGTTTACATCTGTTTTTAGTTTTTAGTACTGCAGCTATACTAAAAGTAAACGTATAGGTATACTGATAGTTTACTTATTAAATACTTGTATCATTTTTAGTACACTTTGAAGTATAGTCCCAGTAAACTACTAGTTTAGTAGTTTTACACTGCAAGTATACTCATAAGTTTTCTTTAAGTGAACTTCACATCATACTTTAAGTATACTGCTTTGTCCCCATTTAGGTATTAATTTGTGTATGTTTTGTGATATGAATACCTGAACATACAAAACATCGAAAGAAAAAAACAGGGTATCTGCTTGCAAACAAAAAAACATTTCATTCTAGCTTCATGCATTCTTTTTTATGAACACTTGAATGTGGACAAGTTTCATTAATAAGACAAAAATAAAAATAAATAAATAAATAAATAAACAACATTTTGAACTAACAGCTAAAAAAAAGACTGGGATTCAGAATGATAATCAAAACGCAGATGGAGTCGATAAACACTCCAAATCTTGACAGTCATTATAACCTCTCTATGGGTCGACATTTCATTCCACAACGTTACACAGTTTTGATGCTGTTTTTTGTCTGATGATTGTGTTAGATTACATGTGGAAAAATCTGTATAAGTTAAGTATGCATAAATTTCATTTTAAATATATTTCTGAGAAGTACATAAAGCACATTTCTGAGAAGTGTATGACAAGTAAACTGAAAGCATACTTTCCTATTTTTAGTTTTAAAGAAGTATACTAATAGCAGACCTGAATAAACTTATTTTTCGTAAGGGTGTATATACAAAAAATCAAAGTAATAAACTGCGAAAAATTCCTTAACAGCTCCAAATAATTCATAATTAGGAACCTGCTCATGGGGATCGGACTACACTGCTCGCTGTATGTTCAAGTAAGTTAGCTACAGTACGACAAGCATTAACAGAATCGAACCGACGAATGGAAATCAGTTTCAGTAATAGCTTTTAAGAACCAACAGAATACATACAGTCGTATAATGAGATATATGCCTTTAAATAATAGTTGTAGCTATTACATGAAGACAACTTTTACCTCTTATCGAGTAATTTATTAGGCTGAAACTTGGTGTTTACCTTTTATATCACCTCAAGATGGCGTCACAGATCCATTTTCTCTCTGGCGTTCTCAAGGTCAAAGCGATCAAATTGCCGCTTCATGACTTTGAATCACAGCCAGGTCCATCTTTATAAAGGAATGAGTTCCAAACCTTAAAAAAATTACAAAAGCAGTATAAAACAGGTAAGATTTGGTAAAATAATATTGCCAATACTACATTCATGCCTCATTTTTTACATGATGGATGTCGTCCTAGCCTGTGGTGCTGTTCCTCTAAGAAATAATCTTTCTCTCAATCTCACTTTCTTTACTTATGTTTTTACAAGGACACATATAGACATCTGGTTCAAATCTGTTCTTGTGAAAGCATCAGTGAAATGTCGTATTGTGTTATTATTGTAAGTCACAGAAAGTATAGAAGTGTAAAACAAATCATTGTCAGCATAACCTGAGATTTTTTTATTTTTTTTATCATATGAACTATTGGCACACAAGAAAGTGAGTGAAGTGTATGACCAAAACAAGTGGCCAAACAGCACAAGCTTGGTGGCACCAAGAAAAATCACAAAAAATAGGTCCAGATATAAGAAATGTAAATGTAATAAGAATAATCATTCAATTAAAAAACAAACAAAAAAAAAAAACAAACTAAAAGCTGAATAAATAAGCATTCCATTAACGTATGGTTTGTTAGGATAGGACAGTATTTGGGTGACCATTTGACAATCTGGAATCTGAGGGTGCAAAAAAATCTAAATATTGAGAAAATGTCCTTTAAATTTGTCCAAATTAAGTTCTTAGCAATGCATATTACTAATAAAAAATTACGTTTTGATATATTTATGGTAGGAAATTTACAAAATATCTTCATGGAACATGATCTTTACTTAATATCCTAATGATTTTTGGCATAAAAGAAAAATCGATAATTTGGACCCATACCGTGTATTTTTGGCTATAGCTACAAATATACCCATGCTACTTAAGACTGGTTTTGTGGTCCAGGGTCACATTTATAAAATCTAACCCTGCCTCTCACGTTGTTTAACTTTTTAGCTCAAACAGTAGCACATGGTGCTAGCAACGCCAAGGTCATGGATTCCCAGTAAAGGCATGAACTGATAAGGTGCAGTTGCATTGGATAAAAGCATCTGCCAAATACGTAAGCAAAAAAGCCTCTCTTCATGACGACACGCCTACATTTCATATCTCATTATTTTAAGAATCCATACTGTGAGAGTATATATGAAGCTTTGCTACAACACACCCAGTGTGTGAAGGTGAGTTCACGCAGCTCTGACGTAAAGGCTGACGTACAGCCACTTTGGTGATGAAGGGGGTGGGCTGCAGCGACACACTTCTCCTTACTGAGGAGGGGTTGCTAGCCATCTGAGCCCCTCCCCTTTGATTACCTCCCCTTCTGTCTATGTCTGTCTCTCTTTTCTTCTCTCTCTCCCTTTTGCTCCGTCTGCCAGGCTGAGTTGGTTTCAGACAGTGCATCACAAACACACACACATACACGTGCCACTCTGTGTCTAGTAGCTCTCCACTCATCTCCTCTCTCCTCCTCCTCTCTCACCATGGAGTCACATCACTGAAGAGTGGAACATTCCTCCTGTTTTCTCCTTTTCTCTCCTCTTCACTTCATTCAGTGTGTTTGGGTGTCTGTTTGAAGGTGGGAATGCTCGTGTCTGCGACAGCGCTGTTGGGGGCTACGCTGGGTACCGTGTCTGGAGTGTTGACACTGTGTGGTCTCTCCCTGCTTTGCAAGAGCTGTAAGAAGGGGAAACTTGAAAGAGGGGACGAGACTGACCCAGAGAAAGCAAAACCCAGTATCCTGCATACTTTGACACAGGTAAGACTAATACTCACTCACACACACACAGCCGTGGAAAGGCAAATAGATTTGAATTTAAATACAGACCCAGACAAGAGCTTATAATAGAGCAAACAAAGATGCATTTCACATATGGAACGAGTAAAATGTTCTGACTCACCTGAGTGGAAGGATGGAAGTGGCACTTACATAACACAGGTTAGCTCACTGAGGCAGAAACAAGGATGCTGTACTAAAAAGGATTTCTTTGCATGTTTCTGAAAACTCTTTACTGGATGCCTTTGTCCCTAATCCACATGCATGCTCATAATGTAACGTTATAGTGTAAATGTACTAACATTTGTGTTCTGCTCTAAGATTACATAGAGTATACATTGTTAATCAAATTTAATGGCTTCTATAGGTGTCTATATGCCACCTTTTATATTTCTGGTATTGCTGGTGCTTGGTGTAGTAGGAGCAGAAAATCCAGTATAGTCTCATGAGAATTTGCATATATTTTATATTTTGTCAAACTGGTAGCTAATTCATATGCATTTGTGTGGTCTCATTCATACATTTTCATTTGATTTGCTCATTTCCCAGTAACTGTTATGTTCAGGGGTGGGTCTTCATGCTTACTTTTTTCTAAAAAATTTATGTTTATCATACAAGTTCATATGATACCGCCACCTCGTAAAATAGTTATATTTTCCCATGAGATCGGGTTGGAAAAATTGGGCTGAGATGATAATTGGAGCCAGTTTCAGACATTTTCATTGACATGAGTTATTTTCTTTGTGATATCTTTATTGTAAATAAAATGTATCATGAGCAATGCACTTTTCTAATGAGAAGTGAACGATGTTACTTTAATGGATACAGAAAGAGAGAGCTAGAGAAAGCTAAAAGGGATATTACAAAAGGAGCCAAAGTGTCTCTTGTTACAGCCAGTTTTCTTAATCTATCACAGTTCTGAATCTTATGATGTAGTCATAACAATTAGAATATAATTTTTGTCTCTGTGAGGCATAAATATTGATATCGGTTCTGCAAATCAAAAGAGAACGATCAGCCATCTGTGTTCTCAAATCAGATTAGCTCTCTCACAGAACTCTGATTGTTTCAAAGAACATTGAGTTCATCCAGTAACAGGCAAGTTAAGAATGGTGAAGGACAAGTGCATTATTATTAGAATCTTCTCCGGAGTGCTTTTATGAGAGGTAATTAGTTTAGAAATGATTCGTCTGTCTGTGTTTTTGCACATACAAAAACACAGACAGACACGCTCTTGTACACACGTTCTCACACACTGGTGTTGTTCGGCATCTGCCGAGCTTTCCCCGAAACAGTCTAGAGTCACGACTCAAATAGCTGCACACACACACACACACACACACACGATTGTTCTTCTCTCATGACTTCTATCGCTAATATTTTGAGCTGATATCTAATATCTTGGTGATGTCAGCAAAAACTGACCCCTACCCACACGCAGTGCTTTCATAGTTTTTGTATATTTATATGCAGTCATGAATTATCACATACAGACCATAATATGTGTGTGCTAAAAGAAGAGCAAAAGGAATATGAAAAAGGGACGTCACACAAACCACACATCAAAATTTTTAATAGTCATTATTATAGTCTTTTTAATAATCAATATATCTTTATTAGGCATGACACTAGATCTACAGGGACATTTATCCATGCTTATAGAGCCCTGTGAAATCTTTTTTTTCCCCCAATTTTATTTTATTTTATTTTTCCTAAATTTTGTTTTACATTTTAATATTCAAAAAGTGTGACTACTCAATTAAATTCATAAAACTTTTTATAAATATGTAATACTTTATTAACATTTGTGACTCTGGACCACAAAACTAGTCATAAGTAGCACAGTTATATTTGTAGCAATAGCCATAAATACATTGTAGGGGTCAACATTATCGATTTTTCATTTATGCCAAAAATCTTTAGGATATTAAGTAAATACCATTTTACATGAAGATATTTTGCAAATTTCCTACCATAAATATATCAAAACCTAATTTTTGATTAGTATTATGCATTGCTAAGAACTTAATTTTGACAACTTTAAAGGCGATTTTCTCAAAATTTAGATTTTTTTGCACCCTCAGATAACAGATTTTCAAATAGTTGCATCTTGGCCAAATATTGTCATATCATAACAAACCATACATCAGTGGAAAGCTTATTTACTCAGCTTTCAGATTGTGTATAAATCTCAATTTCAGAAAAGTTGACCCTTATGACTGGTTTTGTGGTCTTTTAATTTTTACAATAATAATGAAGTGAAGTGTTTTTTATTTTTTCAAAAATTCTGTCATTTCTTTGAATTTTCCTGGATGCTTTATTTTATAATGTAATACAAATTCAATTATCAGAAACTGTACTAATCAAATGAATGCATGAAACATTAACAGTTTAATTAATTATTTAAAATGCAATTCACATTTATTTGTATAGCGCTTTTAATGATATCAAAGCATCTTTACGGAAAATGAATGCTGAAAACACCAGGAGCGTCACGCGTGCTTGAGTATGTGAGGTAGATGAAACTGTGCTATTCATTCACACACAGACATGCAGAACATATTTAAATAGCAGTTTTTTGCGGTTTAATTTTCACTGACACTTGCACAATAGCATTTGATTTATTCATCCAAATTTTGCCAAATTCCATGACATTCTGTGTTGCACAGCAAATTAAATTTTTTATGACTGAAATTTGCAAAATCATAGGGCCCTACAATCATGCTCTCCATTTATAAAAGAAATGGCTCTGATTGTGAGAGTGTAGATTTCCCTCTTATGTCTTTCAGCCTCTTTTGATATGCGCAAATAAAATATAATCTGAGGCAGACATGAGCAAAAACTGATTATATTTAATTTGCTGGTTTTGTCCAAAAAAGCGTTGTGTTATATCTGTATCTAAAGGATTGTGTGTGCATGTGTATCAGTATATATATATTTAGCGTTAAGGTCAGCCTCATATCAGATTTTAAAGTAGGCGAGCACTGTCTCACTGCACCAGTATTTATTATTAATGAAGAGGGGGGCGGAGGAAGATGAGAGGCGTATAAGAATATTCTCTCCCTCTCCTTTCTCTGTGCACTCTATTTCAGCATGGTAACTGCCCACCTGGGGGAAATGGAGTGTTCTGGTATTGATTTTTTCATTCATGCTTTCCTGTTTTTTTCACTCTACACCTCAATGAGACATTAAATTGAGCCATCAGAAAGTGAAATGCCCCTGTCTCATGTCAACGTGGTTCAAATCAGTGCAGAGTACAGAATACGCCTGTGTAATGCAAGGCTTGAATAGGAAAGAATGAATGGAATTGATTATTTTTTGAGCTTTAGTTCCTTTAAGAATAGAAATGATTTATTCATACTGAGACAGTACCACTTTTTTAATTATTTTCTGGTCTATTTTTACTGAATATAGATTTACTGGAATGGGTTTACTTGGCATAATCAATGTTTTCTGAATATTCCATCATAATTTTAAGAAATTCTGAACAGGTTGAATACCTAATGATTTGAGTAGAGTACCCTCCTACTTTTTTTTCTTCTTTCTCTAACCAGTCATATTATTTTCCTATAGCTCATCATGTCCTCATGCTCATCATATTTTCTTTATTCTTTATATACACGTTTTAGTTCAGTGTGCAGAAGTGCACAGAACCCATCCAGCCTCAAGCATCTTTGAAGTTTCCTAGAATCTACCGCCTCAAACCTTCTGTCACTTCTCAAGAGGTAATAAACTACAAAGAACATGGAGCTGCCAACGATACGTCTGCTGCCGAGCTCGACACCTGTAACCAGGCAACAGAACGTGAGGAGGTCTTCTCCCTCCCGCGGCAAGGTAAGGAAATGACATCTAAAATCTAATGGAACTCAATGAGGGAGGCTGTGTGCATGTGTGCGTGTGTGTTTCTGTGACCGGTTTTCCTATGCATTCCAGACCACTTCAGCCAGTGGGAGAGACTGCGTCATTTTTGCTTGACTTTAGGTTGACTTTATTTATGGAGCTGAAAAATTCTAATTGTAAACTATTAGTCATCTCATCCCTAGACGCAAATTATGGAATTATGGCCATTAAACACCATCAATATGTTAGACACCAGTGGCAGTTGCTGATGATGTTAAAATCTGTGTAGATGTGTCCCAGAGGCAATTGTTAACCTCTCACATTAAAGCAGTGAAACCTGCTACTATAATCATGCCTGATGGTTGACATACATAGAGCTGACTCATAGCTCACAGCTTCTGTCACGACAAGTAAAGGATACATAGGATACCTACAATATAATAATTTATGATCAAGGCCTTCCTTTCTGAGCAAGACTTGACATTTATCCACCCACTGGCACATGCAGAAAGAAAGAAAAGAAGTGCTACCTTTCTCGAAGAATTTAACAGCACGTGTTCTGTTGTTCTCAATGTCGTGCTGCGTTGGCTGACTTTCAGACCAACAGTGCGATGGCACATAGGATTGCTTACGTAGAAACATTTTTTACGCATTATTGCTGCTTACGTTGTCCATTTTTGACACTGCATGTCTCTGAGCAGCACTCATAAATAAATAAATCAATGTCACTGATTGAATCAGATGAGTTGATGATCCCGTGGCTTACTTGAAAGGAGAAGTCCACTTCCAGAACAAAAATTTACAGATAATGTACTCACCCCCTTGTCATCCAAGATGTTCTTGTCTTTCTTTACGACTGAAGAATGCTTTTTTGAGGAAAACATTTTAGAATTTTCTCCATATAATGGACTGCTATGGTGCCCCGAGTTTGAACTTCCAAATTATAGTTTAAATGCGGCTTCAAACGATCCCAAATGCGGTTGTAAACGATCCCAGCCAAGGAAGAAGGGTCTTATCTAGTGAAACGATCTGTTATTTTTATAAATATAATACAATTAACATACTTTTTAATATCAAACGCTCGTCTTGTCTTGCTCTGCCTAAACTCTGTTTTTGTTCTGGTTCATGACAGTTAGGGTGTATCAAAAAACTCCCATCTCATGTTCTCCCTCAACTTTAAAATCGCCCTATATCGCTGTTTTACCTTTTTTGTTGATCCTCTTTGCATGTTCACTTCACAAAGACTGGGTCGGTACTTCTGCAGTGATGTAGGATGATTTTGAAATGATTTTTGAAGTTGAGAGAGAAAATACGATTGGAGTTTTCTGACATACCCTAACTGTCTTGAGCCAGAATACACAGAGTTAAGGGAGGGCAAGACAAGAGGAGTGTTTGAGATTAAAAAGTATTTAAATTGTGTTTTTTTAATCAAAATAACCAATCGTTTTGCTAGATAAGACCCTTCTTCCTTGGCTGGGATTGTTTACAACCACATTTGGGATCGTTTGAAGCTGCGTTTAAACTGCATTTTGAAGTTCAAACTTGGGGCACCATACCAGTCCATTACATGGACAAAAATCCTGAAATGTTTTCCTCAAAAAACATAATTTCTTTATGACTGAAGAAACAAGTGGACTTCTCCTTTAAAAAGACAATTACTTTTCACCACCTACTGGCTAATCGATGTAACCTGCAGAAGGATTTACTGAACAATCCCCACCACTGATGTGTACAACCAGTGAAAAGTCCTAGAAGGACCAGAACTAACTATAGTCTACAATGCTTTTCTGGTCTAAGGAATACAAAGGATTTTAATGAGAATGATTGCTTCTAAAATAGTCTTTATTTACTCAGAGTTGAATCTCACTTGCATTTATATCAGCTTCCCCAGATGAAACGCCTTGCACATCTGAGCAAACCGGTGCCATGACGACAAGTAGCTCCATCCTATATCCTAAATTGCACTTCTCCATCAGCCTGCACAAAGAGAATGGAGAGCTACACATCAGCATTGTAGAAGGTAACAAACATTTGTCTACTCTGATGTTTCTAGAAAGATAGTGGGCCACCTGTGAATTGCAGGTGAATCTCTGACTATATTGTGTAGCATCCCTTTGGTGATAATTTACAAACAGTGTTTCAAAGGATACATACAACAAGTGTCAACATCCTGGATTCCTGTGGAAATGCTGTCATATTGTAAGAAGACTAATTAGCAACACTTTACTCAGACACTGTCTGCAATCACAAATTCAGTTTTATCAGCATTTTTATAGGAATCAGTGTACCATCAGAATGACTTTGAAACTGATATTTCAAGGTAAAAAAATGTTGCAATCCCCCCAATTTTTGCAATCTCTTCTAAGTATTTTCTGAATTATGTAACAAAAAAATTAGATACCCAAAATTCCCTCTGTAAAAACTTTGACTCTAATATGTCAAAAAATTAAACAAGAATTTTGAAACTGACTTCATCCAGTTTTTAGATTTTTGTACTAGAAATTTATGCAAAAGGAAAAATGGCAAAAGCACATAATAAAATCACTTAAAAAAACTAAAATTAAAACAAAAAATAAAAACTAATTCAAAATATTAAAAAATATCACAACATTATATAAATGATACTAAAATAACACTAATTTAAAAGATTAGTTTACTTCCAGAATAATGGCCAAAGAGTTGAAAGTCCAAATTGCAGTTTCAATGAAGCTTCAAAGGGCTTTATCCGATCTCAGCCGAAGCATAACGACCTTATCTAGCGAAACAATTGATCATTTTCTAAAACAGCACAAACAATCTCACACATTATGTAGTCACATTGGAAAGGTCACGCGTAACATAGGCAAAGGTACCAACCCAGTGTTTACAAAGTGAACGTGCAAAGAAAGTCAAACGCCCTTTACAAAAAAGTGAAAAACAACGATGTCAGACAATTTTGAAGTTGGAGGAGAAAATGAGACCAAATTTCACAGATGAAAACTAACCATGTGTGACCATTCAAACATGATTACGTAATACGTGAAGTTGCAGGTAAGACTATTATTCCTCGGCTGAGAGCTTTGAGCTGCACTGAAACTGCAATTTGGATTGTTGGTCACCATCGACGTCCACTATATGGAGAAAAATCCTGGATTGTTTTTCTCAAAAAACGTAATGTCTTTTTGACTGAAGAAAGAAAGACATGAACATCTTGGATGACATGGGGGTGAGTAAATTATTAGGAATTTGTTTTATTCCAGAAGTGAACTAATCTCTTAATTTGTTATGTACCGATAATTTGGCTCCTGCAGCAAATTCTGAATCAAATTGTTTAATAAATTAATCATTCAGGCTGGTTTTGTGAACTGGATCAACATATTTATTACAATGAACAAATAAGCTCATGCAAAAACATGTCTCAAGATCTTTGGCAAATAAAAAACAAAATGTGTTTTAAAATCAGCTCAAAATATCAAACATGTTTGATACCTCTGGATGCTGGATAGAATCATGGTCTTAAGATTTTTGGAGTCTGTGCTCATCATACACTACACTCTGCAAACTCTGTCAACTCCGACTGCCCAAAATCCGTAGCTCTGACTTTAGCTCTGACTCTAACTAATACTGCAAATTGGGGCAAAATATCTGTGCAAAGGCCTTAACAAACACATCAACAAATAATTCTGCACTCGCCTCCAGTGAAGCTCTAGGAGCATCTTCCATGTGTCATCAGAAGGTCACACAACATGAGCAGATATCTGTAAAAAGTAGGCTTTGGTGTTGTACTTGTAATCCTTTTACGGCTCAGCCAGGTGTGTTGTGTTTGTGGGATAGAGGTGTCACTGTACAGTGGGTTTGCTCTGCTTTCAAGCCTGGAACAGAGGGAGGTTTTGATATTCAAAACTCTCTGTGATTAAACCAATGTTTGAGAGAAAAAAAGCCTCTTTCAGGCAGCTTAAAGCCTCTTAATCACAGAATTACCATTTCAATAGTAGCAGCCGTGATTGATACGCATCATTATCGGTAATGAGAGTAAATCTGCTTTAAACTCAAAACCTCTATTCTGCTCATCCAAACAGGAAAAGGGGAGAGGATCAGTCATGCTGGCTGAGAAGTAGAATAGAATGAAAAGTGAGGAGTCATAAAA
This sequence comes from Cirrhinus mrigala, assembly GCA_036247105.1. Classification (NCBI taxonomy): domain Eukaryota; kingdom Metazoa; phylum Chordata; class Actinopteri; order Cypriniformes; family Cyprinidae; genus Cirrhinus; species Cirrhinus mrigala. The sequence goes on along the minus strand of CM070013.1, from coordinate 14,941,822 downwards.
TAAAAAAATAAGTGACGCCTAGTGCCTCTGTGGCTTGGAGCAGCTTCATGTGGCCCAATTTGTCATCCTGCTCCTTGTTATAATATGACTCATATTATCTTTTTTTCTGCAGCGGAGAATATATCAGTGGAGGCCGGATGTGAGGGATATATATCAGGGTGTGTGAGCGTCTCTGAAGAACAGAAGCACGCTCACACAGCCGTCCACAAGCTGGCAGCGCATGTGCAGTGGGGAGAGGAGCTGGTGTTCTCTCTCCCCATGGAGGGCACAGAAGACACAGACAGTCTAGATGGAGAGGTGGCCCTCTCACTTCACTGCTGTGATCGATTCTCCCATAATTCCACTCTGGGCACGATGCGCTTTAAGCTGGCTGATATAAGCATGATGTTGGACGCTGATTGCTGGGTTGACTTACAGCCACCCAAACAGGTGAGGAACATTGCTTAATATGTCCACAATTCAAACATGCATTTGCTCATTTAGCACTTCTAAACTCAGCGATACAGTTAATACCCACTTTGTTAGCTGGATATTATCACAAAATAAACTTCAGCAGTGTGATATTTGGTGATCGTCATTATTATTATTCATTTTGGCCAGGGGTCAAATAACTCACACTGTAAAAAAATGTTCGTAAAATTTATGGTAAAAAAATGGCGGCTGTGGTTGCCGGAATTTTACCGTTAAAAAATATGATAGCAACGTTTTGCGTTTTACAGATTTCACTTAAATTTACAGGTAAATACCGTAATTTCATTACCTAATATAATGTTAATGTACCAACCCATTGAAGTACTGAAATCTGTTTTGTACCTTTGTAATACGCTGACAACTACCAAAAGCAGGTGGTGATGATGAAAGTCACATGATGAACCAAAGCTCATTACAAACAGCTTTTAAATATTAACATATATAGAAGGTGCACACAAACCTTCACACAAACACTAAACACCATCATGGTAACACACATGAAACTGAAATAATGCAATAAACATTAATTTAACAACATTAGATGTAACATACAACCCTAATATACAAAACGGTTTTGACTGTTAACTGAGTTATTTCAACAACAAAAAACATCACATGTTAAAAAACGTAATACAGGGAATTCTGGGAATGTCAATTTACAGTTATTCACAATAACAGGTTTTTACTGTAGCATTTTTACAGTCTTTTACCGTTAAATTCTTGGTCATTTTTTACAGTGCAGTTAAAGGGTTACCCCACCCCAAAATGAAAATTTTGTCATTAATCACAGCCCCATGTCGTTCCAAACCTGTAAAAGCTTTGTTCATTTTTGGAACACAATTTAAGATATTTTGGATGAAAACCTGGGAGGCTTGTGACTGTCCCATTGACTGCCAAGTAAATACCACTGTCAAGACCCAGTAAAGTATGAAAGACGTCGTCAAAATAGTCCATCTGCCATCAGTGGTTCAATCTGACTTTTATGAAGTGACGAGAATACTTTTTGTACGCAAAGAAAATAAAAATAACGACTTTATTCAAGTCTCATCTGCGTCACCGTAGTGCCATTTTCGAGATTATCCACTGGACTCAAACTGTGTACGCTGTTCTGTCAGCCGCACCACACTTTAGGCTTTGATTTGAATGAGAACAGCGTATCCGTGTGGTGCGGCAGACAGAACAGCATACACAGTTTGCGTCCAGCGAATATTCTCCAAAATGATGCTACGGTGGCGCAGATGAGACGAATTGTTAAATAAAGTCGTTATTTTTATTTTTTTTGTGTACAAAAAGTATTCTCATCGCTTCATAAAATTCAGATTGAACCACTGTTGGCAGATGGACTATTTTGATGATGCCTTTCATACTTTTCTGGGTCTTGACAGTGGTATTTACTGGGCAGTCAATGGAACAGTCAAAAGCCTCCCAGTTTTCATCCAAAATATCTTAAATTGTGTTCTGAAGACGAACGAAGCTTTTACGGTTTTGGAACAACATGGGAGTAAGTGATTAATGACAAAATTTTCATTTTGGGGTGGGGTAACCCTTTAAATATGTATTTTAAAAAAAAAAACATAACTCTTTAATAGTACACAAAGTTTTCACCATACAGAATACAAAAATGCAAAAATGATTAATTGGATTTTAAGTTTTGCAAGATTTTGCATTGTTGCAAAATAGAGAGACCCCACTTGCCATCATAAATGAACAATGACCCAAATATGCACCTATAGAATGCCATTTGACCAATCAGAATAGAGTGTTCAGTATGTCATATAATATCCTAGTGGATAATAATACCACACTGGTTTGGGCAAGGCCTATGAATGTACTGGTTGATGTAGGGAAAGATATCAATGGACTGTTCAAGGAAAATTCATGCAGTTTGCGCTTATTTATATTTATTGGACTTTAAACAGTGTTCAGTCTGACTGAGACCCTGTGTGCATGTGTATGACCTTTAAACATGTATTTTTAGGTTAGAGAGGTGGAAAAGTCAGCCAGTGAATCATGCTGGAGTTCTGTGTTATATTGTTACTGATGTGCCCGCGCACACACACACATGGATGTAATGGTTTTTATACTGTACTAACTGTATTTTCTACCCCTCACACACAATTTTCAGCATTTTTAGATTTTCCCAAAAAATCAATGTTATTTATAAGATTACCTCATGGAGACCAAAAAATGTCCCCACAATGTCAAAATTTACTGGTATTATGCTGCCTTCACGCCATGTCGTAATTACCGTAATTCTGAGATGACAACACGTGACATTTTACTCATAGCTTTTCATGTTGTTGGTCACGTGGTACATCTGTCACTAGTCCAATTCGTAACTCTCAGAACATTCTGAGTTTACAAGTTGTAATTAGGAGTTCAGGAGCACGTAAGGGTTTTGGCGTTGATAGTGTTACCATAGAAACACATAATTCAGATAGAGTAAAATGTCACATGTTTTCATCTCGGAATTACGAGATGGCGTGAATTCAGCTTTACTATGCTTGTGGGGACATTAAAGGAGAAGTTCACTTCCAGATTAAACATTTACAGATCTTCCATCTCCTTTTCTCCTCCAACTTTAAAATCGTCCTACATTGCTGCAGAAGTACTGACCCAGTGTTTACAAGTGAACATACAAAGAAGATCAAACGGCCTTTACAAAAAAGGTAAAACAGTGATGAAGGGCGATTTTGAAGTTGGAGAACAAAATGAGATGGGAGTTTTTTGACCTACCCTAACTGTCATGAACCGGAATTCACAGAGTTCACGCAGAGCTAGACAAGACGAGTGTTTGAGGTTTAAAAGTATAAAAATGTTAATTTTTTTTTTAAAAAACAAACAATCGTTTCACTAGATAAGACCCTTCTTCCTCGCAAAAATATCATTTCTTTACGACAGAAGAAAGAAAGACATGAACATCTTGGATGACAAGGGGGTGAGTACATTATCTGTAAATTTTTGTTCTGGAAGTGAACTTATCCTTTAAGTCCCCATAAGGTGGGGTATATGAGGTTAAGACACACACAAACACACACACAAAGTATCCACCTTGATTTTCAAGGCAGAAGTAAGCTGTTTTCTAGTAATATGTGAGACTTCCGGTTCATAATCTGCCATAGGGAAATAATGAGAAGAATAACAAAGTAGCAAGTAACAAAATGAGCTGTTTAGTACAGCTAAAAATAGCTGGATGCAGAGGAGACCGGAAGCCACATTACATTTACAAATTGCCGCACACACTACTGGAAAAATAAGGTGGATTCATACACTAAACATCTATTCACTCTCTACCACCTTTAAAGGGTTTTGAGGTCTGACATGGCGTCATTATTGCTAGCAGAAATGAGAATTACCAAAACAGCAATGAAAATTGCTGTTAATTAATTTGAAAATAAATGAAAGCCAAAAAATTACAGTATTCATGAAAAGTAATGAATCAATGAAAAGTAAAAACATATTAAAACATAGGCGTGAATAACATTATATAAGATTAAAACTAGTATAAACATATGAAGTACAGCAGAGGCAATATTTTTCTGACACACTGTTCACTATGAGGTTGCCATGGTCGCAAACTTGATGCGAAATGAAGATTTTATTATGGGATGTAGGCTGTGTGTTTATGTCTTTTTCAGTCTCCACAAGTGCAAAGTGCACATATTGACAGTTTAGAAATAGCTCAGACATTTCTTTTGGACATCCACATATGTTCATAAGAAGTGGTAGGAGAATAGATCTGAGTCTGTATTCAAAGATACTGTACTCCCTCCACACCTTGTTTTCCTCAAATCCATCTCTTGTGTCCCAAACCGTACATGTACACACACACACACACACACACACACACTCACACACATGCAGTCCACCCCCGCTGCTGTGTGATCTGTTGATGATGTCATAGACCTCCAGAGCAGGAGATCTTTATCTGCGTCATCACACCTCCCAGAGGAGATCCGGTTTTAACAGACACACACACACACAGACATGGCAGGAATAACTAAATACCATTGGACTGCAGAGAGGGAGAAAGAGAGAGGAAATAACGCTTGAGTGGGTCTAGCGGTATCTGGGGCGTGTGTGTGTTTTGCATGTACTGTATGTAACAGTCTAAGCCTTTGATGAAAAGGATGACGCAGGTTAAACTGGCTTGTATAAACACCATTAAAAATGTATTATTTGTGCATATACAATGAAATGTTCACACACTTTTTAATTTACCACATGATTCATGTTTGATTATTCAAGATAGGGCTTTGGCATATTAATGGAAGACCTTGGACTCTTTTATTTTCTACCTTCTAATTTCGTTCTTGCAGCTAAATATCACTGATGAATAAGGGAATGAGACTGAGTATATGGGCAGATATATCTGCATGCATTGAATGTGATTTCAATTCATATCCGTTATTAGTTTGAATATTGCTATGCAAATTTCACTTAATGACAAGAATCTTATTAAATTAAAATTGCATTACCCTAACGCTTTCAGTATTGTTCATTTGAATCATGTTTATCAGTAATATTTGACACTGTGTCCATCATCACTGACGAAGTATCAAACACAACGGTTTGATAAATCCAATCTAGTCAGAGCTAATTCAAAAGCACAAGATTATATTTCAGCAAATTTGTAAAGGAAAATGTCATGTTCTGCTCATGCAGCTGATTATGTGGGGGGGACAGAAGGCAGGGGCAGATTAGTATAAGGTCATCATGGTAATAAAATCCCATCTTTCAGAGGGTTTAATGTGAGGACTGTGCTGACAAATTGACAATTTTAAATCAGCAACTTCTACCCTGAGGGAGGAGCTGGCCACATTCAGTCTGCCTCACAAATTACCAGAACATTTGCATGAAATGATTCTTTATGCAGTCAAAAGCCAAGTTCATTAACCCTGCAGAGAGATCTTTATGAATATGCAAATTCTAAAATCCATATTTATGTGAACACAAAGTTCAAAAGCAAAATATTCTGACAGTCAAGTCAATGCTTTTATTAAGAAACGTTCACACAAGGCTTTAACCTAAACGTTTCTCTGTCTTTTTCAGCAGGAAGTGGCATCATCAGCTGGAGAACTACTATTGTCACTCAGTTATCTGCCAGCGGCCAATAGACTTGGGGTGGTGGTAATGAAGGCTAGAGGACTTCAGTCAGACAAACTGAAAGACAACATAGGTATTTACCTCAAACATATGACCATAATGATATTTAATTTAAAGAGATTGTTCACCCAAAAATGAAAATTCTGTCATTAATTACTCACCCTCATGTCATTCCAAACTTTTTCGGAACACAAATTAAGATATTTTTGATAAAATCTGAGAGCTTTCTGACCCTCCATAAACAGCAAGGGTCCAACCACATTCAAGGACTAAAAAGGTACCAACAACCTCAACAAAATAGTCCATGTGACATCAGTGGTTCAAATGTTTTATGAAGCAGCAATTTTATGAATAGTTTTACTATTTTATGAAACTATGGGAATACTTTTTGTGTGCAATAAAAACAAAAATAATAATTCAACAACAACAAATTTTCAACAATTCTTCTCCGTCCAAGTTACTGTCTACCGGCATTATCGGCGCATACGCGTGGTGCTGCTGATGTAGAACACGCATGCCCTGCACCTTGTTTACAAGCGGAGGATGTTCTCGTAGCTTCAGCTTGTTTTTCTGCTTCAGTTTGACTTTTTTGTCCTGCACCTGAGCCCTGTTTGGGGATGTGTGCACCTTTTTTTTTTTTGTATTTTTGGTAAGTAATTGACAGAATTTTCATTTTTGAGTGAACTTTCCCTTTAATGTGAACTTAAAATAGCCCAAAGTCAACTATTAGTTACATTATCATCTGTATTATTTGTATTCTAAAAATGGAAGTGAACTAGAGATTCAGCAGCTCAATGTAATGCGTTTGGCAGTTAAATTAATTTAAATAGACTACCAGTCAAAAGTTTGGAAATGCATCCATCCATCCATCCATATACACACCTATCTATCCATACACTCACTGGTCCTTAATAAATAATCACAGTATATACAATATTAATGTCAGTATTTTAGGTTTAATAAAAAGAATACTGGATCCTGTATGTTTTCTCAGATTTATCAGTAAAGCTGACCTTGAAACACCAAAATGCCAAGCTGAAGAAGAAGCAGACACGGCGAGTGAAGCACAAGATGAATCCGGTCTGGAACGAGATGATGATGTTGGAGCTGCCCAGTGAGCTGCTGGCTAAATCCAGTGTGGAGTTGGAGGTACTGAACCTAGCCAGTCCCGGGACCCTGCTCCCCTTGGGCCGCTGCATGCTGGGGCTCCACACCTCTGGCACCGGCCTGCAGCACTGGAAACAGATGCTAGATAATCCACGCAAGCAAATTGCAATGTGGCATCCTCTATATACCTAAGAATACAGGTTAATATTCTCCAAAACACCACGTATACGCAATGATCGGTTAAACGTGTTTGGATTTTAATGATAGTACTCTATTCCTGTGTAAAAATATGTAGTACTCCAATATAATAAATATTTAACTAGACATAATGAGTGAACCCAGCTGTTATTGTTTCATAATATGAAACTATTTTTTCTGCAGGTAAAGTACTAATATTGTTACACAGTAGTTTAGAGTATGTTAATGTAAGCAGTGCTGCATTTACCTTTGGTGTTGTTGTTAATGTGTCTTCATATTACTCAATGCTATTTTAAACTGGTCCAACTTGGAGTCATCTCCTATCACTCGTCAGATATAAAATATGGCTCAACAGCCCACTCAGTCAATACCATAGTGACTGATGGAAGTGAGAGGCAAACGGCTCATATCTGATATACTGTAGAGTGTAAAGCCTGGCTGGATCAGATCAGGAGAAAGGTTAAACCTCTGTATCTAACCAGGTTTGGCAGAACAGATGTCCCTCATCACTCATCATAAATGAACAATCACAACAAATATTAGGTTAAAGCAGTCTTGTCAGGTGAAGCCCTTATGTGATCCACAGCCAGAAAGCATCAGAATACAGAAGTCGGTCTATTGTGGTCAGGAACACTTACAGAGAGCAAAACATTTAAACATAATTCATTTTTAAGTTTAATAGCAAACAGTTTGGCTTTCCTGCTATGAAGGCTTATGGATCCTTAGTCACACTGTCACAGCTGGACAGATAAAGCCCTGCTCACTAACTGTAGATTGTGGCTAGTACCTTTACAGCAGTAACGCACTAAATAAATATACAGGGTCTCAACAGGGCAGCTTTACTCTTCTCAAGATGCATGTATACAGAAAAATATGTAAAAGTACCACTGTCTTCTAATTTAAAAAATGTAAATATACACTGTATAAACAGTAGGATATATATACTACATGTGTATTAGCAGGATGAAGGATCTCAACAGGTACTGCCTGGGTCCAGGAAAGCTACTAAGGGCAGTTACTTTATCGTCATTATACCCTTGACTGTAATGGTGGATGATGCTCTCTACCATTACTGTACTTTTGGACACTTTGGATGAAAAAATGAAACTGGAATGAAAATTACTCAGCTTGGTGACCTGCCCTGTTGAAAAAAACAGCATATGCTGGTTAGGTATGTTTTGAAGCATGGCAGCTGGCTTGAGCTGGTTCAAGCTGGTCCTTAGTTGGTCATGAGACCAGCTGGTTCTGAGCTGGTTTAAGCGATAGCTCACCCAAAAATGAAAGTTCTGTCATCAGTCGCTCACCCTCATGTTGCTCCAAACCTGTAAGACCTTCGTTCATCTTCGGAACACAAATTAAGATACTTTTGATAAAATACGAGAGCTCTCTGACCCTCCATAGACAGCAAGGGTCCTTTGGCATTCAAGGTCCAGAAAGGTACCAAGAACATCGACAAAATAGTTCATGTGACATCAGTGGCTCAACCATAATTTTATGACGCTACGAGAATACTTTTTTTTTTTTTTTACAAAGTACGAAGGTACTTCTTTTTGGTACCTTTCTGAACCTTGAATGTGGAAGGATCCTGTCTATGGAGCTCTCAGAGAGCTCTTTATCAAAAGTATCTTAATTTGTATTTTGAAGATGAATGAAGCTCTTACGGGTTTGGAGCCTCATGAGGGTGAGTAATTAATGATAGAATTTCCATTTTTGGGTGAACTAATCATTTAAAAGCTGGTTATGAGCTGGTCCTGAGCAAGAGCTAGATGCTTAGGACCAGCACATGACCAGCTTAAACCAGTTCATAACCAGCTCAGGACCCACTTAGACCAGCTCAAGACCAACTAAGAACCAGCTTAAACCAACTCAAACCAGTTACCATGCTTCAAAACATACCCAAGCATCATATGCTGTTTTCTTCAATAGGGTATGAAAGCCTGTTTAAAAAATAACAATAATAATAAAAAAGGTAATTGCGAATTTTTCTCACAGTTTGGGCTTTGTTTCTTGTAATTCTGACTTTTTTTTTTCTCAGAATTATGAGAAACAAAATCCGAATTGTGAATAAAAAGTATAAACACAGAACTGTGAAATATAAACTCACAATTCTGAGAAAACAATTGCACTGAATTCTAAGACATCAATTTTAAATTCTAAAAAATTAACTTGAATTCTAAGACATTAAAATTCCAAATTTACACCTCACAATTCTGATTTTTTATTTGATCTCTCTGATATAAACTTACAGTTCTGAGAATTGAACTTTAACTGTTTTAAAAGTTAATATTGTGCAGTTCTGACCTTTTTTCTCGCAATTCTGTTATAAACTTAGAATTGTGAGATAACTCAGATCACTTATCAAGCTAGAGATCTATAGCTCAGTGTTGTAAAATGTTAAAATTTTGTCTCATTAAAGATGTCTGTCTCATGTAAAAGTATGGATTTTAACCTAAAAGTATGGACTTTAATCTAAGTTACACTTAAAAATAAAGGCTCTTTATTGGCATCAGTGGTTCCACAAAGAAACTTTACCATCCATGGAATCTTTCCATTCAACAAAAGGTTCTTTAGAATATCGAAATGTTTTTCACACTAAGAAAAAATGGTTCTTTTAAGAACTGTTCACTGAAAGGTTCTTTGGGGAACCAAAACTGGTTCTTCTATGGCATCACTGTGAAAACCACCATTTGGAGATTTTATTTTTAAGAGTGTAGTATATACTTCCTTCTTACCAATTGCAATTGAAATTGTAGCCAAATACAACCAGCCCTGATTCGTTCCAAAAATGTATTTGTGTTTCACCATGAACACACATCCTACAGGTGACATGCCAAATGCCACTAAAATCAAATATTGCGCATCAATCTTGGAAGGAATGCATATTTTGTGCTCTAACAAAAACAGTAGTCATTCAATCAAATGGCAAATCAAATCAATCCGCTGTAAGCGAATATTCAGCTCAAGTCTGAAGTATATGTTGTGTATTTTAGTGTCGATCTGTTTTGTGTGACCTGATTACAATCTCCAATTAGATCATAAATTCAGACACTATTTTTATCATTTTGACTTAAACGTCGTCAAATTAAAGGCAGTGATCAAAATTCTGTGCAATGTTTTAATTACTAGTATTTATTAGATTACAAAAAGATATGTTTATGTCATATGTGTTTATCTATTTTGATAAATTTATGCTTTAAATATATTTGTAGAGATTCCTTGGGTAGCAATAAAAAGCAGTCAAATCCCCCATCGTGTGGGTAAATGCATTGGTAGATAACCATTTTTAATCTCAATTTGCCCTTCAGCCATGTTCGAATATTTACGGTGCAATGGTTATTGAATTTATATCACTTCTGTGCCTGATACTTATCCAGAGAGGGATGACCTGTGGAATGTTAATCATTGCAATCTGGTCCATCTCTATGATTTACTGCATAACACCCTCGATTTCATACTGACAGAAATGTATTTTTAGCCCACAGATATGCTTGAAACAAATAGCCGTGTGTTGGTGTGAAATAAATATTCCTTTCTCAAAATGTGTTATTTCTCACGTGTGTTTGTTTGATGTCAGAGATCTGATGGATCTATTTATAGAATTGGTCACTGGACTTGATAGATGACACACAGATGAGCAATATCAGGAAGTGACAGATATACAGACCAACAGCACCTCCCACAATCATCGCCAAATGAACACACACTGAGAAATATGTCAGAGAAAGAGAGAGAGAACAAGAATGGAAAACAAAATGGATCACAGCATATTAAAGTCATCTTTCTTTTATCTTATGTTTCTTCCTCTCATCTAAAAAATAAATAGTGTCTTGTTGCATAACAGGTGACATTAATGTGTTTTGTGTGGTTATTGGTGGGCACGATAGGGCACAGTACCCAGTTTTATTATAGTCTGTATAATCAAAACGGACGAGTCCACTGTCTGTCTGCTCGGCAGCCTTGAAAATGGCACAGGACACCAGCGGTAACTGCAATGCATCACTGATGAGCTTCTTACATAATCCCACTGATAAAAAAAACAAACTCCCACCTGCTAGATATTGCCCTGCCAGAGCTAAAAATGTTTTTGCTGGCTCGCTCTTCCCTGAGAAGCTGTGTGTGTGTTTGTGTTTGTGAGAATGAATGAGAGAACACACTACACGTCACATGACAAATGTCTGTTTCTGTCCTTATTTCAGAAGGACTGAGTGAAAAATGATGGCTGATCACTGATAGCAGACTTACTGATCAGTGAATTCATTTAAATGTTTCTGACCAGGTGATATAGTGGACATAGAGGATTTTATGTAGTTATACATAATACATATCTAAAGTTCATTCAAATGTATTCATGGAGAATAAAACAGTGCACGTAATTCTACTCACGGTCAATTAAATGTGCTGAGAGAGACAGAGCTCATTAAAGCTCTTATTATGGTTTTGTGTGAGAAAACCACAAAATTACAGCTCATTACTTGTTTTGCCCAGCATGGACAGCATTAAAAACACTGTCCTCATTCACACTGCTTTGAACAAACCCGTCTGAAATCCCCCGTCACACTGGGAGGAGTTCTTCCCAAAGAAAAAACACATGAAATATAGATGGAGGGAAAAGCTGCCCTAGAAAATGTTTCTTTCTGATGCTGAGCTGAGTGAGATTTTGCTGTGAGTGAACTACTGCATGGAGCAACCTGTACTGCTTTGTATCATCTCTTCTGTCATCTGTGTGGTCTGTTTAATATTGCTGAATTACTGTGTTATCAGCCAGTACAAACACAAACAGATGGAGAGGAGAAGAACATCTGGAAAACACATACTTATGTCACCACCATGAACAATGAGATCTAAAAGTACTCAATGAAAATCTGGGATTCGAAATCTAAACCTTGATTTAATAAGAAATGCTGTAGGATGTAGCTAAATTGTAATGAAATGTTATGTTGTAAAATTAACAAGAATATGTAGGATTGTACAGCAGTTAGTTCTGGTCCTCGAATTTTATTGGTTGATCATTGATGTATCAGTACTGGGACTTCTCACTGTTTTCATCACTCTGCTTGTCTGTATCTGTGTGTTCCTGACAGATTGTCAGTCTGTGCATTAGTGGCAGGGACTTTTTCAGTCTCTCTTTTTGCAGATTGCATTACGTTAGGCCAGGAAGTGGCAACAGTCTTTATGAGTGAGTCATTGAAACATTCATTCAACCAAAATGCATAGTATGTTGAACAGGTTATTAATAATTAGTATCTAATCTGGGGAAAAGAATGTTTTATTTCTTTAGACCTTAGTCAGGATAGTGGCAGGCCTATATGTTTATGTTATATTTATATATTTATATTTTTGACAGAAATGAAAATGAGGTTGTGAGGGATAGAAATGCAGTGTGTTCTATGGACTGTATTGTTAACCAAACTGACAAAACATCTTTCGTGAAAATAAATAAATAAATAAACAGTGCATGCCATTGTAAAAAATGTAAACCCGTCCCCTTGTCTAAGCCTAATTTTTCTATCTGTTAAAAGGGTCATCGGATGCAAAAATCCACTTTTACTTGTTGTTTGAACATGAAAGTGTGTTTGCAGTTTATGTACACATCTACTCTATAATGATAAAAATCCATGCAGTGCATGGTTTTTAATTAATCTGTAAAAATAATATCCCCTTTTTCAAATGTGGCGTCACACCGACAGAGGCCACTCCCTCAGACCCACCTTAAATCAGCTATAACAGTCCAACCCCCATTGTTTTGATGCCGGAGCAGGGGTGTAAGTTGGACAAGAATATCTCAGATTGAGCGATTGAGGTGTTGTGTTGCTGGATGTAATAATGAGCATAGTGGTCGTCATTTACTCCCGACATCTGAGCCGCTGAAGATGCAGTAGATTACGTTTGTGAAGGGAATGCGCCTCCCGATCTACATATATCTGTCTATGTTCACACGAATCATTCGTGATCCAACTTCACTTACAGCAGAAGTGAGTATACGTTTTTTTTTTTTATGAATCTTTGCGATCGCCTTTCCTAATAACCTGTTAGTTAGCAAGTTTAGCAGCTAAACGCGGCTAAATGCGGTTAAAGTAAACAATCTCTCACTCCACAGAGAGAAGAGAGGGGCGGGGCGAGCAGAGCTCATTAACATTTAAAGCAACCTTGACCAGAAAAGGATGATTTTTTTGCAGAGCTGATTTTACACTACCACTGAGAATTTTAATAATAAAGTATATTATAGACTTTTCATTAAGTCCCTAAAGAATCATATCAACTTGTGGAAAATGGGCATCTGATGACCCCTTTAAGTTTAAATATGGTGTTCAAGTTCAATAAAGATACAAATGGCACAGTAGTAAAACAGATACATTTGGGATACATTTGAGTCAGTGCAAGTTTCAGACTTAGATTTTAGCCTGGGACTAGGCTTAAGCCTTATCTGTAAAACCGAGGGTTGGCCTATTAACTATTAACAGGGCCTACTGTATTTGGCCTATTAATGGGGCAGTCATAACCCAAAGGTCGCGGGTTCGAGTCAGTACCGGCAACGATTGTAGGTGGGGAGATCAATACAATCAGGGTCAATACAGTTAGGGTATGTCAAAAAACTCCCATCTCATTTTCTCCTCCAACTTCAAAATTGTCCTACATCGCTGCAGAAGTACTGACTCAGTGTTTACAAAGTGAACATGCAAAGCAGATCAAACTCCCTTTACAAAAAAAGGTAAAACAGCGATGAAAATGAGATGGGAGTTTTTCAACCTACCCTAACTGTATTGACCCAGATTACACAGAGTTCGCATGCGCGTCACAGAGAATAGACAAGACGAGCGTTTGAGCTTAAGAAGTATGTAAATTGTACTTTTTTTTGTTTTTGAAAATACCCAAATGTTTCGCTAGATAAGACCCTTCTTTCTCGGCTGGGATCATTTACAGCCCTTTGAGTATTGAAACTGTGTTTTGGAAGTTTAAACTCATGGGCACTATAGAAGTCCACTATATGGAAAAAAAAAATTCTGAAATGCTTTCCTCAAGAAACATAATTTTTTTACGACTGAAGAAAGAAAGACATGAACATGACACGGGGGTGAGTAAATTATCTGTAAATTTTTGTTCTGGAAGTGAACTTCTCCTTTAAATGTATCATTATGCAAAAAGATAAGAAGATTTCTCAGTATGAGAGATTCATGAGTCCAGTTCATCAATTAACAAATAGACTATTAAGGCTTTTTAACTTTACCTCGTCACATCTGGCCAAAATACCTTTCACCTCCAGTGAAAAAGCAATCTTGTCTAAATCAGGAGAATATATTCTAAAAAAAAACATACAGTGGAGATCAAAATTAGAAAACAACCTACAGTTTCCTACATTTTAACATCATTGCTTAATCCTATTTTAAGTTATCCTAACAGGAGTAGAAGAGCAGTTTTTAATTTCATAAATTAATTTTATTCTGAAAACAACTTATATTGAAAAAAACTGATCAAAATCAGAGAACGCTTATAGATACCTCCATGTTATTGGTGTTAAATTGGCACCTGGTGCTAATCTCGTTAATTATATGACAAACCCTATTTAACTGGCAACATTCCTCCAATTTTCACTGAGATTGCAAGTTGGTGGGTCACTCTGAGGAGTCTGAAACCCTGGCCAAAAGGATAAACTATTCTATTCTATATACTATATAAGAGAAGTTTGATTTCTCAAATATTGCAGGTTTACATTGAAACTAATTCATTCAAGTCCCCCCAAAAGGCTAGTTGTCCACATAAGACAAATACACAAGAAGACAGGCTAATGCAGACTCTTTCAATGGGGAACTGGTTCAACACTGCAGCTGGAATTGCTTGCCAGTTCAGTGCTGGACAGGGTTAGGACCTGTCTTGACATTTTCAGTTTAAAAGAAGTCAAACTGAAAGCACACTCTACAGTGACTAAACCTCTCATCAGCAGAAAAAATCGAAAGGCTAAGCTCACCTTTACTGAGGAGTAAGAAACATTTTGTTCAGCGTCAAACTGGGGAAAGATTGAAGCTCGAAAGCATAAAGAAGTCAGTGAAAGGTGGAGGAAGTGTTATGATTTGGAGGATGTTTTCTGCAGCAGGAGTTGGGCCTCTTATAAATGGCAGGGTGAATGCAAATGATTATCAGAAGCTCCTTCAGCAACATGCAGTTCCTTCCCTGCAAGCATCTCCCAGCAATTTTCATGCAATGCCCAAGTCACACTGCAAAACAGGGTCAAGTCACACTGCAAAACAAGCTGTTCCTTGTAACTAAGAACACTGAAAATGATGAAATGCCCGGGCCTGAGTCCTGATCTAAACCTGATTGAAATTTCTGGAAAATCCTGGGTGACAAAGTTAGGGGTAAGAAACCCACCACAGTAACCAAGCTATGCAGAATAGTGGACCAAGATCACACAAGTGCAGTTTCAGAAACTAGTGATGTCCTGCAGATGCAGATGTGCTGAAATCATTCAAAGCAAGAGAGTCTACACCTTCTACTAATTTCTGACAGCTGTAACCCTCCAAAATTTTAGTTGTAATCTCCTTTTGTGCTACAGTGATTACTGTTCTCTAATTTTGATCACTGTGTTTACCACAAAATTACATTGTATGTTGAAATTCTCTGGTTATTTTGTAAAACATGTTAGTAGAACAGTGATACAAATTTTGAGTTTAACAATATTTTAGAAAAAAACAAGTATTTTGTTGTTCTCTAATGTTGATCTCCACTGTATCAGGGGATTTTGATTTTGAAGAGGACACCAGGGGATGGACTTTTTCACTGGTGGAAGTGTTATTATGGATTATTGACTGGTATTTAAAAGGCTTTAATAATGGATTTGTTTTTACAAACATGAACCTTTTCACTCCACAAGATGTTAACCGATTGCATGGATTAGTTCTGTATTATTATGATGTTTCTATCAGCTGTTTTGACTCTCATTCTTACGGCACGCATTCACTGTAGAGGATCCATTCATGAGCAAGTCATGTAATGCTAAATTTCTGAAAATCTGTTCCGATGAGGAAAGAAACCCATCTGCATCTTGAATAGCCTGAGGGTGAGTAAATTTCCATTTTGAACTGAACCTTTAATATTGTGAACACTTCCATAAAACAATAAGTATACATAAAGCAAAGAAAGAAGGTTGCGGTTATGATCACTCTAAATCTCTCTCCAATAAAACTACATAAAGTACACATCTCTCACAAGCATGCATAAACACAATCTTGATTCACAACATGATTTCTGCTCCATTAAGATGATAATGAACTCTGATTAACAACATCAGGTCCCTTGCACAGCCTATCTCACCTTCTTAAATGTACAGAAAAAGGTGGTGATGTTATATGACAATGTGCTCTCCATTCATCCAAGCCACCATAAAACCTGTTATTGAAGGTTGCTACATGTTTTACGAATCACAGCTTGAAGCGACCGGGTCATGTTTGCGCGTGTGTGCGTGTGTTGCATCTAATCTGCCCTCTGAGCCTCTCCTGGGTTAGACTGATCCATGTTGCCACGGTGACGTGAGAAGGCTGAGTGATCGAGATCCTTTCTGCATTCATCATGAGGGCTGACTGGTAATTTCGAGAGAAGTGCCTGCTGAAAAACATCATGGTTTAGAAACGTCAATTCAGACCATCACCTCATCCTCAACAATCGACTCATAACTAACAGATACAAGATGTTCAAGTCCTTACGAGTAACATTTCAACAATCAATTTTTACCAGAGTAGGGAGATCAATAACTGGGACAGAGATAAGAGGATAGGAGGATATGGGGAAAGTAGCAGAGCTAATAAAGAGGGAAAAAAACAGAAACAGATTGATCTTCAAGGAAACCCACTGATAGAATTTCAGTGCTGAGACAAACACATAGGAAGTGATTAGAGAATTAGCAGCTTACAACATTCACTGTACTTTGATGGCTATTATGGTAAAATCATCTAATAGTAAAAAACACAAATTAAGGACATTTTTAACCAAAATTTAATAACTTGCTCCTCCTCTGAAATTACTTTTCTTTTTGAATGATGAAAACATGGTATGTAAAGATCAACTTTTACCAGTTTCACACAAACAACTGTTGTGCAATGAGATTTTATGTTAACTTTTCCTTAAGAGCAGGTTCCCCGGGATGTTTAGAAATGACAAACAGCTTTGGTCATTAGATAGAACTGTAGATCTAATACAGACCACATTTGTCTTACTGTCAAAAACTATTTTTGCACATCGGACGAAGATGAACTATCAAATCGTTTTCTATTGTAAGTGCCACACAAGTGCCGCTGCTAGCTGCTGTGATTAGAGCCAGCCATTACAAAAGTCACCTGCTGAAGCATCTGTTTCATGTAGCATCGCAAAAGATAAATTCTGCCCTACTATTACTGTCCTACTATATCATATATTTCCAGAATGCATTAGCCTGCTCTTCTGTTCAGATCTCTCCATTACAAAATTACATTCATAACAAACAAAGCCAGCTCACAATCTAAAAGGCTATTACTGTCAATTCACTTTCTTGAAATCTTTAAAATGCATATCGCATAATGTTGAATACACCCTTTGAAACTTTTCATACAAAAGTTGCAAATAACAAAATAATTTGAAATTGCCTCTTTGATGTAACAGTAATATTCTAAACTAATGCTATAATCTCAGCTAGACTGAAGTACTGCAGAGTCTATGAAAGAATATACCCATGACTCTATACCCCTGGATCTAAATGCATTGCAGAAAGATATAGTTTAGTTTCTGGCTCTACTGGCATGGAAAATTATTGCTGGTGCTGGTACATTGCAGAATTGCCAGTTTTTCACAAAAAAAACCCCCGCCCAATTGCTACTCAAAACTAGCCCAATCACGTTTCGAAAGGGGGTCCCTGTGAAAAAAAAAAATCGAGTTCTGGGGTAAGATACACGTTTGGATGGGTTCCATTGGTAAAATTTACATTCCATGGGCTAAATCTCAGGCTTTTTGGGTTGCTTCAAACCGCGGACAAGAAAAACAACCCGCGTCAACAGTGTTAAAATAGCCCAATTCCGCGGGAAAATAGCGGACTTGGCAACACTGGAATATTGTGCATTTCTAAGGAAATGAAATGAAATGTTACGACGGTAAGAACTTTTAGAATTTAAAACATGTAGAATGATAAGCAGTGGATAAGTGATCTGATATGTTTTGCATTTGTATGGAAACATTTAATATACACAAACACTACTTCTTGCCTTTGCCTCACTAATAGTTCCCAGAAGGATTTTATTGCACTAGAAGTCTTTTAAAACCTCCTCCCACTTTCTTGAGGTTAAAAGATTTGATGGCTTTTCTACATATTGACAAAAAAAAAAAAAATTAAGTTTCCACTAGGTTCCACTGAAAATTTGTATACAAAAATTGTGATCCTCTTCTTAATTTTGTCAAGAATACACTTCTTATCTTTGCTGATTTATATATGCCTTCTTTCTTTTGTTTTGCTGTATATTTTGTATATTCCAAAATAATTATAATAAAAATGAATACAAATTATTTTTGTAAAAACGTCCACAAGAACTTTGCTTTGTCTGTACCTTGTGCCTTTGCCTGAAGGCGTGTAAAGCAGAGATGTGTCTCTAGCCCCACCTTGTGCTAGAAAGTTTGTCTGCCTTTAGATGTGGAAATGTTAAATCTCTTCACATTTGAAAAGATTAAAACATGAAGTTTAATTTAAAATTAAAGATTAAAACATAGCTCAGGAAAAGATCTTTAAAGATCTGAAATAATGGCTGATTCTCTTCAGTAAGTTAGTTCAGTAGATCAGTAACGTTAGTTGAAATACATAAACGGCAGGCCAGGGATCATCTGTATATCTGTATATACGACACTTTGTCAACATCTTTGAGAGATAAGAGCCTTTATCATATATTCATGAACATCTCCTTTAGCATAATTCCAAAAAATGTCTTTCAGTTTTATTTGGTGAGGGTGAGTGCAGCGGCAGTTTCTAGAGGGAACCGTTTCTCTGTAACATTCAGCTACCTGACTTCCGGCCGATGCTCCCTTGGCTGGAGAACGATAATTTTCCCGGAGTTTTGGATGGATAAACAAGACCTTCGAGTGGCCAATGTGCAGCGGAAACATAGCCCTGAGTTGGTTGAAAATGTTTATGCTCATGCTCATGCTCATGCTTATGTTTTCAGATTTAGCCAGTTACCTACAAGATGAACGCTGGTTTTTAGCACAATCTGTATCTGTGAAGAAGCTTTAAAGATACAAAGCAAAAACAGTATTTGCTGCAAATCTATAGGACACTGCGCTTTACTCCATTAATGTTTTATTTCACTTATGAAAGATGTGGAATGCACTAGATAATGATATTCACCTTCAAATATATTTTATAATCTGCTAGCGCATCTGTCCAATAATACTTCCTAGTATTTGCTAACAGCACATTGATTTATAAACTTACAAACAGAATTATTACACGAAAGGACACCAAAGTCTCAAATTTGCTATATTGTTATACAAACTTGTGCATTTAAATTTTAACTGTTCGTATGGTAACGAGCATTTATTTGTATTGTGACCATTCGTATTGCATCTAATCATAACATTCCATGACAAAAAAAAAAAAAAATTACTAGTAGTTACTACTATTTTTGTAATTACTGTAAAACCATAATAAATTAAAATTGGCCTCCCTTCAAACAGTAAGAAATAAGAAATCTTAAGTAAATCTGAAAAAAGGAGAAATATAATAGAAAGAAATATTTAAAATTTTTAAGAGTTAATTTAATGAAAAATGAACACAACCCATTAACAATCATTCATCAAGAATTATTAGAGTTTGTTTTGTGCTGTCCATCCATCTCTGCATTTAATTTATAAATGTCTCTTTTTTTTTTGTCACTAAATTGTCTTAGCTGCAGCTTCAAAAGGAAAGTTTGTGAGTACCACCTTTTGTGGTCTAATTGTAGTGTGTTTCTATCTAGTGGCTACAGGCATTGGGAGGGATAAAGGTTCTGGGAACATGAGAGACTCCATCCACAGTGTGCTGAGATCAATACCACGAGGGCTGACCCTGGGTCCTTCTCTGGCTGAAGATGGACAGCTGGGTCTGTGGTGTGTTGGGCAAGTGCTAGAGAAAGGCACTCTGCTAGGTCTTGAAGAACCGGACAAAGTATTCAGGAAGGAAGAAGCTGAGGTATGCATACCAGTGTGTTTCAAATTTCATACTGCACAATACAGCTGAAACAAAGCTTTGTTTATTTGTTTAGTACCACTAGACAATAGCAGCCTTTACATTTACTTCCCACCTGATACTGCAAGTACTGTATGTTTTCAGAAGCATTACATGTTAAACTGGCTCCACAAGTGTAGTTTTAGTGTTAGATATAGTGTTATACTGTGTTTAAATAGCCACAAGTAAGAAATAAATACATGTTCTTATTATCCAGGGGTTGCAACATGAAAGCCAAAATGCGTTCAAAAGTGAAATCTCAGATAAAATGTTCTGGATGAGGTATGTTTAAAATTCATTAATTATTCTATTTAGTATAATTGCTAAGTTGCATATAAAGACATCACAAAATTAGACTTGTTTAATTGCCTTCACAGGTTTGCCTGCAGTGCTCAAAATGAGGAAGAGAGCAATGTCAATGTGCTTGAGGTGGATGGAAAATTAGGCCTCAGGGTCTGTCGGGACATTCAGCCAGGAACAGAACTGCTCCTCTGGAAAGATCAACAAGAAGCCCCTGCTGAAAAAGAAGCAGTGCAAACTGAAGCCTGTGAAGTTAGTAGTACACCAAACAGAGAACAAGATGATGCTTTAGAGGTTGTCAGTTTAGATAACCTCTCAGGTTGTGCAGGTGAGTTTATACGTAATATTTGTGCTATGTAAGAGGTCCATGATATTATGTTGTTCTTCTGAAAATTTGGAAACTTTTGTATTCTAACAGATCCTGTCACACAAGAAGATACAAAACCTTCAATTAAGGAGACAAATCTTGTGCAGGAGTCTAAAGCCTGTAATTCTAGTGTCCTAGAGGAGAATGTGGTGGATGAGGCACAAGCTGAGCAGAGCGAGGAACGTCCCGCTAGAGAAGATTACATCACGAGTACATCACAAACCCAGAGTTCAGAACATCTGAAGCCAGAGGGAAGTCTGAGAGCCAGCTCTCGCCTTGCTGCTAAACCTCGAAAAGTGCACTCTTCAACCATCCGCATCTACAAACAACAAGATGCAAAAAACAGGTCAGAACTAAGCAGCAAGAAGAAGCTCTCGGATAACAAAGACAACACAATGCAGACGTATGCTAATGAGGATTCCAGTGCAGAGCAAAATGAGCAGGACTTTATTATCCGAGAGAGGAAGTACAAATGCGACGCGTGTGACAAGAGCTTCTTTCAGCTGTGCCATTTGAAGAAACACAAATTCACCCATCAAAATCAGAAGCCTTACATGTGCACAGAGTGCGGTAAAACATACAGTTCACAGGAGAGTTTCCAAGCCCACCTGCTAATGCATCGCGGTCAGAGGCCCTTTCAGTGCCAGCACTGTGAAAAAAGCTACGGCTTGAAACGGGACCTCAAAGAGCACCAGGTTCTTCACTCAGGCGAGAAACCGTTCGTCTGTGACATCTGTGGAAAAGCTTTCGCTCGCCGGCCCTCGCTACGCGTCCACAGAGAAGTCCATCGGACTAAAGAGCCGGACTACCAGGCTCCCAAGGTCAAATGTCCAGAATGCAATAAAGAATTAGCCAATTCTGGTTCTTTGAGAAACCACATGCGTCTGCACACCGGAGAACGTCCGTATGTCTGCCAGCACTGCGACAAGAGCTTTCGCCAACGTGGCAACCTGCTAGGACACATGCGCATCCACACGGGAGAGAAACCCTATAAGTGTGACCACTGCGAACTACGCTTTTCCCAAGTGCCTGAATTGCGCCGGCATCTGATTTCACACACGGGAGAGGTGTATTTGTGTCCTGTGTGCGGTAAGGCTTTACGGGACCCTCACACACTGCGGGCCCACGAAAGGCTGCACACGGGAGACAGGCCCTATAAGTGCGAACAATGTGGGAAAGGATACACAATGGCAACCAAGCTACGGCGCCACCTCAAGTCTCACCTTGAGGAGAAGCCACATGTTTGTCAGGTGTGCGGAGCCAAATACACAATGATGCAGAGTCTACAGCGGCACCTGCAGTCGCACAAACATCACTCAGACTCTGGCCACGCATTACCGACACGAGGCCGACCCAAAAGGTCAAAAAGTGAACAGGATAGGACTGACTGCAGTAGTTTGGAGGAGGGACAGGCTGTCACGTTCGTTCAAACCTCAGAGGATTTCGCTATGGTGTCTCACTCAGAAGGTGTCATTTTGGACTCAGGAGCGTACCACCGTGGCACAATTGTTTTGCAAAAAGGAATGGAGAAGGGGCTCGAACGCATCGAGCTCAGTGAGGATGTCATTGAGATTATTGTCTCAGATGAAAATACCAAGTGTATAGTAGTGCAAGAGCAGCCTTCTAAGTGTATAGAGCTTCAGGAACAGGAAGCTAATGCTAAATGCCTAATTGTGCAGGAAAATGATAGCTGTATGGTAGTTCCAGAACAGGATGCTAATAGTTGTTTGGTCATTTTACAAAGTCAGGACGGTCCAAGTTCGGTGGCAGAGACTGTAGAAATAGAGACAGGGCTGTGACACCGAAGTGTTTCCATTACACACATAGTCTCTTTATATTATGTCTCACACCTAAAGAATAAACAAGCCTTGTGAAATAAAAGTATTAGCTCTGTTGAATTTAAGGTTTGCTGTTCTTTGATTTTTAGGAGGGTTTGTGGCACGTATCAGTAAATATTGACTCCTGTGCGCAGTGGACCTTGTTTCATCAATGTTTATACAGATGTTGTACAAGTACATCAGCAAAACACAGTTGTGTTGGGAAATGAGCTAATACAAGATATATCTGTTGCGCTGAAGCTGAAAATGATCACGTCATTTATGTGTTAGCAGTAAAATTGAAATGCTATGTTTGTACTTTTTACATCAAGTACATTGTGATAAAAGAAAAGATAAGCAGAGCACTAACAAAGCTCTTCAGCTACATAGATAAGATCATCATTTCATGATGAAAGCTATTTCTGATGACTTGTAATTACATAATAAAATACATTTAAAGAAAAAAGCACTGTGTGAAATATTTAAACAAACTTCTAGTAAGATTTTGTTGTAAGTATTAGAGTTATATGTATAATATGTCCTCACACATGAATTCACATAGCTTTGGAGATGAAGCGTATCATCTTGTTTTCATTAATTATATCAGTGATTCATGTTCCTCCGAAAGCAAAGAATGTTCCACATTGATATAAGGGTAATCTGATACAAGAAGAGTGGCTTTTTAAGTGAAAAGAGTTCAGACACTTTGGTCTCTTTGAACTCTGGTAGTTCAATATTAACTTGGTGACTCCAGTAACTCCAGCTGTGGGCTTTCTGACTGAGTGGGCGATTGGATTTGATGAGATGCTCCAAGTTTTTTCAGGATTGCAGGCTCAGTCGTCCTCAAGAATGGGAGCAAAACCAGCACTTCTAATACTATCTTTACTTCTTGGACAAGTGCTCCAACTCGCATTGTGTCATGACGGTAAGCAGAGATTTAACTGTTTTTTGGCTAATTAGGGTAAAAACTAAATTATTACATAATGATTGTACATATATAGTATGTGAGTCTACGTGTTTTTGAAGAAATGTTGACTTTTGCACCTTAGTGTTCATCGACAATAAGAAAGCCTCTCAGATCATTCGGGCAAAGAGGGCTAACACTATTTTTGAGGAGTTAAAACCAGGGAATCTGGAGAGAGAGTGTGTGGAAGAGATTTGTGTCCACGAAGAAGCTCGAGAAGTTTTTGAGAGAGTTGATAAAACGGTAAGCAATGCCCTTGTGGACAGATTAGCCGTAGTTGAAAATAAATGAAGATGTTTCAATTTCTAACCTGTTTTTTTTTTAATGATATATCTTTATGGAACTACAGATATTTGAAGTGTGGTGTAATTCATTTTATCTGGTATTTTATGTTAATGATTTTTTTTTTCTTCCATTGCCTCACAGGAGAGTTTTTGGGTGAAATATTTGGGTAAGAACATATATAACACTTTATGGAAATTTTCAGTGTAAACAGTGACAACATTTTGTGTAAACAGTTTCTATTGAACCAGGGACAAAGTGCATTTTCACTGGTCTTTCCCTACTCAATTTACAAATTAAAAAGATTAGTATCAGGCTAAAATATTAGCAGTTATAAACAAACTTTAAGAATGACAGTATGTGAACAAATATCATTTTGAATTATTTCTGAATATTAACCATGTATAACTTTAAGAAGTTGTTCTAATGCTGCCAACCTGGGCACCTCTATTAGTTTTGTTACAAGCTGTTGTTTTTTATTTTTTTGTCTTTTTTTCCACAGCATGTGATGGAACAAAATTACCTAGAACTGCGACAACTATCAGCAAGTTGAGAACATGTGTGAAAACAGAGGGTAAGGCATACTTGCATAGCACAGAATATGTTTGTAAAACAACATATTACAAAAAAAAAGACATTTCTGGTGAAAGCTTTAGTTGCTATGTTGTAAAATAATCCTGTAAGTTGGATGTGTGATTAACAGGAGACTGTTACTTTAATATTGGTGAAAGCTACGCTGGTGATGTGTCTGTCACCAAGTCTGGAAAGTCGTGCCAGTACTGGAAAAGCAACTTCCCCCACAGGATTGAGTATGTACTTCTGCTCTTTTTGTTGAACCATCTTTAATATTTTCATATTGATTGATTAGAAAACAAATGCTTTTAGTAAAGAAAAGGTTGTTTTGTTTTCATGTATTTAGCTTTACAAGCCTTCAGTGATGTTGAAGTCTTATGACCGACTTGTTTCCCCGCCCCTAGCGAACTTAATGTGACACAGCTGAAGCTGCCAGAAAACTTTTGCAGAAACCCAGATAAGAGCCCTGATGGCCCTTGGTGTTTTACAAGAGACCCAACAGTCAGGAGGGAGTCCTGCCGTGTGCCAAAATGCGGTAGAGAAAATCACTAAAATATTACAGTAAAACGTCCTGTGGTGCAATAACTAAAGCTATGTGATGGCAACCAGAAAGTTGAGCCATCACCGTTGTGCCGTTGAACCACTGTTTTGCTTCTGCTAAATGTCTGTTGACTTACTTAAACATGCATATCACCATATTTGATAGCAACTGACATATTTTTGCCCATTTTGTGCTTCAGTGTAAATACATTATTCAAATGTCTCTGCATGTCTATTCCATCAATTTATGCTGCCCGCCAGCCCTGATCATCTCACTCTTTCCTCCTCAGGTGAGACTGGTTTGCCGCCTCCTCCTCCACCACCTGCTGTGAAACCTGAAGAGCGTTACCTGAAGACTAAATGTCTGGATGGAAGTGGAGAGACCTACACAGGGGATTTGTCTGTGAGTCTGGGGGGTCACACATGCCTGCAGTGGAGCGCAGCAGAAGTGCAGGCCTTTATAAAGGGGAAAGAGTTGTTGCCTCACGTTCAGCTGGTAAAGAACCACTGCAGAAACCCAGATGGAGATATGGAGGGTCCCTGGTGCTATGTAAAAAAAACAGGTGGAAACATTACCATTGATTACTGTGACCTGAAGTTGTGCGGTGAGTGAACAGTACTGCCTTCTACAAAAACACACATACGTTAAAGGGATAGTTCACCCAAAAAATGACATTTTGTCATCATTTACTCACCCTCATATTGTTAGAAACCTTATGAATCTGTTGAACACAAAGTAACCATACAATTGCTGTATGATTTTGAGATCCATCTTTTCACACTGAGGACAACTGAGGGAACTCATATGCAACTATTACAGAAGGTTGAAACGCATAATGCATAATGAAGATGTGTACATTTTGCCCTCCAGAAGATATTACATTTCTCAGAAAACAAAATATGTTAAATTTACCCTAATCTTCGAATTCAAAACTTTTCACCCCCACCCCAGCTCTTAAATTTCATGTTTCCTTCTGGAGGATCAGTGAGTGTTTGAAGGTTCTGTAATTGTTGCATATGAGTCCCTCAGTTGTCCTCAGTGTGAAAAGGTGGATCTCAAAATCATACAGTCATTGTTGGAAAGGGCTCAAATTCACAAAAATGCTGAAAAACTAAAGAATTTGTGGGACCTGAAGGATTTTTCTGCAGAACAGCAGGCAGTTTAACTGTTCAGGACAAACAAGGGACTCATGAACAACTATCACTAAACAACAAAACCACAGCTGTGGACCATTCAAGTAACAACAAAGTATTAAGAATCAAGGGGATGTAAACTTTTGCACAGGGTCATTTTTTTAAAAATTCAACTATTATTTTTTCTTGTGGACTATATGAAAACATCTTTTATGTGAAATATCCTATTCAGGTCAGTATTAAATAAATAATAACATGCATTTTGTATGATCCCTCTTATTTTGGTAAAATAATTAACATTTTGCTGATTCCTCAAGGTTTATGTAAACTTCTGACCTCAACTGTAAATATGTAAAAGTATTTTAAGTATACTTGGCACAAAATCAATGTATTTCAAATACATTTTAGTATTTCTTTTTCACTAAGACCATTAAAAGTGACATCTAGACCAAAGTCTTTAAATCAGGATTAAATGTCACTTTGCAATAGACATAAATCATAAACACACCACTAATGACATAATTCTGTCATTCACTCTCAGATAACCCTTTGGACAAGTTTGTTGAGGAATCAGGTGGTCGGGAGAGAACGACTCTCGGAGACAAAAAGAAAACTTTCTTTAGTCCCCGTACCTTTGGTAATGGAGAGCAAGGTAAGAGTCTGATACCTTCACCTTCATCTGTTTTGTGGATGTTATCACTAGAAGTTTGAGTTTGAGCATAATTA
Source organism: Cirrhinus mrigala (assembly GCA_036247105.1). Lineage (NCBI taxonomy): Eukaryota > Metazoa > Chordata > Actinopteri > Cypriniformes > Cyprinidae > Cirrhinus > Cirrhinus mrigala. The sequence goes on along the minus strand of CM070013.1, from coordinate 14,915,027 downwards.
AGATGATTAAACTGTCTTTTGTCAGAGTGTGGAGTGCGCCCCTTGTTTGAGAAGATCAGCAAAGAAGATAAGAATGAGAAGGAGCTGCTGATGTCATATTCTGGAAGCAGAATAGTGGGAGGAGAGGAGGCTGAAATGGGCAGTGCTCCATGGTAAATACAACACGGGGGCTGTTTTTAAATATCTTGGCGTTATTGGTCATGTTGACAGCTAATGCTGCGCTTTGTATGTTGTGTTTGATGTTATTTGCAGGCAGGTGATGTTGTATAAGCGTAGTCCTCAGGAGCTGCTGTGTGGAGCCAGTCTGATCAGTGACGAATGGATTCTTACTGCCGCTCACTGCATTCTTTACCCACCCTGGAACAAGAACTTCACCATCAATGATATTATCGTCCGCCTTGGAAAACACTCTCGTACCAAGTAAGCCCTAAAAAAAATGTCATTAAACCTCAGTTTACATAAAGTTAAGCTGTTTTAAACCCTATCCCATTTCTTTCTAAATCAGATATGAGAGGGGCACTGAGAAGATTGTGGCCATTGATGAAATCATTGTGCACCCTAAATATAACTGGAAAGAAAACCTGAACCGAGACATTGCTCTTTTGCACATGAAGAAGCCTGTTACCTTTACAAATGAGATCCACCCTGTTTGTCTGCCCACCAAGAGCATTTCAAAGACGTAAGAAAATACACTTGTTTAATATAGATATTTTTGATGGTTGAGGTGGAGTTTCGGAAGACCAAACGATTCAAGAAGTTCAATAAAACATGCACAATAAAAGACTTTTATTTCATGCCAGTTTTGAGACTTCACACCATATGGATGCTAACCTCTTGAAGGGGGTCATTTTATGGATTTGGTTACTGTTACTTAAGGTGAAACTTACCAAGAACACAGTTTTTGGGGAAACAACAATGTATGGAAAATGCATTTTAGCATAACTTTAGAACAAACTGACAGTATACATATATAAATATACATATCTATGGTATACATATAGCTGTAATTGACAGATTTTCTCTCTGAAGTTTGATGTTTGCAGGTTACAAGGGCCGTGTAACTGGCTGGGGGAACCTCAGGGAATCGTGGACCTCTAATCCAGCAAATCTTCCATCAGTGCTGCAACAGATTCACTTGCCCATCGTGGAACAGAGCATCTGTCGCAATTCCACCTCGGTCATCATCACTGACAACATGTTCTGTGCTGGTAATACACATCATAGTTTTCACGGTCTTTAAAATCCAGACAATTCAGTTGCTGTGATGCTTTGCACTCAGGTGTCACAATAAGGTCATCTTTTGTTTTATAGGTTACCAGCCAGATGATACAAAAAGAGGTGACGCTTGTGAAGGAGACAGTGGTGGACCTTTTGTGATGAAGGTATAATAATGCTTATGCTTTTCTCTCCTCAAAAAAGTTTCAATGAACTATAAAGGTCTGTTTGTTGGACTGACACTGCTATATTTAAACATCTTGTCCTTTTAAAATCCATTACTACCCACAGAGCCCTACAGATAAACGTTGGTACCAGATTGGCATTGTGTCGTGGGGTGAGGGCTGTGACCGCGATGGCAAATATGGATTCTACACGCACTTATTCCGTATGCGTCGCTGGATGAAAAAAGTCATTGACAAAACAGGCTCAGTAGATGATGAGTGATCTTCCTAGCTGGAAAAACACCTTTGCCACACAATAAATGAACACTTTGGTCAAGTGTGATCAAACCTGCAAATGGATAAATAAATCTGAATTCTTTGTATGCTGATACCAGTGTGTGAGCTTGGAGATTCTTTCTGCGTATTGAGAGTGAGAATGGACAGGCCCCTTCTTTATAATGAGGCAGATGTAATTTTGATTTCATTCTGAAATTAAATATCAGGTTCTTGCCATACAAAAATAGAGAAGGAACAGTGACGTGACTGATGACAATTTTGAGGGTGATTAAAACACAAATCAAATATGCTATTTTTCTTTTGCAATCCTTTTAAAGAAGAAGAAAAAATTGCTAGGCCATTAAGTTTCCTATTAGTAAATGTACATACATGATTATGTATGTAAATGTACAAAATCATTAAAGATTTTAAAGTTTTTCATCTTCCTAGAGAATTTGTGATGCAGTGCAATTGATAATGCTCTCATCAATGAATTTATGTATTTCACACCAAAATGGTGCTAAAATAAATGTAAAGCAGTTTCATGGCAATCGCCTCAGTTGAACAGACTTGATATAATATCCACAAATCAGGGTCGGAAATTAACAAGGGCTTGTGGTAAAATGCCACATAAATTCAAGACAAAACGGGCAAAAAAATGCTCCTGCACAATTAAACAATGTAGTACGGCTGTCGCGATTAAAATTAAATGTGAAAATGAATGAAACATGTAAATTCGCGGAATTAAATTTAGCTTTTACGCGCTGTTTTGAGCGGCGTTGTGCCTTATAACCAATCAAACGTGCTTCTTATGAATTTAGAAATGCATTGGCCAATCAGAGCCCAGAGCTATGGATGAGTGCGCACCCTCTCGAATTGTTTCATCATAATCAACACAGTGCAGATAAGATGTAAATAGAAGATTAATTTCGTAGCCTCAGTGATTATAACGGGACTTTTTACATAACTTGTGCTAGACTTGACTAACGTCATGGGCCGACATGTTTGTCTATAAATCCAGAATGTGAGGTGCCCAAAACGAAACAAAAATGTTTTTTTGAAAAGAAAAAAAAAAAAAAAAAATAGAAACAGTTTTTGTCATAATGTTGCACCCATATGAGCTCCTGTTTTTTACATGTAGAATTTAGATTCAATTGTAAAGTAATATAATCTATTTTCAACAGTTTAAAATATTGATTAACGTAATTGGGTAAATTTAAGTTTTTGACATTGAAGACAATACATGTTTTTTTAAGGTGATTATAAAAATTGCCCTCACAAATGTAAAAAATGCCTTTTGAAATCAGTTCCAGGGGGAAACAACTGCCCCTTAATGGGTTAATTTCAGACCCTGCCACAAATCAAATTCATTTAAATTAAAACATTTCTTACAAGGTTATAATGTAATTGTAAATCATTAATGGTGTTGCTCAGATTGAGTAGACCATGTCCGTCTGTCTGTCCGTGTTGACAAGGAGGGAGACATTTATGACTCTTGTTCTGTTTAACCCATTATGATAGAAGAGACCTGTTTGAAAACACAAAGAGCAAAACACACACGTGTACCTTTGTTATATATAATTTCTTTATACGTGGGTCATTCTACCTGTTGTTTATAACAGCCAATGCTTATAACAACAGCACATTCTTGGGGGCGTGGTCATACGTTCTCCTCCCGCATCCGGGCCGTTACTGAACTACACGGATCACAAACCGGAAGTGCCGCATGAAATTTGCAAGATTGGCAGAGTTGGAAAGACTTCAATAGGGTACGCTGAAAATTAGGTAAATACATATCTCCATATTTGATTTATAATACTTGTCGCGTTTTGCTCAGGGTTTTGTTCTCTGCTCCGCACAAGCCTCTAGTCATACGGAAGGGCAACACTTGTTAGAATTTCCGTTCTGTTAAGTCAAGATGAAACAGGTTTGCAGCTAGTTAGCTTAGCAGACTGTCGACTGATCATGAGAAATATGTGCGGCATCTGGCTTCTTGCTTTAACGCCATCACTGAGACCCAAACTGTTACCGATTATTAAAATCGCATGCCTGGATGTTGACTCTGTTCTTGCTGGGTAAACGCACTGTTACGTGTCCAGATGTTGCGTTTCCCTAGAAACGCTGGGGAATCCGACACTAAGCAGGAGTCTAGACGCGTAGTTACATCAGACGATGAAAAAGACAGTAAACGTTTGTTATTCACCTTATATACTTTAAAAGTTGAAAGTACATGGGCGGTTATGTTGTCTGACAGAAGATTACTGACCCGTCACAGGTAAATCACCCATAGACTACTCTATATATGGGCAGACATCAAGCTCTGAGCAATGTTGTTGATTTTTCTGGTAGTATTGTTGTGAGATAAATAATAATAAATTCTTGGCTGTACTGTGGTTGTTTATAGTACATGCAGGTTGTGGTACCAGTTCAACAAAAACGGAGTTTTGGGTTGTTGACATGTACTAAGGTGTAACATGGTATACTTCATTTAAAACTATTTTAAACAGCCATTCGTTCTTTTAGTATTATTATTATGCGTGCAGTTTTTATGGCTTCATATTAATTGAGAGACTTGCAAAAAATATTTATGCTCTCAAAAAAACATTTATCCCACTACAGGGCCATGTAGAATGAATTAGTGAAGGCAATTCTTCAGATCCTTCCTACCAAATTACCTTATCGCAAATTGCCTTATCACAGTTAATCCACCCATTTGCTAAAATTAGCATTTGAGGCATGCATAGATCATTTGTTATATTTTTCTCTCCCTTGGATCTATGTGTGGATGGCGACACTTCAGAGAGTTTTACAGAATCACATGATGCCATTGAGCTCTAGACCACCCCACACTTAGTTTTGCTTTCATCTGCTTCGTTCTGCAGATGATTGTATGGCATCTAACTGTGTTTGTCAGCTGAGCACATCTGAGCCATCTGGCTCTACTTGAAACAGAACTGATAATTATCATATTTGCATTTTTTTTTAGCAGACATTCAGTAACTTTTGAATGAGGAATGTTATAGCAGTAAGGATTATTAAATAGCCACAGATAAACTACCATGTGTATGGGGCAGAAGTCAAGCTATGAGCACAGATCCCAAAAGTTTTTCCTGTATTATTCTTCATAAGATGAAAATCTTAGATTGTACCTTGTTTATTAATTATAAGCTCAATCGTACATGAGAAAACACAATTATTGCTTTATATTGTGGTCTTAATATTTTAGAAACCGTATTATAGTTTATTTTAAAGGTGTTAGGGTTTCTTGTTTTCAGCTCTCTTTAGGGTCTTTGTTTCAGCCTGAAGTGCTGGTTGATTTACTGAGTGCAGCCTTGAGAGCACAACTGTGAATGAGGCACATTGTTTTTGCTGATGATCTTTTGAAATGGGTAATGAATTAGATGGCACTGTAGAGAGGAACAGGACGGGTGCTGTTTGGTTAAAGCCAAAAGATGTACGATCAAGCATTGACATTAGCGATAGTCTTAACTAGCAACCTGATAAGAGCTTCTCTATATGATTGCTTTGACTATTAGCAATCTATAACAAGATTGCGGTCAACAAGGCTAGATAACGGAGATATTCTTTAATCAGAGCCACAGATTAATAACCTGGGTTTTGTTACCTGAAGGCTGTTATCACATTATTTAGATATATGGATGTCATAGCAGAATAAAGGCTGTTACAGATGTGAGTAAATGCAAAACTGGCTCTTCAAGGGTTGAGGATATAAATAGGAGCAAAGGGTGAAACCGAGAATTCTTGTCAGTATACGGCTGGACGGCCACATTGCCGCGCGGCACCAAAGCGAGGGACTGTCACAGCAAATCACTGTCTGAGCCCTACTGACGCCTGCACTAGTAGCCCTATGGCTATACACAAGCAGATTAAAAAATATAGCACAATGCCACAATATTTTAATACTAAAAGAATAAGTACAGAATGTAATCATAACATAAGAAATAATAATATTATTAGGAATTACTTCCACAAAGCTTGAGCCTGCCAACACTTACAACTAACACTGATGTGCGAACATGAGAAGATTGACATTGTGATCATTATGGCTGTGGCAAATAAAAACATGTTTTATGTGCTTTAATGTTTGAATGTCTGTTGCTTAGTGTGAAGATTTAAAGGGATAGACCACTCAAATAGATAACTTACCCTCATGTTGTTCCAGTCCAATAAGCCTTTGGTTAATCTTTGAAACACAAATTAAGATGTTTTTAATGAAACCTGAGACTTTTATTTAGGGCTTTTTTGGGCATTTTGAATGTAATTTGGTAAATAAATGCATTAAATGGGTTTAGTTTTCATGGTTATTAATGTATGCAATTTCAGCAATAAAAATTGTAATTTTTCTAAAAAGAAAATAAATTAGTTGTTTATTTTAAGAGACCTATCTTCTTTTCTCTTGTATATTTAGTATTGCTCTTTAATAAAGAAAAACTTATTATCCAATTACTCGATGGAATAATCGGTAGAATACTCAGTTACTAAAATAACCGATAGCTACAGCCCTACTTTTATTGCATATATTGCATATTACATATGCATATAAATAATGATCAACACACACACATAGAGCTCATCACATAACCACTGAAGCTCAAACGTGCGTTTCCGGGTGAACTGTTCCATTAATGCGAGGCTAGTGAGGCTGTTTACTGTTTTTGCTGCTTCATTAGTCCACTACATAATTTTGTCAATGAAATCTGTGGGCAAGCTTTCAAATGATTGTGCTATGTACTGTTTTAGAAAGAACAAATGATATTAATTGTTGGTGGTAGTTTGCTTTCGATGGATTGCACATGGAAGAGCAGCTAGAGATTATGTAATCTGTAAATGAATCATATTTAATCATGCTTTTTTTTAAAAAAGAAAAAAAAGATCCAAATTTGCTAATTTAACAATTAAGTTTATGCAACAATTTACCTGTTTTTTTTTTAATGTGACATTATCATAATGAAGAAATTAAGTAGTTTTGTTTTGAGTATTGCAAGTCAGCAAAATATCTTGTTTTTTCCCTTAATTCCACAACTGCTTCCTATCTACCTGTGTCATTTATAAATTAAAAAAAAAATATCCTGAATAATATCAATATTTTGCATTTACATGCTGGTTTCCCTAACACAAAGCTCTTGTAGAAGACTCCACTATGCTTTAAATAAAGAAAAAATTAATAATTTTTAATGTGTGTACTGCAATGCAAAGTATTAATTAGTATCTAAGCCAGAAAACAAAATTAGCTTAGTTTCTTATGATGTATTATGTTAATACTGTGCTGTATTATTAAAGCTACTTCTGTTAAAAACAGTTTTTATAGCGGGTAGATTCATAGATAGTGAGACTGAGTTACGAAACAAACTTGATCAGCATTTGTCATTGTGGTCACTTATGTGAGTCAGTCAGTCACTGAACATGCAAGTGTGCGTGTGTGAAAATGTTGCATTTACCCAGGCTTATGGTGGGCAGACAGGAACCTAGTATGTGGGCAGCTGAGCTCTCCCAGACCTTGGTATAACATTGTGTGGTATTGTCATGTGCTGTTCTGTGTCTAACCGATGTGTGTGAATTGTGTTGTCTTAGAGGACCATCATGTCCTCTGACCTGCTGGTGGATCTTCACGATGATCTGGGAGGAGACGACTCTCCTAGCGCTGCCCTGGACCAGCTCAAACTGGTACAGGACAAACAGTGGCCACCAGATGACCCTGTTGGCCTGACCAAATCCGGTGAGTGCATGGTGGTAGGAATTGTGTGTGTCATACAGGATAATAATAATTTTAAAATTGTGTTTTGTTTTGCAGTATTATACTGATCTTTTCCAAGAAAAAAGCCGTGTAAGAAAAAGGAAGTAATTGCTAAGAACTCTACCATGTTATCACAAATACCAATCATATGCTTGGTATATTTTTAGAGGCAAGTGAAGCCGAAACCTTCCAGTTGGCATAATTGTCATGCTTATTTAAGAAGCAGCAGAGAACTCAAAGAGTCACGCAGCATTACTCATACAGTACATACACACACACAAACACACACAACATACATACACGCTTAGGACACAGGCAAACACCCACTTCACCGGTTGTGGGGTGAAGTCCAGTGTAAATAATTCATCATCTGCAGAGTTTGAAATTAACAGTTTCATGACAGTAAATCATTGTTTGCGAATGCCATGAAAATGTATTCATAAGAAACTAAAAATAACAATGCAATAGAAATAAAAAAGCAAATTCTCTTTGACTTCTCTTATATAATTTGTTGTAATTTCCAAATATACCACACCCCAAAGTATAAATGTTTAGTAGTAAACAGTGTGAAGATTAGCAGGCTGACAATTTATATCCTTACAAAAGTCAGCATACTGAATTTATACCGATTTATTTATTTAATTTTATTTCAGTGACATCCATGAAAAAATTAAAATGAGAATGGTTCAGAAAAAGTGGTTTTGTCTCCTAGGCGGTTCAGTCGCACACTAGACGAGAAGCAGGTATAGCACATTTGGTGCGTCATTCTGTACTCTTGTTCTCAAGTTTATGGCAGCAGTCCAAAACCGTGAACACAATCACAAGTATACAGGCAAGAGTTCACTTCAAGAATGAACAAAGTGGCATCACTGAAGGTGATGATGAATGGGGCAACTTTTTTAAGCAATGTCGCCAGGCAACTTTTTTTCAGCGATGTTGCTTGAGCACTTTCCCATTGAGAATGGGCAACTAATTTTGGACACTATAGATCAGTCGTGGGCTCTTTGTTTCGCCTGGTTGCCTGTTGATGGCAACATTGCCCGGCAGCATTGCTCAAAAAGTTGCCCTGTGTATCACCTTGAGTTTAGGTGTTTGAAAAAATGCAAAGACACAGGATGATCTATATTACTATATTTCACATAAGGCATTGACTAAATTTAAGCAACAAAACTGTGCCATCAGTGTATTCACTGACTCTTAATGTTTTTTTGCTTTGATGTTGAAGGCTACTGGTTGGAAGACATAATTTATTAATTGGGCCATTCTACAGAAATGTCCACTTTTGGTATGGCAAGATGTCTTAAAATGTATTTCTTTTTCTGATATTTAAACTTAGACCACATTATTAGACTACCTTTTGACTTTATGAATACACATAAATGACAGCTTAATGATTTTTAAAATCTTTTTTGTGCATTTATTTACCCTTAAGAAAGCCCATAACACCAGTGACAGCGACAATACATTTTAAAAATACATTTTACAAAATGGCTGCTGCGATGTATCAAACCACATGTTGTCAGTCATGTAATACTCACTATATTAAGTAGTTTCATTCATTTATATTCTAGTTGTTTACAATTCCCTAACAATAAAACAGGTCATACCAGTGAGTTCAACTAAAACCTTCATATGAAATCATGAGATAAATGAGAACATTTCTGATAACTGAAAAGAGACAGTGGACTTATTATAGGCCTTTCTTCATAGAAATAGGAAGGAGGAAGTCAAGTGATGTCATAAGTGTGATTATATATATATTTTCTTCTTCTTGTTCTTGTTCTTTTTCTTCTTCTTCAAAATAACTCCAGGGGACCACTACTTTCATTATATATTTTATAATGTTTATTCAGCCCTTTTGTTTTTTTATGCCATTTACATCATATATTTGATAGTTATAAATGCATTATTGTATTTTAAATGGTAGAAAAACCTGTTTTTGACTTCAAAATAAAGCACATTCCCTCTGTACATGGCTGTGGGGATGAGCAGTTTCGTGGTGCTCGGAATTCTTTATAAATAATTTAAAAACAAATTTTGCCACATTAATGGCTCAAGAAGGTGTAATTGTTTTAATAACATGTTTTATTTTAAAATATGAAGTAAATTGCAACCCTGAAGTGTTTTTCAAGTGCATTATTTCTGTAAAGGCTAAGGACAGAAAAATGGACCCAGTTATAACCTGCCAAATTTGCTAGTGAGTTAAAGTTCACTTCCAGAACAAAAATTGACAGATAATTTACTCACCCCCTTGTCATCCAAGATGTCCATGTCTTTCTTTCTTCAGTCGTAAAGAAATTGTTTTTTGAGGAAAACATTTCAGGACTTCTCTCCATATAGTGGACTTTTGTGATGACCCCGAGTGTGAACGTCCAAAATGCAGTTTAAATGCAGCTTCAAAGGGCTCTAAATGATCCCAGCTGAGGAGGAAGGGTCTTATCTAGCAAAACTGTTATTTTCTTTAAAAAAAAAACAAAAAAAACAATTAATATACTTTTTAAGCTCAAATGCTCGTCTTGTCTAGCTCTGCATGAACTTTGTGTATTAAAGACAATTCTTCAACGGTATGTCGAAAAACTCCCATCTCATTTTCTCCTCCAACTTCAAAATCGTCCTACATCGCTGCAGAAGTACTGACCCAGTGTTTACAAAGGGAACGTGCAAAGAAGATCAAATGGCCTTTACAAAAAAAGGTAAAACAATGGTTTTGAAGTTGGAGGAGAAAATAAGATGGGAGTTTTTCAACATACCCTAACTGTCATGAACCGGAATACACAGAGTTCACGCAGAGCTAGACAAGACGAGTGTTTGAAGTTAAAAAAGAGTCCTTTGAAGCTGCATTTAAACTGCATTTGGAAGTTCAAACTTGGGGGCACCATAGAAGTCCACTATATGGAGAGAAATCCTGAAATGTTTTCCTCAAAAAGCATAATTTCTTTACGACTGAAAAAAGAAAGACACGAACATCTCGGATGACAATGGGGTGAGTAAATTATCTGTACATTTTTGTTCTAGAAGTTCTTCTCCTTTAATGTGTTTCTAACCATGGCTGGTGTTACTTGCCTTTGTTGGGTTAGTGGGTGTTCATTTCAAATCCTGATCATCTGGTTAAGACAGCGACGTGCTGAGAGGGGTCTGAGAGGCTGACTTTCCTCTGTAACTCTATATCCATATACTATATAGCTTGAGTTTGTGAAACTGGATGTATCCATTGTACCTGACTATAATATTTAAGGACTTACAGAATAGTGTCAAGACTTACTTTTATTTGACAAGTCATTAATACATATTTATTTCACATTTAAATTCTGTTTAAGGCAAGATGTCTTAAAATGTATTTCTTTTTCTAATATTTAAACTTAGACCACATTATTAGATTACCTTTTGACTTTATGAATACGCATAAATGACAGCTTAATGATCTTTTTTGTGCATTTATTTACCCATAAGGAAGGTAACACCAGTGACAGTGACAATACATTTTAAAAATACATTTTACAAAATGGCTGCTGCAATGTATCAAACCCCATGTTGTCAGTCATGTAATACTCACAAAATTAAGTAGTTTAATTCATTTATAACCTTCATATGAAATCATGAGATAAATGAGAACATTTCTGATAACTGAAAAGAGACAGTGGACTTATTATAGGCATTTCTTCATAGAAATAGGAAGGAGGAAGTCAAGTGATGTCATTAGTGTGATAATTTTTTTTTTTTTTTTTTTTTATAAATAACTCCCGTGGACCACTACTTTTATTATTATATATTTTATAATATTTATTCAGCCCTTTTGTTTTTTTTTTTTCAGGATGATAAGGATCCTGTCAATTACATGTGTTTTATTTGCTTGAAATGTGGCTTTCTTTATATTCTTTCCTGCAGCTTCAGACATTAAAAGCCTTGGTGGCACATCACATCTGCCCTGGGACGACCCCTTCTACGACATTGCCAGACATCAGATTGTGGAGGTGGCAGGTAAGGTGTTATGAAATGCATTAACGTCACCAGCTAGCTTTATTTCTAGTTCTAAAATATTCTGATCTTTTTCTTTTTTTAGGTGATGATAACTTTGGTCGAAAGGTCATTGTTTTTAACGCTTGTCGTATGCCTCCCCAACATCAGCTGGATCATCATAAACTTCTCATGTAGGCATCGCTGCTCTTATTTCATTTATGTGCTTTATTAATATATGTATTAAGCTGGGCTTAATACACTGCATCAGCTATGTTTTGTGCATTGTCTTTTTCCTGGATATGGGTGGTTGACGTGACCTGGTTCCATATTTTTCGAGGCTATCATACATAGATGAGCACAAGACATTTTAAAGCTCACGGTCAAGTGCAGGGAACAGATAGTAGTTCCCAAATAGTTGCCCCTAGAGACAGAAAGAGAAGATATAAGCATATATGTTTTCAGTTTGTTTGTGCAGGGTTTTTTTTTTTGGTTAATAATAATATATTTCGATTTTAAGTTCTTGAGGATTCAGTGTTAAAATATACAAGCTTATGTTGATTTTAGAATACTATGTATTTATTATAGTTTTTTTTAACCTATAGTGTGACATTCAAAATAATAATAAAAAAATGATCAGAGTTTGATTGTTGGAAATGGTCTCAGTAAAAGTTTTATTAGACTATAACATGCTTTTGTTTATCACATTTATGTACTTAATCTGAAACTTTATTGCAGTAGACTGAAAATGAGAATGTGATGTCTTAAGTAACACAGGTGTATTTGTAGCAATAGTCAAAAATACATTGTATGGGTCAAAATTATAGATTTTTCTTTTATGTCAAAAATCATTAGGATATTAAGTAAAAATCATGTTCCATGAAGATATTTTTTAAATTTCCTACCGTAAATATATCAAAACTTAATTTTTGATTAGTGCATTGCTAGGAACTTCCTTTTGGACAACTTTAAAGGTGATTTTCTCAATATTTAGATTTTTTTTTTGCACCTTCAGATTCCAGATTTTCAAATAGTTGTATCTCAACCAAATATTGTCCTATCCTAGCAAACCATACATCAATGGAAAGCTTCATTTATTCAATGTAAATCCTAATTTTAAAAAATTGACCCTATTGACTGGTTTTGTGGTCCAGGGTCACATATGTCACATCATTCAACGGTTTCAGAGCTTAACGGTCAAGTTTTTTATTCTAGACTAATTGTTTTATTCCCGTGAGAAATATATTTACGACAACTGTTTTATTTTCTTTTCATGTGCTTGAGGTTTTCCTTCCTTTATTTTTTTGGTTAAATGTCAGCCACTTGTATGCTGAGTTATAAATGAATCATGTGATCAGTGGGCCAATGCACTGTAAGACAATGTCCTAAGACAATGAACTTTTTAATGAAGTGAAATCAAGACTTAGTTTAGTTTCCTATTGTGAACTTACATAGTTGTCCGAGAACAGAATGGCTTGTCTAGTGACATCTAGAGCAAATGTCATAGCACCTGAAGTTTCAGTAATTGACTGCTGATTCACATATATGTGACCCTGGACCTCAAAACCAGTCTTAAGTCGCTGGGGTATATTTGTAGCAGTAGCCAAAAATACATTGTATGGGTCAAAATGATAGATTTTTCTTTTATGCCAAAAATCATTAGGAAATTAAGTAAAGATCATGTTCCATGAAGATATTTTGTAAAATTCTTACTGAGAATGTATCAAAACTTAATTTTTATTAGTAATATTCATTAATAAGAATTTCATTTGGACAACTTTAAAGGTGATTTTCTCAGTATTTTGATTTTTTTGCACCCTCAGATTCCACATATTTAAATAGTTGTATCTCAGCCAAATATTGTCCTATCCTAACAAACCATACATCAATGGAAAGCTTATTTATTTAGCTTTCTGATGATGTATAAATCTCAATTTCGAAAAATGTACCTGGTTTTGTGGTCCAGGGACACTTATGATAATAAGTGCTGATGTTCCTTCTTGAACTTTTGGTTAAAAAAAAAAGTTTTTGATTTGGTGTGCATTTATTGACTTATATTTGTGTGCAGGTATCTGAAGCAGACTCTTGATAAGTATGTGGAGAGTGATTATACCCTCATCTACTTCCATCATGGTCTGACCAGCGAGAACAAGCCTTCTTTAAGCTGGCTTCGGGATGCCTATCGAGAGTTTGACAGGAAGTGAGTGATGCCGTTGTTAGTAAGAGGCTCATGAATGCTTTATTAGCAGTACACAAGAGCAAACCTCATTGGTTCTGTCAAGCTTCAGTATCGCTGTCTGTTGCAGGTATAAGAAAAATATCAAGGCGCTGTACATTGTCCATCCCACCATGTTTATCAGAACCATCCTTATTCTCTTCAAACCAATCATCAGGTCAGTGCCACGCTATGCTTAGTTATTTCATTCTCACTTTGTGATCTGAATCTTAAAGCCTGTATACATAACACTTTATAATACATCACAGACAGATGTGCTTATGTTCTGTTCACAGCTTTAAGTTCGGCCGTAAGATAAATTACATAAATTATTTGAGTGAGCTGGAGGAGATTGTGAAGTGTGATCAGCTTGTGATCCCCACCAGAGTCAGAGAGTAAGAAATTCTATATATGCTTTCGTATTTGCAGTTATACATGTGCTCGAATCGCACTGTCATTGCTTAGCCCAGATAAAAATTAATTCAAAAGTTTCTTTGTGTAGGTACGATGATAAGATCCGTCTGTCCCTGAAGCCGTCTGTCGTCCCTGGACCAATCTCTCCCTCTCATAGCCCTCCTCTTCCTTTCCAGCAGTTTGGGGTCCCACTGTCAGAGTAAGTTTCTCTAACAGTTCATCTCATATCTCACACAGCTTCTGTTACTGACTGAAAGTATGAAATTTAACCTCACTGAACGTTTGGACTGAATGTAGTTGAAGACGAATCATTTATACTACAGAATTAAGTAGAAAAACTCTTTGAAAAGTGAGTTGTTTTGTATTGTTTGTAATCAGATTGAAACGCAGGTCAGCAGATTCAGAAGGAATTCCACTAGTTATGCGTGATAGCATTGGATTCCTGCAAGAGAATGGTAAGTCAGATTCATTTCTTAGTCAAACTTTTACAAATATTTTAAAAGATTAGTTTACTCTGAGAATAAAAATTTTATAAGGATAAAAATAAGGATTTTTCTCCATATAGTGGACTTCAGTGGAAGCCAATGGGTTGAAGGTCCAAATTGCAGTTTCAGTGGGGAATAAGGGTCTTATCTAGCGAAATGATCAGTCATTTTTTTAAAAAGAAATTTTAATTTATATACTTATTACCCAAAAAAATCTTGCACTAGCTTGACCTCACGCATTACGTAGGTGAAAGTACCGACCCAGTGTTTACATAACGAATGTGCAAAGAAAGTCAAACGCCCTTTACAAGAAAAAGGTAAAACAACGTCGGACTATTTTTAAGTTGGAAAAGAAAATGATGAAAATGAGAGTTTTTCACCCTACCCTACCTTTCTGAACCGAAGTACACAGACGAAGAACTAATCACGCATTCTTTTTTTCAACGTGAAGATGCGCATGCGTATCCCAGAGCTAGTGCAAGATGAGCATTTGTGGTAAAAAACATAAATGTTTTTTTTTTTTTTAGAAAATGGCCGATCATTTCGCTAGATAAGACCCTTATTCCTTGTGTAGAGCCCTTTGAAGCTGCACTGAATCTGCAATTTGGACCTTCAAACCATTGGCTCCCATTGAAGTTCACTATATGAAGAGAAATCCTGGAATGTTTTCCTCAAAATCCTTTTATTTCTTTTTGACTGAAGAAAGAAAGGCATGATCATCTAGGATGACATAGGTGTGAGTAAATTATCAGGAAATTTTTGTTCTGGAAATGAACTAATCTTTTAACGCGAGTACACTGTATGTATCCACCGTAAAGATAGATATACTAATAGTAGTGCGGGATGTGGCGTAGTGAGCCAGATGTATTTTAGAATATTGTATATTTATTTATTTCCTTTCTTAAATTGAGAATTTGAATTTTATTCCTATTTTCATTGTAGGTCTTAAGACAGAGGGAATATTCCGGCGTTCTGCTAATGTTTCTTTGGTTAAGGATGTTAAGCTGAAATATAACTCAGGTAAAGTTGTGTGATGCTCTGTATGCGGAAGAATCCTCACACATTTCCTGTTCAGAAGAATGATTGGGATCAGTCCTTAGAATGTTGTTTGTGTCTATAGGAGAGAATGTGAGTTTGTCTCAGCTGGACGATGTCCACTTGGCAGCTGTGCTCTTAAAGATGTTCCTCAGAGAACTGCCAGAGCCACTGCTCACCTATCAGCTCTACAACGACATTGTCAACTTCCACAGTGAGAACACAAAACACAACGCACTCACATACCAACACCAGCAGCTTTCAGAAAGCTCACATACACATACACGTCTGTACGCCTAAATTTGTTAACTGAGTGTTAAAACCACAGTTTTTGCATGTAGGCAACATATTTACAATGAGCCTTGAAAGCGACATGATCACTCACTCAGACAACACGAGGAATGCAAACTAAGTATGTTTGAATGTGTTATCAGATGTTGACACGGAGTCTCAGGCAGAAAGGATTCGGAACATGCTGACGTCACTTCCTGAGGAGAATTATGCATCACTGCGCTTCCTCATACAGTTTCTTGGTCAGGTAATACAGGCAATGTTCAACAATAAGAATTTGTACTTAAAAGTGTAACTTCTTAAAAAAAAAAACTTTATATTTATTATATATTTACATATTACTTTTTTTACATTATATATCTGCTAGGGCTGTCAGTTTAACGCTTTAATTAATTAGTTATTAAAAAATAACGATATTAATATATTTTAATGCAGTTAACACACTGGCCCCACCCCCAGACCTGTACATCATCTTATATTTCATAAAGTTGACTGTTGACAAATATGATGCAGGGCAACAATTCCACAAATGCAGTTATGCTATAAATTCAAGATATTGGTGCAAAAAATGCCCCTGTATGTGTTGTGTCTCATATTTATGAGCATATATTGCATATCACACAAAATCACAAGGGCAGCAAGAGCAATATGACACGAGTGCTGATTTTGTCCCGACTTATCACGAGCTTAAATGTGCTTTTATACAGCAGTTTAATAAATAAGTTGATATTGTGTTATTTTAAACACAATATTATGTTTTTGCTCAATTTTGCAGAGAACATATTACCTTTGAAGCCATAGCAGAATTGTTGCATGTCTCTGAGCAACAAGCAGTGTTTAGTTTCTGAATGAATACACATTTTGAACGAATCGTGTGAACCAATGATTCAAAAGGCCATTCATAAAGAGAGCCATTGAGTCAGACATTTGAACGAATCGAATGAATAAATGAATGACTCATAAAGACATTTACCACCACCTGCTGGCAGATTTAGTTTCTAAATCTTTCTAAAAGATAGAGTATCATTTTATTAAAAATAATACTAATAATAAAAATAAAAACAGCCCTTTAGTGTTTCTGATCTTTACTGTTGATGTGCAGGTGTCTGCTGAGAGTGAAGTCAACAAAATGACCAATGCCAACCTGGCTGTGGTGTTTGGGCCCAACTTGTTATGGGGGCAGGATGCTTCCATGACACTCAGCGCGATCGGACCGATCAACAACTTCACCCGCATCCTGCTCGACCTGCATCAGGAGGTCTTTATCCAGTGAGGAGCAGGAGAACTTTTCCCGATGACTCCTCTCCGTCCCTCCTAGTTCCATAGCTTTGCTCCTCTGTTGCTGTGTCCCGTCCTTCGTGTCTCCCTCAGTATTGCCAAATGCATGAGTATTTAAACTGGGTGACGAAAAAACGATAAAAAGGATACTGGAGGGCACAGAGCGGTCAAGCTGTCACAAATGTTTAGGATGTGATCAAATTTTGACAATCGTCTCGTTTTCTCTCCTGCAGAAGTCATGTAGCTTGCTGTCAGACATAATGGTACTGCACAGGCACAAGAGTTTTTATATGACCTGTTAGCAGGGGCCTAAATCAATAAACCAACAAAGTGTACAGGTAGCTGCTTTGATTTTTATTTTTTTTGGTAGCTCATCAGCTATGCTTCGAATATTGTTTGTTGGGATTGACCGAATTCATTTCAGTTCATTTTTCCAAGAAGTAAAATTAGAGTAAATGCATACATTCCTCATTTTTGTAAGCCATAGTTGGCACAAGCTATGGACAAGTATAAAGCACTACTAAAACTTGAAACACTTATTTTAAACATGCTTATTTCTTATTACATAAAATATATGATATTATGTATTGTCTTCATTTATATTATCATATCATTATATTATTATTTCTATAATCTGTTTCATCTTTTTTTTTGGTGTCTTAGTGGTTCCAAGAACAGGGAGGATGCTTTATGGCCAGCACAATTTTCCTGATGCTGAAACAGAAAAGTTATTTTTCTGATCAAAACCTGTATGTATGTGTGTGTGTGTGTGTGTGTGTGTACACACACACACACACACTTACATACATACACGCTGTATGTCTGCCAACAGTCCACTTCTTCTCTCTGTATGTGTGGAGTTGTGTGTGTTGTGTGTGTGGTCTGTTCAGTAATGCTGTTGTATTATTCTACCCCAGACATATTTATTTTTGGCCAAAGTTTATATGGTTAAAATGTTTGTGTGATCAATTTTATTTGTATCTAGAAGACGTACTGCCTGTTGAGGACAGTGCCATTACACATGGACGTATTTGAAACAAAAGACAGAAAAAGCGAAGAACAATTTGATGTCAATTTGTCCTCTTATAGTAAAATTGTGGTTTTATCTGAAGAAACATATCATAGTGCTGGAGTACATAAAATTCAAGTACACCAACATTTTAGTTGTATCACAGGGCTCTGTAAGTGGAGTGGGAGTTTCCGCTTCGCTGTAGATTTATGCTTAATGGATTTGAATTGTTCCGATTTCGCACAATGGAGTCGTTTCATGAGTCTAAAAGAACCATAAAGCAGGTACTTGGGTACTAAATGAGTTAGCACTAATGAGTTAAGTGTCATATGCCTTGATATTAAATTGTAACTGTTTACTGTGTCATGTAAACGTCCTATTCATGTCAATCCACCCGAGCATTGACATGTGGACCAGTGGCTTAAATAGTTTTAGACAAGCGCCCTGAAACCCAAGTGTCTGTGTGCCTTAATGGAGTGAACTGGCGATGATATTAGCTGTTAAATTCCCTTTCTCTGGACAGATCTGTGAACTTTGTGCCATTTTGTTGTATCTGTATCCAAACACCTACCTGTTTAACTGTACTGTAGATGTGCATTTCTGGTTTCCAGGTGGAACTTTGCATTACTTCTTTTGTGAAGGTTCTTTTCTTCCATTTTGGCTGTTAAAATGTATTCTGTGCTTTTGAAATCTTTACTTTTGTATATCATGTTGTGATTTCAGAGTAATAAATTGATAGAGATGGTGTAATATTTTTTTTTCCATTTGTGGGTTTGTTTTTTAAGCTTTACTGGCTTGTGGTGAGCAAATGAAAACACTTATACCAGTTTTCTTAACACAGGCAGTTATATTTAATTGCCTTTTACATATATGTCCCAAATATAACTACCTTGTGAGTTTAATAAGCAAATTATAAATACAGGTAATTGTATCTTATATTGGAACACATTCATTGCCAATAACATCTTGAAAGTGCATAAATGGCATATAAGTTAAAAATTCAAACAGTAATATGATCCCACATGCTGTTTTTGTTCAATTTAAGTAATAAAAATATTTTTGAGGTAGGCTGAAATATAAATTGGATCTGTTGCGCTGAACAGAACTGTGTTGTTATTTGAGGTTGGCGTGTTCTAAATGAAAAGGTCATGCCCTGCTTATAAAGGCACATGTGTGTGTATTTGACAGATTAGAGGAGTGGGTAACGGTAATTTGTGTGCGTGTCTATAATTTGAGAGGGACAGTGTGATGATGTGTATGCACTGTTCCTGTAGAGAAGAGATTCTCTGGCTTCTCACACCCAGCTGAAGCTCAGTTTCAGGGGCTGTAGAGCTCACCAGAGGATACAGAGCCTTGCCGACCTGCAAGGAACACAAAAGTTCCAGGAACGTTCTAAATTCAGTTTGTCAAAATCTTACTGTTAATTATTTTACCAAATAAGAGGGATCATACAAAATGCATGATATTTTTTGTTTAGTACTGACCTGAATAAGATATTTCACATAAAAGATGTTTACATATAGTCCACAGGAGAAAATAATGGCCGAATTTATAAAAATGACCCCGTTCAAAAGTTTACATACACTTGATTCTTAATACTGTGATGTTACCTAAATGATCCACAACTGTTTTTTTGTTTAGTTATAGTTGTTCATGAGTCCCTTGTTTGTCCTGAACAGTTAAACTGCCTGCCGTTCTTCAGAAAAATCCTTCAGGTTCCACAAATCTTTTGGTTTTTCAGCAATTTTTTTGTATTTAAACCCTTTCCAACAATGACTGTATGATTTTGAGATCCATCTTTTCACATGGAGGGGCTCTATATGCAACTATTACAGAAGGTTCAAACGCTCACTAATGCTTTATAAGGAAACACGATGCATTAAGAGCCGGGGGTAAAAACTTTTGAACAGAATGGAGATGAAGATTTTTCTTATTTTGCCTAAATATCTTTTTTTTTTTTTTTTAATTTAATACTGCCCTTCAGAAGCTACAGAAGAAACATGTTTCCCAAAAGACAAAAGTTAAATTTAGTCTGATCTTCAAATTCAATCTTCCGATCTTCATTTTCACCCCGGGTCTTAATGCATCGTGTTTCCTTTTGGAGCATCAGTGAGCATTTGAACCTTCTGTAATAGTTGCATATGAGTCCCTCAGTTGTCCTCAGTGTGAAAAGATGGATCTCAAAATCATACAGTCGTTGTTGGAAAGGGTTCAAATACACAAAAATGCAGAAAAACCCAGGAATTTGTGGGATCTGAAGGATTTTTCTGAAGAACAGTGAGCAGTTTAACTGTTCAGGACTCACAAACAACTATCACTAAACAAAAAAACAGCTGTGGATCATTTAGGTCACAACACAGTATTAGGAATCAAGTTTATGTAAACTTTTCAACGGGGTCATTTTTATAAATTCAACTATTATTTTCTCTTGTGGACTATATGTAAACATCTTTTATGTGAAATATCTTATTCAGGTCAGTACTAAATAAAAAATATCATGCATTTTGTACGATCCCTCTTATTTTGGTAAAATAACATTCAGTACTCAATGCAGTGATATTTACCTGCTCCAGTCCAGTGAAGGCCACCCCAAGGTTCACTCCATTTCGGAAGAACGTCAATGTTCCAGCGCACAAGTCCAGCAAAACCCCAATGACTGTATTTCTTTCATAAAAAGGCTCTGTGTATTTTCGACTCCTTCCATTGTGCCAGATGAAGCCTTTGTATGACAGACCCCAACTCTCACTATCGATGCCTTTGAAGAAGGAAACAAGACTGTCATAACAATGAAATAACGGAGTGTCTATTTACACTAATTACTAATAGCCAGCCTTGTTGGCAGAGACTATTTACACTAACTGCACCCACAAACGCAGTGTTGCCAAGTCCTTGGTTTTCCCACGAAATTGGGCTACTTTAACACTGTTGCCACGGGTTGTTTTTCATGTCAGCGGGTTGATGCAACCCCAATAACGTAATATTTAGGCCCTGGAATGCTAATTTTACCAGGGGAACCCCACCAAAAAACGTGCATTTTACCTTCCAGAATGCGATTTTTAAAGGGGGACCCCCTACTTTGGGCCTAGTTTTGAGTAGCAATTGGGTGGGTTTTGTTGTGAAAACCTGGCAACTCTGCACAAACGCGTGTTTGGGCTAGTCAACTTTTTGACGCGATCGACCCAAGTTCGAATTTGCCTTTTGCCTAACTCTTTTCCCTTTCACATCACATATCAGATCGAAAAGGCATTTTTTTTTAATAAAATGAAGGAAATGATCGAAAAGGATCAAAGACTTGTTCCAATAAGGCAGAATCCATTTATTAATTTAAATGAAATTGATCATTTATACTGCATTTACCTTACTTACTTACCTTACACTACCTTACTTTTGCATACCGTTTTGTAATGTACTACTGAGGCGCCTCTGCCACTTGCACTAAATAGCATCTAACTAATATTACTGCAAAGGAAATACTGCTATTTTTACATTGTGGAAATAGAATATAGCGCTATTTGCACTTGGTGTGAATAGCATATGCTAAGAAAAAAAACTGCTATTTTCACTTTGTACATAGAATCCATTGCTATTTGCACTTACTGTAAATAGCATCTATCGCTCTTTGCACTTAGCCTCTGCCATAAAATAAACAGTTTCAGTTATTCAAATAAAAGCATTGTGTGCTTTTGCATGGTCTACTTGTTCTGTACGTTTCCTCCCTTGTTAATCTAGGCGGCGTTGATGGGACAAAATATCATTCATTTTTAGTAAGCTGAGTTGGGCTGTGCTGATTTGAATAAAAAATGTAAGCATTTTTAAGAGGAACATGGCTGTACTCACCTATGAGGTTAACAAACTTTTGGTCCCCTGTGTGAAGAAGTGCATTTTGGGTACCAACTCCCACCATCACAGAGCTTCCATATGGAGGCTCAAGGAACTCAATTTCCCAGTAATGCTCACCGTGAGTGAAACCTTACACAGAAATGTTCGTTATTCTATAGCAATTTCCAGAAAATTATACCACAACACATGATTCTTATCCTCAGGATTGGTAAGCAATACTCTACAAGAGCATAATAAAACCTTACTAACATTACAATTGCTAGTTAAAAATTAACTTGAACCAGGTTTGGTGAAAAGGAAACCGGGACTTAATTTTCAACTGTAGGTTCGTACTCCTAAAACAGTATCAGCCTGATTAAATGTAACATTGTACTTTAATAATAAAACTAGCTGACTTGTGAACAACAAAAGCAGCGATATTCACTCATTAGTCTCACCTTTGGTGCCTCTGACCCCTGCAGTACCTTGACTGTCCAGCAGAGGGCTGACATGAAAATATACGGCTTGTCGGCATAGAGACAGATAAGCGTCAGGAGATTTATTGTCCGGATCCCATTCCCAACTCTCCCAAGTGTGACCTCTAAAAGCGCGCAACATTTGCTCTCTACAACACACAGTATGCATACATATCAATCACTGTACTGTTTTTTTGTTTGTTTTGTTTTTTGTTTAGGTACCCAATGCTTTCATTATCAAAAGCGAAAATAGTTTGCTATATTGTTAAGTTAAATATAAAATAGTTAATACATAAAGACGACGAGTGAACCATGCTGAGTTATCTAGCTTATTGATATTTTAAAGCGCGGAGTCCATTCAGACTGGTGAGCACGACATACACATCACGTACACATCCACTATAGAGAAAACATACGTGACTTACCAAGTGTGTACGTGTAAATTATGTAATCCTAAGTGTAATGAAGAAGAAACTGAAACTTTCTTCTAGCCACTTGAAATCCGCGTTTAAAAAGGAATAAAAACTGCACAGCCAAGTTTACATATAGGTGTACACACAGCTGGACGACAGAAAAAGATTTCACAACCGCTGTCAAAACAACACTGGATTTATCTTAATATGGAAGTAGGCGTATTTGTGCTACGGCGCTCATGAATTTTAAAATATCTGCTGCTGACGTTGCTTGGTAGCCTTCCAATAAGGCACCCTAATTAATATTCATAAGCCAAGCCTTCGCCATTCCATTGGTCGAACGACGAGCTAACGAATATTTATTAGCTAGGGGGACTCCCAAGGTTTGCATGGAGTTGTTGACCAGTTAAGCAAATGTTTCAAACAGACCTGTTTGAAATAAATCAGTTTATTACACAACATTTACATGCCATATTAACAAAGTGAGGAGAGAAAGAAACACTTAAAATAATAAAAGAAGGTCCAGCTCCTAATGACTTGCTAACATATGCTTTAAAAAGCATTCCTCACTCTTTTAAAGAAGTAATGATAAACTGTCCCTAATTAAAAAAAAAAAAAGGATGAAAAGTTGTGGTAAAATGCATTTACACGAACCAGGTAAGCAGACAGACTCACAATTCACTGTAGTGTCGTTCATGTTTAAGCCTATAAAGCAAAACTGGACATACTCTCAGATTATTCAAATTTTCCCCTCACATTAAAGTTGTAGAGAATTTATATGGTGTCAGCGCTACAATGTCAGAAACCTGCTTCAGTGACTAGTCAGTGAACTGCATGCGTTGTCATGATGAGTAAAACAAAAATAAAGGCTGGTACAGGTTTATACATTCATTACAGTGAGCTTTACTTACACAGTTCGGCTATTTTAATAAATACAAGGGTTGAAAATGTAATGCTGCACTGTTCCTTTACCAGATGCTGTTCTTGTTTTTGTTTACTTTTTTCTTGAATGATGACTCTCTTCGTAGCTCATTGCACCAAGGAAAAACTGACACAAAACATGGTTAATGAAGACATCCAATGAGGGAAGCTTCAGTGAAGGAAGCAAGAAGAGTGAAGATGTTGTAAAGGATGCAATCTCTGTTCTGTTCTACTGTAGCGTGTCCACAAATGCATCAAACTCATCAATGTTCTTCTCATAAATGGCCAGCTTCTCTGGAAGAGAGTCCTGCAAAAATACATTCATAAGTTTAATTTACCAAACATCTAATAATGAACACGTGGCAATGTTACTGATGTTTTAACATCATATTACAGCATGAATGTGAAAAATACCTAAATGAATCCTGTCTCTACTATGTGCACAGTTGAGGTCAAAAGTTTACATACACCAAAATGTATGTTATTGTTTTATTTATTACTGACCAGAGTAAGATATTTCACATAAAAGACATTTACATATAGTCCTCAAGAGAAAATAATAGTTGAATTTATAAAAATGACCCTGTTCAAAAGTTTACATACGCTTGATTCTTAATACTGTGTTGTTACCTGAATGATCCACAGCTGTTTTTTTTTTTTGTTTGTTTGTTTTGTGGTAGTTGTTCATGAATCCTTTGTTTGTCCTGAATAGTGAAACTGCCTGCTGTTCTTAAGAAAAATCCTTCAGGTCCCACAAATTCTTTGTTTTTTCAGCATTTTTGTGTATTTGAACCCTTTCCAACAATGACTATATGAGTTTGAGATCCATCTTTTCACACTGAGGACAACTGAAGGACTCATATGAAACTATTACAGAAGGTTCAAACGCTCACTGATGCTCCAGAACAAAAAATGATGCATTAAGAGCCGGGGGGTGAAAACGTTTGAACATAATGAAGATGTTGACATTTTTTAATTTAGCCTAAATATCTTTTTTTTTCATTTAGTATTGCCCTTCAGAAGCTACAGAAGATACTTACATGTTTCCCAGAAGACAAAATAAGTTAAATTTACTCTGATCTTCAAATTCAAAAAGGTTTCACCCCCCGGCTCTTAAAGCATTTTGTTTCTTCTGAAGCATCAGTGAGCGTTTGAACCTTCTGTAGTTGCATATGAATCCCTCAATTGTCCTCAGTTTAAAAAAGATGGATCTCAAAATAATACAGTTATTGTTGGAAAGGGTTCAAACACACAAAAATGCTGAAAAATTAAAGAATTTGTGGGACCTAAAGGATTTTTATGAAGAACAGCGGGCAGTTTAACTGTTCAGGAAGAACAAGGGACTCGTGAACAACTATCACTAAACAAACAAACCAAAAAAAAAAAAAAAAAATCACTAAAAAAAAACAAAAAAAAAACACAGCTGTGGATCATTCAGGTAACAACACAGTATTAAGAATCAAGCGTATGTAAACTTTTGAACAGGGTCATTTTTATAAATTCAACTATTATTTTCTCTTGTGTAAACATCATTTATGTGAAACATCTTATTCAGGTCAGTACTAAATAAAAAAAACTAACATACATTTTGTATGATCCCTCTTATTTTGGTAAAATAATTAACATTTTGCAGATTCTGAAAGGTGTATGTAAACTTTTGACTTCAACTGTATATTCTCATGCCTTTCTTGTTTTAAAGGTCAACCTGTCCCATATAGACTGCAAAAAATGTTCAGTATGTGCTGTGACGAGAATGTTTGTTTCTCACCAAATCCTCAGCCATAGACTGAGCACTGACATCGATGGACAGGCTTGCAAGTTGAGGAGGGTTTTGAAACTCTCTGTAGAAAGTTCCCAAATCCATTGGCAAAAGGTCGTCCTTCGAGAATGCTGGTTTCTGTTTGGCACACAAACACAGAACTAGTCTTTAAACATAATATGAACCATTTTTCTGGCTTTTACCATACACTACCAGAACTTAGGATGGGCACACCTGGCTGTACTTTTCAAACAATTCTGAAGACTTTTTCACGAGGTTTGTTTAGGGATGGAGCTTAGCTCTGCAGGACAGTGGCCATCCAGGACCAGAGTTGCCCATTCCTGACTTAAATAAGATAATCAATACTTGCTTGTTTACACAATCGGTTTCGCAGTCAAATTCTTATGTCCCAACTGCCCACACCAAGCAGGATGGTCTTTTCTTGTTCTTAATTCTCTAGTAATATTTGTATTGATTTTAGCCCAACACTAGAGGCCTGATCAACACCAGAACAGTGCTGCTCTGTCATGCAGAAACAGACTTTAAAAAATAACATGATCAAGCAGGTCTCTTTGGGCCTCTCTTAAGCAACATCAACTCTCTAGCTTCAAAGACTTTCAACTGGTGAGGGATACTGCATCATTCAACAGGCTGAATTTGAGGAATAAAAATAAAAAAAAGAGTAAAGTCTTCTTTAGATTTATTAAACATCAATCATATGTAGCTTTCTCAGAGGTAAGAGTCTGAGTTTCTTTTTTGATGAATAATTGACTTGTTTGGATCACTAGATGCTCTGTCAAGGGCCTGACAAAACCCCCCTTTCAAACCTCTCTCACATGAGGAATCAAAAACAACAAAATGCCTACCAGTGCCCATCTCTCTAATGATACTCCTCAGTTCTCATTCACTCAATGTACTGCTGCAGTGCCTTTCAATATGCTCACTGTTACATAGTTCTCAATATCTGTAGAGGAAAGCTGACCTTGATAAGTGTATCTTTATTATGTGTTGGTGCACTTACAAAATCAACCATGACAAAGTCGTCTTGTGGCTGCCCTCCACTGTGGCTTGAGCTGTTTGAGTGCAGGCTGCCTTGCAAGGGAGACGAAGGAGCCGGGGATGGAGGAGGGTGCACCTGCAAACAGAGAAAATTGCTTCTAACAAACTCACAACACATATTTAATATTGCCTTACACAGACTTTAATTTGAAATACATAGTAAGTATGGGTGGTTTTGGTTTCTATACCATTGGGTCGTTCTCCTCCAGGTCATAGGCTCTTGGAGCGAATGCAGCAAAAGGAAGATCCAGACTGGTTGTCGTCACCTGAGTTACACAAATAAACAACACTTCAGAATGCATTTTACCTCCCACTGAACATGACAATGGCTTTTTTTGCACTTATCAGTAACACATCTTATATTATGTACTTCTTATACTACCAGTCAAAAGTTTTTTAATGTTTTTTTTTATTAAAGAATTCTCTTCTGCTCACCAAGCCTGCATTTATTTGATCCAAAATATAGAAAAAGCAGTAATATTGTGAAATATTATTACTATTTAAAATAACTGCTTTCTATTTGAATATATTTTAAAATGTAATTTATTCCTGTGATCAAAGCTACATTTTCAGCATCATTACTCCAGTCTTCAGTGTCATATGATCCTTCAGCAATCATTCTAATATGCTGATTTACTGTTCAATAAACATTTATTATTTTTATTATTATTATTATCAATATTTAAAATTGAGTACATTTTTTTTCAGGATTCTTTGATGAACAGAAAGATCCGAAGATCAAAATTCATCTGAAATAAAAGCCTTTGTAACATTACACATTATACTATTCAAAAGCATGGAATTTTATTTCTTTTTTGGGGGGAAAGAAATAACAGAAATTAATACTTTTATTTAGCAAGGATGATTTAAATTGATCAATAGTGATGATGAAGTGATGATGTTATGTTATAAAAGATGTCTATTTCTGATAAATGCTGTTCTTCTGAGCTTTCTATTCATGAAAGTAGGGCTGGGTGATTTTTCAGATTTTATCGATTAATTCAAATGTAATGTTTTGCCACTATTTTTTTTTTTTTTTTAGAAATCGAAAAATCACAATTTTGAAAAGAAATATTAGCAAACGTTAGAATTAGACACTTTGAAAACATGCCGGTGATAAGAACGATCCAACCGCATGTCAGCCCCTGTGATTAACCGCTCACATGAAAGAAACCTGGAAAAAAATTCTACTCAGCTGTTTTCAACATAATAATAATGCTAAATGTTTTTTTGAGCTGCAAATCAGAATATTAGAATGATTTCTAAAGGATCATGTGACTGGAGTAATGATGCTAAAAATTCAGATTTGAATTCAGAAATCACCAGAATAAATTACATTTTAAAATATATTAAAATAGAAAACTGTTATTTTAAATAGTAAAAATATTCCAAAATTTTACTGTTTTTGCTGTACTTTGTATCAAATAAATGCAGGCTTGGTGAGCAGAAGAGATTTCTTTAAAAAACAAAAAATCTTGGTAGTGACTGGTATTTGTAATAACTGGTAGTGTATATAGCTGTTATTAGCCCGTTTTGACTTAATATTATTAACAAATACAAGCTTAATATATATGTTACAGTTCAAAGGTTTTTGTCTATACGATTTAAAAAAAAAAAAAAAAATTAGTCATAAAGAATGCATTAAATTACAAATGTTACAAAAAGATTTATAGTTCTGTTATTTTGGTCTTTCTATTCGTCCAAAAAAAAAAAAAAAAAAAAAAAAAACGGGGGAAAAAAGTTCACAATTTCCACAAAAATATAAAAAA
Source organism: Cirrhinus mrigala (assembly GCA_036247105.1). NCBI lineage: Eukaryota > Metazoa > Chordata > Actinopteri > Cypriniformes > Cyprinidae > Cirrhinus > Cirrhinus mrigala. Next base: position 14,886,720 of record CM070013.1, on the reverse strand, counting down.
TATTATGTTACTCAACACTGACAATAATAATAAGAAGAAAGATTTCTTGAGCACCAAATCAGATTGATGTCTGAAGAATCACGTGACACTGAAGACTGAAGTAATGGCTGCTAAAAATTCAGTTTTGCCCTCACAAGAAACACGTGACACCATATTACAACAAAAGAAACAGGTATTTTAAATTGTAATAACAGTTTTTACTATTTTTGATTAAAATTAACCTAGGTAAACATAAAAGACTTGCTTCAAAAACATTAAAAATCCTCACCGACCACAAACTTTTGTACGCTAACTGTACGCTTCACAGTTTAAGTAGATTTTGTAGATCTCAAAGTTGATTTCATTTTACATTAAGGTAATTTCTGTTCTGAAAGTTATTATAAATTATTAGTGTATTCTAACCTGAGTGGTGGCTTTGTTGACAAAAGCTCCAACTTTCCTGGTGAAGGTGGCCTCTAGAGCATCAGAGGGGGACACAGTCTTCACCTCACTACCACACACACACACAAACATAAATTCTGCTGAATTGACAAATGAAAAATCAGTATTGAACTGTTTGAATGTCTTCACACTCTTACCTATTACAAGATGTGGGTGGTGCTGGCTGAGGGGACTGTCCAGTGGGGCATGATGGGATACGACCATGCTCAGCTGCAGTGCCATGAGTAGGCTGAGCTGGCATCTGTGGGACTCCACCTTCTTTACCCGGCACTACCATCTGATTTGAAAGAGACCACCTCAGTCAGGTCAGAATGACACAAACACACACACTTCTGTAGACAGGTGAAAGTAATTCCACCCAGCTGTTCTGCATCAGATAGGATGAAGATTCGTGATGTGTGCCGTACCTGGTGAGGATGTGCAGCAGCAGTGCAAGCTGTAGGATGGCACAAATCCACAGTTCCCATGGCAGGAGTCTGATATGACAGACGAGAGCTGTACAGCTGAGAGACAGAGAGAGATTCATATCACAATAAGAGTCAAATGTCAGATTAAGAGGCCTTTTTAAGTCTGGTCCTGTATAAACCTCACTGCAGAGCAGAGAGCAAGAAGAATCAGAGTAGGTGTCAGAGCAAACACACAAATGCTTCAAGTATAACAGCAGGCAGGTCAGCTCAAGGAGAAGGCAGCAGTGATTGTGTGTTTTTGCCTGAGCAGTGCTCAAACAATCTCTTGTGTGAGTGATACTGTATAACCCTCTTAATTAAAAGGTTATACGAGGTTATGAAGGGTAAGCAGTGGAGTATAGGTTACTGGGGCAGGCCACACACACACACTTTGTAATTAATCTACCAGTTGCATGCGTGTACACACACTTCTCTCACACAAACACACTGGACTCACTTGCTGTGAGATGCCAAGCCCCATGAGGGGAACCTTCAGTGTGGCCATCAGAGCCGGCTTAGGTGTCTTAAAATGTGCCTGACTTACAGTACACACACACTACATGCACACAGAAAGAAAGAAAGAAAGAGAGAAAGGAAGAAAAACAAGGGCAATAACAGAAATGAAAGCACTACCACAGAAAGCGATAATGGAGAGAGAAAGAATCCGATTTCATGGTCACATAAATTACTTAAACGCTAGTCTTCTGCACCCTCCAATACTTCACAAGAGCATTATGTGGAAAAGTGAATACTGAAGCAAGTACACCAAGACCAGTGTTATTTTAGTTTTTTTTTATTAATATTTTGAAATCACATTTATTCCTATATTTTCATTTTAAATTTAAATTGTGTTATTTCTATTATTTTCTTTTAGTATATAATATATATTCCACTTATATTTTATTTAGCCTTTATTTCAGCTTAATTTCATTTAGTGAAATTACGTAACAAATTCAACACGGATCAAGACTGCATACTAAACAAAAAAACAGAAAAATAATGAAAAGAAAACAACTAAGAATAAGGAAGATATGTACTGTACTAAGCAGCAATCTCAGATCATATTCATGGCTGAAGGAATACAAAAACCATAATCACATATAAAAAATGAGACCTGTTCCTCAGGGAACTGTTGAAAGAGACTCGTGAATGAAAACAGCTTATCCATTATGAAAGGTTAACAGTTAATCTATTAATAGCAAGCTGCACCGCAACTCTACAGAAGCCTGACCTGTACGAGTAAGGTAGTGAAGGATTATTTATTTGGGAAAGATGGATAGGTGATAGCGACAGCATTACCTGTGATGGTGGGGAGGTGGAAAAGGACGTGGTGCACACCTCCTGAGAGTCTTCTATTCCTGCATAAGTCCCTCCTTCATCTTCTCCAGGCGCTCTGAAAGAGAGAGAGAGAAAAAAATGTTGGTTAAAGGCCCAAGGGTAAGAGTAAACAGAGTTATCAGTTCGAATCCCTGTGCTATTAGTATGTAAAACTGAACTTCTGGTATTAATGGTTTAATTCCAACTCATCCTGAATGCTAAAAAAAAAATTGAACAATTAAACATTTTATGTCTTTCTACTGTACTATAAAAAATTAAATAATAATTTTGATATAAATAACAATACAGGTGATATTCTACACTGTGATATACACAACAGTTTGGGGTTGGTAAGATTTTTTAAATGTCTTTGAAAGATGTCTCTTACGCTCACCAAGGCTGCATTTATTTGATCAAAGATACAGTTAAAGGAGAAGTTCACTTCCAGAACAAAAATTTACAGATAATGTACTCACCCCCCTGAGTCATCCAAGATGTTCATGTCTGTCTTTCTTCAGTCGTAAAGAAATTATGTTTTTTTAAGAAAATATTTCAGATTTTTGTCCATATATTGGACTTCAGAGGTGCCCCTGATTTTGAATATCTGAAATGCAGTTCAAATGCAGCTTCAAAGGCCTCTAAACGATCCCAGCTGAGGAAGAAGGGTCTTATCTAGCGAAACAATCAGTTATTTTCTAAAACAAATAATAGTTTATATACTTTTTAACATCAAACACTCACCTCGTCTCATCTGCCTGAACTCTGTTTTTTCTGGTTGATGATGTTAAAAACTCCCATCTCATTTTCCCCTCCAACTTCAAAATTGTCCTACATCGCTGTTTTACCTTTTTCTGTAAAGGGCGTTTGAACACTGGGTCGGTACTTCTGCAGTGATGTAGGATGATTTTAAAGTTGGAGGAGAAAATGAGATGGGAGTTTTTCAACATACCTTAACTGTCATCAACAGGAAAAAAAACAGGTCAGAGTTCAGGTAGATGAGACAAGACAAATATTTGAGGTTAAAAAGTATATAAATTGTAATTTTTTTTTTAGAAAATAACCGACTGTTTCACTACATAAGATCCTTCTTCCTCAGTTGTGATTGTTTAGAGCCATTTGAAGCTGCATTTTGAACATTCAAAATGCATCGGCAGCACCATTGAAGTCCAGTATATGGAGAAAAATCCTGAAATGTTTTCCTCAAAAAACATAATTTCTTTACGACTAAAGAAAAAAAGATCTTGGATGACAAGTGGGCTAAGTACATTATCTGTAAATGTTTGTTCTGGAAGTGGACTTTTCCTTTAAAACAGTAATAATATAAAATATTATTACAATTCAAAATAACTTTTTTTCCTATGTTAATAAATATTAAGATGTAATTTATTCCTATGATGGTAAAGCTAAATTTTCCACATTACTCCTGTGTCATATGATCCTTCAGAAATCATTCTAATATGCCGTTTTTGGTGATCAAGAAAAATTTCATATTAATATAAATTTTGCAAAACAGTTTAGTATGTTTTGAATTTTTTTTTTTCCAGGATTCTTTGATGAATAGAAAGTTGAAAAGAACACTTCTGATCAATTTGTGACTTTGCTGAATAAAAGTATTAATAAAAAATCTTACTCACCCCAAACTTCTGAACTGTTGTATATCTATACTGTGAGTATGCATATCTATCTATCTTTTTCTTGAATATCCGATGAGTGGTGCCATGGATTCTAACTTCCGTTTGGGTGTTTTTGTGTTTCATGTTCTCCATAGAAATCCATGTTAAAATGGGGTAAAAAAGATTGACTGAATTGAAACTTTTTAAATATAACTAAATATAAAAATGTGTGCAGGTTTAATGTTATATTTTTGGCTTGGGAAAATGTGTTAATTGAACTAGAAACACCAGAGACCGGAAATGTAAAGCACCGCTCCGGTCAGGCGAGACTTCCGCGTTCAGAAAAAGGTGGATAATTAGGATTTTTACGCACCTGTAACTACAGGGATGCATGTGTGCCATATTAGTGAAGGGACGCTCCACAAAATGATCAATGATGATACCCATGATAGGGCCTGTCCTCTCAAACTGCCTGTGAGACACACAAAGACAATATCTTGCAAAACACCAATGCAAAACTACAATAACCTGAATATCCGAATACATGAATATGTTGCATACAAGAAGACGCAAAGTATACCTTGAAGACATGAGGGCCAGATTAGTGCGATACGCACAGGACAAAGTGATGGTGCCTATGGGAGTGCCTACAATACCCACTCGCACTGTCTGGAACCCTGCAGAGAGAAGTGAAGAAAATCAACAAATACTATAGAACATCTACATGTCCTTTATTAGTATTTTGAAATGAGGCCTTCATACTATTACCTTCCCCGAGACCTGTCAGCTGGACGTCTCCAAAATAGATCCTATCAAAGAGATATTAATAAGATCTGATCTGTACATCTTGTTTTCCGTGTATGAGCTCATGTACAAGGCAACATACACTACCAGTCAAAAGTTTTTGAACAGTAAGATTTCTAATGTTTTTTAAAGAAGTCTCTGCTGCTCACCAAGCCTGCATTTATTTGATCCAAAATTCTGTTTTCTATTTGAATATATTTTAAAATGTAGTTTATTCCTGTTATCAAAGACAAGTTTTCAGCATCACTACTCCAGTCTTCAGTGTCACATGATTCTTCAGAAATCTTAATATGAAAATTTTAATATGCTGATTTTCTGTTCAAGAAACATTATTATTATTATTATCAATATTTAAAACAGTATATTTAAATTCTTTTCAGGATTCTTTGATAAATAAAAAGATCCAAAGATTAGCATTCATCTGAAAAAGCTTTTGTAAAATTATACACTATACCATTTAAAAGCTTGGGAGTCAGTATAATTTTTAAAAAAGAAATTGTAGAAATGAATACTTTTATTTAGCAAGGATGCTTTACATTGATCAAAAGTGACGATAAAGAAATTAATAATGTTACGAAAGACTTCTGTTTCAGATAAATGCTGTTCTTCTGAACTTTCTATTCATCAAAGAAACCTGAAAAACTCAACATAATAATTATAAATGTTTTTGAGCAGGAAATTAGAATATGATTTCTGAAGGATCATGTGACTGGAGTAATGATGCTTTGAAATCACAGGAATAAATTACATTTTAAAATATATTCAAATAGAAAGCATTTATTTTAAATAGTAAACATATTTCAACATTTTACTGTTTTTGTTGTACTTTGGATCAAATAAATGCAGGCTTGGTGAGCAAAGGAGACTTATTGGGGGAAAAAAAAAATGACTGTTCAAAAACTTTTGACTGGTAGTGTAGGTCTTTGTGGAGCATAGAAGAAACTGTGTTGAGTACCTGTACAGTATGACATAATCATGCCCTTGTTTCCGTGAAAGCTTGTAAGCAGGTGTCACCCTTGTGATGGCCAGCAAAGACTTGAGCAGCAGAGACAGCCGATTATAAACTGTATAGGACACTTTAATGTCCTTATCACACCTGGAAAAAATGCAAACCCTAGTTACACCCTGGTATAGTAAACATTGACTTGTTGATAACGTATCAATCTCAACACAGAGCAGTTGTCAGGTGACTGCTTTGTCCTGTCTGTAAAGGGGAACTGTGTATACTTACTTTTCATTCATTTCCAAACACCATGTCTCCAACTCCATTGAGTCTCCCTGCATGGGTAAACACAACTTCTTAATGCTCAAGTAAACAACTTTCTATTAAGTTTTTATGTCTTGTTATATTTTTGTCTACTTAGTGAACTAAAAGAAAGACTAGACCTCTGAGGTTTTGAGGGAGATCTCCACACACATGGACCGGCCGATGCCAGGCAGCTGCCCAGCAAGAGCTTTTTTTGCCTCATGAGTCACCTCTGGGATGTCTTTTATTGCCAGATTAAACTGAATAAAAACATGAAAATAACCAGACATGCAGATCTCACGCTAGTTAGTCACGTAAAGAAAACAGGACCATTGTATGTGAAGCATCCTAGGCGTGTCTTACCCAGTCTGAACCTGTCGGTGATGAAGATGAGCAAGTACTGATCTTCTCTCCAAGACGGGCTTGAACTATAACTTGCACTGTCTGAAAGTCACACACATAAAGCAAAGGATATCATCACACGGTTGACCGAGATTCCAAATTTCATGAATGCAACATTAAACCTTAGTATTGTAGTGTTTGGTGCAATCACCTTCAAGGCAAAGAATTTGATGAATTTATCCAAATCTTTCTTGTCCTGCGGGCTCAGATCACTATCCATTGTCGCTCGAGTCTAAGACACGCGAAATAAAGACAATTACCTTGGTGAACAGTGAAAAAGGTAGATAATACACATAACTGAAAATCAGGTCAATTAGTAGGGTAAGAAGGAGAAAAAAGTCCTCTTAATAATAATGCATGTTTAAATGTAACATTTTAAAAGTCATTACATATGTAGATACAAGATGTAAAAGATGAATGTCAATAATGTAAAATACTTTTTTTATTTCATTTATTCTACTTAAAATTGTACTTTGATAATTTCGTTGATCATCTCAATGACTGCTGACAGACAAAGCAGGTTTTAATGAATAGCGACGATGTCTGAAATTCGCATGGAATTACTAAATAACATCCACTATATTATAACATTATTATAACAACTACTTGCCACTAGTGCTTTCTGTGCCAATTCTGGGGGCAGAACTACCTTTCAACTTTTTTTTTTTTTTCTCCACAGGTGTACAAACATTAATTGATCCACAAATCACTAATTAACAAACAGACAGAAAATCATAGATCCGTATTTTCCAAAGATACAAATTTAAATCAGTTAACTTCAAAACTGTTACGACTAACGAAATCTTGTTGATATTCAAATGAATATACCAAATGAAGAAAGAGCAAAGCCATTCATCAAATCTGTTGCAATGAGATTATGTGCCGTATATGGTCAAGGGAAAAAAAATTAAGGTGGCAGTCATCTTGCACCACTCTACTAAAAATAATAATAATTAACGAATTTACTGACTCATTAGTACTGTCGCATCTCTACGGCAGCTCGCCTCTCAGCATTTAAACATGTACTCAATAGAAAACAATAACAACACAGCACTACACAACACTAAAACACCTTTATAACAATCAATGCCATATGACAGCTTCCAGGTTACCCGACTCAAGATTTAAAAACAGTAGACCTGTCACTTGTTTCTCAAAGTCGAACATCTGAAATTGTTTACGATCATCTGAATGTCTGTGCAGCCAATGCTAACCCCTTAGCAAAACATGCGCACATACTTACAGCTCATCACAGAGTGGAGATTCAACTGTTAACACGGAAAGTATGGCGTTAAGTGTGCAATACACCGTGGCTGATTGCGTGAAATAATGAAATACAGACTAAACGATCCTGTATTTTCAAATAATTACATCGTAGCACCACAACGTCACATACTGACAGGCGCCCCGTTTGTGTTTATTTTGCTTGTTTGGCTAGGTCAGGAATGACGTGTTGTCAGTACCGATTCAACCACGACACTTTCGTGACACTTTTGAAATATGGTTAAAGGACTGTATACAATTATGATATAATAAAATTATATGCACATATATAGTATGTTTTAAAATGTATCTCCCTGCTTACTTTATTCTTAAAAACAAGCAATACAAGTATCGAAAGTGCAGATCCTGAACACGAAAGTTGTTACGTTAGTAACGTCACATTTTAATGTCGGCACACGCAAACAGTCTCCGGTGCAGGTAACGACTAACTCATTTTTAGTCAGTTTGATTGTTTCCACTACTGTTGTGTTTATTGAATAGATAAATAATTTGTTCCTGAGATAATTTAATTCAAGAATTGATTGCGTTCGGTTTTGTGTAAATGCTGTACTGAGCTCGTTACCAACCGACAAACTGGATCATAAAGCAGATCAGTTTAATTGAGATAAATCCTGTAATAGAAATATGTGATTAGGTCAAAATTGGCTTTTAGCTTGTTGTAAGCAGTCACACACTGAAGAAATCAATGCATCAGTGCATACAGAAACATTTTGCACAAACAAACACACAGATATATGCAAACATACACAATGTACATACAGTACAAGTAAAAAGTTTTTGGACAGTAAGTTTTTTAACGTTTTTTTTTTTTAAATGTCTCTTTTGCTCACCAAGCCTGCATTATATTTGATCCAAAGTACAGCAAAAACAGTAAAACTATGAAATATTTTTACTATTTAAATTAACTTTTCTATTTGAATATATTTTTAAAATGTAATTTATTCATGTGATTTTAAAGATGATTTTTTAGCATCATTACTCCAGTCACGTGATCCTTCAGAAATCATTCTGATATTCTGATTTGCTGCTCAAAAAAATTTATTATTATTATGTTGACCTTAGAAGAGTTTGTTGAGTTTAGAAGAACAGCATTTATCTGAAATAGAAATCTTTTGTAACATTATAAATCTTTGTCTTTATCATCACTTTGGTCAATTTAAAGCATCCTTGCTAAATAAATGTATTAATTTTTATAATTTCTTTCCCCCCCAAAAAAAGATATACTATTGTGTAAAATGTTACAAAAGCTTTTTTTTTTTTTCAGATAAATGCTGATCTTTGGATCTTTCTATTTATCAAAGAATCCTAAAAAAAAGTGCTCAACTGTATTAAATATTGATAATAAAAATAAATGTTTCTTAAACAGCACATCAGAATATTAGAATGATTTCTGAAGGATCGTTGCTGTATTTTGGATCAAATAAATGCAGTTTTGGTGAGCGGTAGAGACTTCTTTAAAAAACATAAAAAATCTTGTCTGTCCAAACTGTCCAAAAACTTTTGACTGGTAGTGTATATAACAGTATACTTTGTGGTTTATTGTCCTGCCATTAAATTACAGAAACTAAGAAACGTTGATGTGTGAGCTTTCCTAATACAGTGGATGAGGAAGTGACAGCAATTTTGACATGTTTCTCTCTTCTGGCCAACATAATCAAACTCTGAATTTCTTTTCCTCTTCTGCAAGGTCAGAAATAAAGGATTTTTTTTTTCTCTGGGGCAAATAGGAATTCAGAAGTGATATTGTAGTTTTCATCCACCACTAAAAGCTTACGCAACTATGATGACTTCTGAGTAGCCAGGAAATGTGAAAATTTGGATGTGTCATGTGTTAGTTAATTGACATGGCGTTACATGACTCTATCTGACATTCACGTGTGCCATTTGCCCACAGGTCTTCCTGAGTGTGTGGAATGGCAATCTCAATTGCAATCCTAGACTGTGACCTGCTGCTGCATGGCCGTGGTCACAAAACACTTGATCGTTTTGATATCGAGACAGTGTCAGATGAATTTCTGCTGACAACATTCGGATTCCCACGTGAGTTCATTTATTACCTGGTGGAACTGCTAAAGGACAGCTTGTTGAGACGTACACAGAGGTCACGAGCCATCAGCCCAGATGTTCAGATACTCGCAGCCCTGGGATTCTACACAACTGGGTCCTTCCAGAGCAAGATGGGAGATGCAATTGGCATCAGCCAGGCCTCCATGAGTCGTTGTGTTTCTAATGTCACTAAAGCGCTGATAGAAAAAGCACCAGAGTTTATCGGCTTCACTAGAGATGAGGCCACCAGACAGCAGTCTAAAGAGGAGTTTTACCGAATAGCAGGAATTCCTAATGTCATGGGAGTAGTGGACTGTGCACATATCGCCATTAAAGCTCCCAATGCTGATGACTCTTCCTATGTAAATAAAAAAGGATTTCACTCAATCAATTGCCAATTAGTATGCGATGCCAGAGGACTGCTGCTGAGCGCTGAGACACATTGGCCAGGTAGTCTGACAGATAGAGCTGTCTTTAAGCAATCAAGTGTGGCAAAGCTGTTTGAAGAGCAAGACAATGATGAAGGTTGGCTTTTAGGTGAGACCCATAGTTTGGTTGCGTAGTGACTTCTTAACATTGCCAAAGAATCCAGTGAAAATGTTAGTGTGTTTTTTGTGTCTCGCCTCCAGGTGACAACCGTTACCCCCTGAAGAAGTGGCTTATGACTCCAGTGCAGAGTCCAGAGTCCCCTGCTGACTACCGCTATAACCTGGCCCACACAACGACGCATGAGATTGTGGACCGCACATTCAGAGCCATTCAGACACGTTTCCGCTGCCTGGATGGGGCAAAAGGTTACCTGCAGTATTCCCCAGAGAAATGTTCCCATATCATCCAGGCCTGTTGCGTGCTACATAACATTTCCCTGCAGTCCGGCCTTGATGCCTGGACTTTTGAGAGGACTGAGGCCACGGACCAATCAGGCGAGGATATCGATCCAACTGACACTGTTGACCCAGAGGCTCTAAGAGTTCGACAGGAACTCATCCAAAATCATTTCAGCTAGGATGGAATATGGAATTCACCATTTAGCACTTTTAAAGATACACATTCTAGTGTCTTCCTGTATGCTAACATTTTGTTAAGGGATAGTCCACTCAAAAAGAAAGAAAAAAAAAAAGAAATAAAATTTTTTTTTAATCATAATTTAGTCATTTACTTACCTTCAGGTTGTTCCAAATTTGTAAGACTATCTTTCTTCTGTGAAAAACAAAAGATTATATTTGTCAACAAAAAAAAAAGTTTTGGTCACCATTCATTTTACTGTGTGGACATATAGTTGAAGTCAAAAGTTTACACCTTGCAGAACTTGCTAAATGATAATTCTTTTATGTGTGTGTGTGTGTTTTTTTTTTGTTTGGTTTTTCAGCAGGAAACACCAAAAGGAAACACGATGCATTAAGAGCCGACGGGGAAAAAACGTTTGGAATTTTAAGTGCAGGGTAAATTTTAACATATTTTGTCTTCTGGGGAAAAAAAATTGCAGTATTAAATGAAATAAAATATGATATTTAGGCAAAATAAGAAAAATGTACACATCTTCATTCTGTTCAAAAGTTTTCACCCCCGGCTCTTCATGCATCATGTTTCCTTTTGAAGCATCAGTGAGCATTTGAACCTTCTGTAATAGTTGCATATGCGTCTTTCAGTTGTCTTCAGTGTGAAAAGATGGATCTCAAAATCATACAGTCATTGTTGGAAAGGGTTCAAATACAAAAAATGCTGAAAAACCAAAGAATTTGTGGGACCTGAAAGATTTTCTGAAGAACAGTGGGGAGGACAAACAAGGGATAAACAACTATCACTACAAAAAAAACAACAAAAAACAGCTGTGGATCATTTAAGTAACAACACAGTATTAAGAATCAAGCGTATGTAAACGTTTGAACGGGGTAATTTTTATTAATTCAACTATTATTTTCTTTTGCAGACTATATGTAAACGTCTTTTATGTGAAATATCTTACCCTGGTCAGTACTACATAAAAAATAAAATAATCCCTCTTATTTTGGTAAAATAATTAACATTTTGCAGATTCTGCAAGGTGTATGTAAACTTTTGACTTCAACTGTACATATATAAAAACCCTGAGATGTTTCTCAAAATATCTTCTTAATGTTACATAGGAAAAGGAAAGTCATTGAGTTTTAGAATGTGAATGATGGAATTTTTGGTTGAATTATGCCTTTATTAATGTGCAGTTAGTCACTGTATTGGTCCTGTGAACACGAAAACTGCAAAGTTTTTTTTTTTTTTTTTTTTTTAAATTAGTAATTACAAATACTTTTTGAAATGAGATGAAAACAGACAGGGTCTTTTATTACAAGTTATTGTAATTTTAATGTCGTTCTTTTTAATAATTTACTAAAAACTCGTAAACCTGTAAAATGATTATATTAATAAAAACACCTCAACAGACGTTGTGTCTGTTTATATCTTTCAAGTGCATTATTAGTTTCAAAACTTGAATTCGACAGACAAACCTCTTGCTAGTTATTTCTGAACTCAGCTTCTTACTGTTTTGTTTAGTTTATATAATCTGAAACACTTACTTACCAGGAGTTTCTTCCTCACAGATCTCTACTGATGCTCTTTAATCTGAGTAAAAGATATATCAGGGGGGAAATATAAAGCTTTAATTTTAGCCCCGGTTAATTAATGGTTTTGCTGGCGGCAAGACCGAGTAGTCTGTCTCTGCAGCTCTGGAGGCTCGACTGTCAAAGGCGATAAATCAGCTGGTTGTTTAATGAGTCTCACAGTCGAGCCCGGTGATGAATGTGTGGAATAAGAAGAGAGACCGCGCTGAACAATGACGTGCTGTCCGCAGTGTGTGTGTGCGCACAATATTTCTAATGTCATTACTAAAAGCAGGCAGACGGAGAGTGCAGAAGCAGCAGTCTGCAGCATATGAACTCCACAAGAGTCTCCACTGGAACACGATGATATAGAGTCAAGCACTCTTCGCATTTTTAACAACTTTGGGGAGCAAAGTAAGTATTTGTGAGGAACTTTGTTTCATAGTGCTTTGTATTTTAACTTTGTATTAGTTTGCATCTCTGCTCTGCCGCATTTATCTATCATCTTTAGCGTAGTGGAAGTGCAGTCAAGCTTAACCCGAGAAAAAGCACCTGTTACAAACTGTAGCCGCGGTCGTTTATTTGGCCTACCTCTAAGAGTGTTATTACATTCAGATATAATATTATCCACAGTGAATATGTCAGAATCTGTACGGAAGATGTTGAGAGCGAAACTCGTGGTGCTGGGAAGAGATAACTGTGGGAAGACAGGTAACACTGCAGTGTTTTTTGGGGTTTAATGACTGTAGGTTGGTCTTGATGACTCTAATGGATGTTTTTCTCTTTTGAACTCCAGCTCTGTGTGTCAGATTCATCACCAGGCGTTTCATTGGAGAGTATGAACATAAAAGGGGTAACACAAATGAAATGCTGTTAACATTTGTGGGAGTGCATTGTAGTCAAGTAATCTGCAACATATGACAAACCATATACTTTTTATGTCTCTTAGAGGTCACCTACAGGTGTCAGAAAATCGTGGACAAGGAGGCGATTGAGCTGGAGATTTTAGACACTGTTAATAAGGTACAGAGTGCCTGAGATTAGATCTTACAGTTTGTTATTGTGTCGTATTTTGGCTCTCACCTATCACAAAATATTCTCTTTGTCGCTGTGCATCTGCTGCCGTGCTGTTTTATAAGCATATTTATTCACAGACTCAAAGAAAGACAGCTGAATGATCTTGCCTTGTCAAACGGCTGATGAGACACAGGACTCTGTGAACCATTCCATTCCTTTCATGTCTGCTGTGCTGAATCTCAGGCTGGTGGAGCGGCTTTAACAGCCAGCCTGCCATTCATCATGTTACACAGTAGAGCAGCACTTGTTAATTCATAGGATTAGGCTGAAGCTTTACCATCTGTGTGAATGCAGTAGAATAGCAGTTCTGATATTTGGATGACTTTGATGCACCCAGAACATCCAAGTCTTGGAGCCTGTACTAATGCGCACTTGATATAAATCGTGTGTTAAAAGGATAGCTCACCCAAAATGAAAATTCTGTCATCATTTATTTACCATCATGCCATTCCAAACCTGCATGACTTTCTTTTCTCTTTGGGAAACAAAAGAATGTTTCTGTCAGTACATTGTACAGATGTTTTTGTCCATACAGTGGACGTCAGCGAGGTCCAAAATAACATTGGACATCCCAACAAGTTTGAACTGAATTGAAATTTTTGTGAAAACTTAAATTTGAGAAGCAAGATGTTTTGGGTGTGTGGATTTAATTTACGTTCTTTATGCTCCAGAATTGCCTTAAGAATTACATCTGTGAAAATATAGATGCACGTCACCTCCATCCTCACAGATCCGCACACGTGCAGGAAATGAAGAACTATTCAAATGTGTGAATCTGTTTGTTTCCAGGAATGTGTAGGACCTGCTGTGTCCTCTCTGGAGAGTTCCATTAAATGGGGGGATGGATTTCTCATTATGTACTCTGTGACGGATCGCAGCAGTTTTGAGGCTGTCTCGCGTCTGAAGAGACTGATTGACCATGTTAAACAAACGCTTGGTATGTGAATGATCACAAACTAACGACAAATAGTAACACTGTCCCACTATTAGCGCTACTGCGAGCAGTCGTGTTTATGTATATGGACCCTCCAACTAGTGAATAGCGCTGTTATCCATCAGTGTGACTCAGCCTGCCTTAATTGGTCTCAGTTCAGAGATTTCACCTCAGGCATGAACTCTTAATATAGTACACTGCTGCCTGTGAGTGTAAGTTTGTAAATGACAGATAGATACGTAGAAAGAGATAAAAAGAGAGAGAGAAAGTATCACAACACTGGGGTCTTTTATTACACCATTCATCGCCAGGTGCTGTCATTTTAATAGCAGTCTGTTCTTCTTCAGAGCTTCACAGCATCTATTACATCATTCTCTGACAGTGTCTATGTGTGTACATGTCTTCCAGGTATTCCAACAGTTATCGTTGCCAACAAATGTGACATGGAGAATGGCCGAGTGGTGAGGACAGATGAGGGACAGGCTTTAGCCTCAGACCTGAGGTCAGTATCCTTTGCTCGTACTGATAACTGCAGATCTATCATTATAAATGATAGTATGAAGTATATATAAACATAGATTAATTTAACTCAATTTAATTGTTTAAAGGGGTCATGATATGAGAAATCAAATTTGCCTTGATCGTTTGGCATATTTTTTAAAGGTCTTTGTACCAGGTTGTAAAACATCCTGCAACTTTCATAGCTTAAAACATCCTCCTCATTATAAACTAAGCTCGTTTGGATCCGAGGTGCAAGGTGACGTCACCCGGGCACAAACATCTGCATAAACACTGCCTCCAGAGCAAGGCATCAATGAATAGTCATCTTCTCACCCCACCCAATGACACGCTGAAATTACAATCACTGGCGCTATCTTGTCTACTCTGGATACAGTAGACACATGCGCGTTCGCTTTCTGACACAGTCCACGTTCTTGAGTCTGTCGTCAATGGGACAAATGGAGCGAAAAAATGTTAGTTTTGACACATTTGGTTTAAACAGCTCGTTTGCGTACAGATATCAGAAGGATCCCAGCTTAAGAAACAAGTGGATAGTTAATTTTTAATGGTATCCTGTGTAAGGGAAACAGGTCAATTTAGCTCAAAGGGAATTATTTAAGATTTTATAGGGAATTTGAACAGAATCTCTTCTACGGCAGATTCATTGATCGAGCCGTATAACATCAACTCTGCAATGGATACTAATATCCAAAATACGGTGAAAACACTATTCATTAGCACGGTAACAAGGTTGGCAGTTAAAGACATTAATTTGTAAGCACAAAACACAAGATACTTCTCTTTTCAATATGAATAAAATTTTATTGGATGAGCCTAATACATATAAACTAATCTAACACATAGACATGCATTCACACATTCATACAAGCTGCAGAAAGAGAGAAAATGAAGAAAGAATGAGTTTAGAAGAGTGAAAATATGAAATCCCAACTTTATAGCATACGTATGTGCAATTGCTTAGACCTGAACAACCATCAACCAACCAATCATTTAATTAACCCTTGCAATGAGTTTCTCAATGAGGCTATTATTATAGTTATAATTATAACTTTATATTAAATGCACCAGTTCAGCTAGAATCTGGAGGTTGTACATGCGTTGCCTTTGTGTTAAGGAATTCCCTTCGATGATGTCATTGCAGAAAGGGGGTTTCCCAAGGTTGCTGATTGGCTGGAAGTTTGTGGTTGTTCCAAGTGAAGTCTTGGGTGTTGGCTGGAGGATGGAGTCGTGTAGTCGCTGGTTGAAGTTTTGAGAGAGGCACGAAGTCTGAGACGCGGCTTAATGGCAAAACTTATCTTAGAACTCTCAACAGCAAGAAAAAGATTAAAGTAAAAGAATGAAAGAATTAAGCTGACTAGACTAGATGGCGGGTCTCATAGTTTTAGAGAAGCGGCTGGCATGCAAGCCAGGGTGCGCTCAGAGAACGCAAAAAGCGGCGGCAAAAATGATGGCTAAGAACATGGCTAAAAGCATGACTAAAACCAATGGCTAAGAGTCATTACTAAAAGCTAGAAGCATGACTAAAAGCAATGGCTAAGACCAATAGCTAAAAGCAAAATTTTATGGTGTCCTGTGGTTTTAAACTCTTCTAACTTTAGACACATCCCAAAATGGTGTCTTGACTAATTAGATGTTGTCTTAACTCGGGATATTGCTATGTTTCTCCTCCCAAAACATAAATCAACACGTTATCTTATCATGGTCCGAATTTTCCCGCTCTTGCAGAGTATAATTTGGACATGATTTCTATAACAAGACTACAATACATTTTACAAAGAACTGAATGATAGAAACATTTAAAGCATGAATTTTCAAACACATGCGTACTAAACACAAATATAAACCCTTGAGCTATTCAATAGTTATTAAAAGGACATACACAACGAGTGATTAGAACATAACGGACAAAAGTGTGTGGGTAACATACATAGTAGGGAGTTATGCAATGTACTGATGTTCATTTATAAGTCCTTTTAAGCATCATTTTGGTGCATATTTATGTAAAAAAAGACAGTCTCTGTGTCATTCTGTGAACTAAGGGCATATTCTGAGGAACAAAAGAATATTGAAGGAATTTCAGTTTGGTTCTTGTCTTGGGTGGGGGAGCACCACCCAACAAAGTTTCCTCATGTGATGGTCCTGATGTACTGTATCTTTGACCATTAATCATGGGTTTCTTGCCCCAAAATGATTTCATAATGCTTCGTCTGGAAATGGCTTTTTTTAATCATGTTGTCAGAAAACTAACATGCAATAGCAAGAGGGCGTTAATACTGTTTCCTATGCAATGACGTTTGCCAATCATAACAGTGGCCGATTCCTGACAAGCCTTAAAGGGGTCATTGGATGCCCATTTTCCATAAGTTGATATGATTCTTTAGAGTCTTAATGAGAAGTCTATAACATACTTTGGTTAAAAATTCTCAGTGTTAGTGTAAAAAAACACCCTTTTTACCTTGTCAAAATCAGCCCTGTTCAGAGCAAGTCATTCTATTGCACATTCCTTTAAATGCTAATAAGCTCTGCTTACCCCACCCCTTTCTACTGTGGGGTGACAAGTGGTTTACTTTAGCCGCATTTAGCTGTGTTTAGCTGTGAAACTTGCTAACTAGCACATTATTAATAAAGGCAATTTGCAAAGATGCATAAAATCCCTTATACTCACTTCCGCTGTAGGTGAAGCTGCATCACAAATGATTCGTGCGAACATAGACACATTTATGTAGATCGCCATGCACATTTCCTTCTAGAATAAAAGTAACGTTAACCCTTTGCATCTTATGCAGTTTAGATTTCAGGAGTAAATGATGACTGCTGTGAACACCTCAATTGCTCAATAGGAGACATTTTTTGTCTTCGCATGCACCGTAGTAGACACAGTGGAGATCAGTCAAACTGTTCACAGCTCTATCAGGGTGGGTCTAAGGTAAGACAGTCATGTTAATCAACTATCGTGGGAGCGGCCTTGGTCAGTGTGACGCCACACCGACAAGAAGCTGAAAATGGCTTGATTTGAAAAAGGGGATATTTCTTATAAAGATTACAAAAATAACACTCTGTGGATTTTTATTATTATAGGGTGTTTGTGTACACACACTGCAAACACACATTTTGTTCAAACAACATGTAAAAGTGAGTTTTGCATCCGATGACCCCAGAATGAGGGTTGAAAATAATAATTTTTCCACACATATGTTTGTTTGTTTGTTTGTTTGTTTTTTGCAAAAAACTATTAACATTATAAGTAGACCTCATGGAACATTAAAATAAGAAAAAAGTCCATGTCATGACCTCTTTAACCATAGAATACATAAAGGGGGTCAAATTCACCCAGTAGGGTGTGGTTTTTGGAATGTTTTCCATTTTAATTATTATTAGTAATATTTATTCTTCTACATCTTCTTGTTCTTATATCCATTGGATTGATATACAAAATATTTATAATAATAATAGTTATTATTTTCTATAACAACAGTACAATTACAATATTTATCATATCAATATTTACTAATATTTAATGTTTTTTTCTTTTCTTATGAAATTTAAACCATAGAGCTTTTGTTTTGATAGGAAACTGCAGGGAAATGTCTTGAAATTTTTTTGGGTGCATTTTGCATTTTTAAATGTATGTTATCTATCTATCTATCTATCTGTCTATCTATCTATCTGTCTGTCTGTCTGTCTATCTATCTGTATATCTATCTTTACCAAAAGCTGATTTTATCACGTTACTACCAGTCAAAAGTTTGAGCACACTTAGATGATCTTCAAGTTGATTTAAATGTCTTCATTACATCACTTAATATTTGGAGTTGAACGTTTTGCTGTGTTAAAGTTAGGTCTGGTTTCACTGGTGATGTAGGTGCAGTTTCTTTGAGCTGTCTGTAGCAGAGGACGCTTCAGAAGTGGAGGCCGCGTTCGGGCAGCTGGTGCGTGAAGTGCGTCAGGAGTTTCAGCGCCACCTGCTGGCTATGGACAAGCGCTCACGAATGCTGCAGATGAGACATGCGCTCAAAAACAGACTCACACGGAGTAAAACCATGCAGTGGTGACCAGAAAGACCAAAAACAGTTCGGACATGACAACCGTAGTATTGTATCCTGGAGTGACGACCCTTCAGAGAACAGGTGCCTTTTGGATTCCAAATACTGTCATGGACATTGTTATCTGTGTGTTTATGACAGGCAGCATAAAGCAGTGTGTTTTTAAAGGCGCAGTGTGTAATTTATGCGCCATTGGCAGGAACAGGAATTGTGAAAATAATGACTGTTAACACCATCTTCCACTGTTTGGACAAACAGGTCGTCTCACCTCAAACTTTTGCAACTGATTGAGCCAGAAGCTTACAGTTGAGGTCAAAAGTTTACATACACCTTGCAGAATCTGAAAAATGTTAATTATTTTACCAAAATAATGGGATCATACAAAATGCATGTTATTTTTTATTTAGTACTGACTTGAATGAGATATTTCACATAAAAGACATTTACATATATTCCACAAGAGAAAATGATTGTTGAATTCATAAAAATGACATCATTTAAAACTTTGCATACACTTGATACTTAATACTGTGGTGTTACCCGAATTATCCACAGCTGTATGTGTGTGTTAGTTTTTTTTCTTTTTGTTTAGTGATAGTTGTTCATGAGTCCCTTGTTTGTCCTAAACCGCCAACTGTTCTTCAGAAAAATCCTTCAGGTCCCACAAATTCTTCGTTTTTCAGCATTTTTGTGTATTTGAACCCTTTCCAACAATGACTGTATGATTTTGAGGACAACTGAGGGACCCATATGCAAATTATTACAGAAGGTTCAAACGCTTACTGATGTTTCAGAAGGAAATTTTAAGAGCTGGGGGTGAATGCTTTTTGAATTTGAAAATCAGAATACATTTAACTTATTTTGTCTTCTGGGAAACATGTAAGTATCTTCTGTAGCTTCTGAAGGGAATTACAAAATGGAAAAAAAATATGCTATTTCGGCAAAATAAGAAAAAATGTGCACATTCTGTTCAAAAGTTTTGACCCCCCGGCTGTGGATCATTCAAGTAACAACACAGTATTAAGAATCAAGTGTATGTAAACTTTTGAACGGGGTCATTTTTATAAATTCAACTAGTATTATGTAAACGTCTTATCTTATTCAGGTCGGTACTAAATAAAAAATAACATGCATTTTGTATGATCCCTCTTATTTTGGTAAAACAATTAACATTTTGCTGATTCTGCAAGGGGTATGTAAACTTTTGACCTCAACTGTACATGCTGGACCAACAAACAAAGCTGATACTCTAAAGTCAGTCAACCTCTCTGTGCATTAAACTGGTTTAAGAGAAAGTATTTCAATATTTAAAATGGATCCATTTTACCTCTTTGACTTCAGTATACCTCTTCTTTTGCATCACTTTTACTGTAAATGATGTCATTCCAGTGCAACATTCATTCTGTATTTAAACTGAATTTTGTGTGAGAAGTCATACATGCTTATTTATAGGCACCAAATTCATAGACTGAGCTTGTCTAGTATTATGATGTCATGTTTAAAATGGCAGATGAAGCACCATGTGGCAGATGATCTGACTTGGTATTTTGATGCTCTTTTGATCCAATTTCATTCTCATGTGACTCTATGAGATTGAAATGTCATGAGGGAACAGAACCAATTATATGGTGTATTTCTATTTTACACAGCTGTTTTTAGGCTTACTACATCCTGGCAGTGTACACAATCCACTCTGTGGGGTAAAATGGGTTACAGGACAGTGTATCACAATGCTAAACCTTGTATTATTAATTGTGCATTGTTTACATGTTCATTAGCATGACAGTGTTAATATCCGATTTCTGCTTCAATGTAAAACAGATCTAGAAAAACAGACTGTTTAATTTACAATTTTATTTAGCAAAAATGGTAAAAATAAATAAATACAAATTGATCAAATGCTCCAGTAATATCCAGCCTCCTCAACAGAAAGAATTCATGAAGTTATATATTCAAATAACTTACACATGGACTTCTATGAGAAAAGGTAAACAGACATCAGGCAACACACGATTAAGAAACAAAACATACAAAATGTAGAAAAGTAAAATGAAACAAAAGAGCAATACACATCCCTTTTAAAAACTATTATGAAAGAATCTAGACACATTTTATACAACAAATCAATGTAAATTTTGTTCTTAATTTATATAAGGACATTAGATTAAGCACGATGCAATAATCTATCCTCGATTTTAACTTGAGGGTTTCATCAACCTGAATGAGGTAACAGCATGAGGTGTAAGACCATGAGCATTACTTGAAAACATGAACAAAAGCCTGAGCTCTCGGTAAACACTATTAATATCTGAGGAGATCAGATTTCACACACTTCAGGACACAATACCCAATTCTCATGTGTAAGGAACATGAATGAGGAGACACAGTAGATTCCCATCTATCTCATCGGAGAACATCTGTCACAGAAGCACTGTCAGTCCAACTAAACCACATCTGGCCTTAGGATTCTTGGCCCTAAAGGACGGGAGATGACATTTGCAAATGCCACATCTGATGAGCATTTATGTAAGGGCTCTCTTCCCTTTTCTTTCTTTTTTCCAATACACTAGAAATCACCAAACAGAACGCAGCTTCTGCACGTCACTTTGGAATTTTCAATAAAATGTTTTAGTATAAACTTCCGTCAGACAAAATGCGTGAATACTTCCGTGATTGCAGATGCGGTATAAAACGAGGGGCGGAAACCCAGATCATCACACTGGGATGGAATCATAAAAAGGTGAACGAACAAACCAGCAATTTATCTCGTGTTTTGATATAAGACGTAAGCACTTCAGAGTTCTCTTGTGTAGTAGTCAAATTCACGGTAGGCAGCGCAGGCACTGTCCTCCTGAATGATCACAAACTGGATGATAAAGTAGGTTGTGTCCGAAAAGGGAAAAATACGCACTCGTTTTGCTGACAACTGACTCTAAGACACCGACAAGTCATAACACTACGATGAAACAGCCTAACATAGTCTATAGAACTTAAGGCAACCAATACACAGAGGCTACAGCAGGCCAGAGCTGCATGTTCAGCATTGAAAACACTCACGAACCTGAAATGAAGATATAAACACTGTAGATATTTCTGTCTTTTATCAAAAGCGCGTTTGACACCACCGTGTTTCTGGATTATTTCTTGTGCTTTTTAAAAAGAAAAAAAAAAACACACTATGGAAGTGTCGTCTTGGCACATGATACAGTGTTCAAGCTACCGCGGCTGTATCTCAGGTGTTAGAACTGTTTGTCTGTGCTTGTTCATGTGCAGTCACACACTGTGAAATACACAGCGGTGAGAGAGCGTCGAGAGCTCCGATATGATTCGAGAAATGCAGAAGAGCCCCTAGGAGACAATGGTAAAGTAGTTGCGCTAGGCACGTATAACGTACGCCTGCTGTGTTGTGCTTTTGGACAGGTTTACAGAACAGTGTAGTAAAGTGTGTTGAAACGATACAGAACAAAAGCCCTTAAATTGGCCCATAAGCATAACGTTACTGGCATACCGGTTTTATGGGATATTTCTGACTGCACGATTCCTCCCAAGGCGTGAGACCCCTGCTACAGTCCGGGTAAATAAAAAATCATCTGTATGTGGAAAATGGAGTGAGAGACCTCTCAAATAGTCACTTCTGTATTTACTGCGCTCTCAGTAAATCACATCTGTTCAGTAGATAAGGCATGGTCAGAATTTACCTCACAGACACTTCAGGACTGACACTACAAATACTACTCTACTACTCTTAAATATCTATTTAATGTTCAGAGTAACGCAAAAAGAACAGTTCCCTGTGGCATCGATTATTTGGCAGAACAGAACTACGGAGTATTTTCGTAAGAAAAAAGAAACTTATAAATAAGGTCATGTGTAAAAAATAGCAAAACATATTTACAGAAATGCCTCGGTTTTTAAAAACCCCACAAAATAGACAAATGCAAATGATAGTAGTTAAACCTCCAGAAGAACGCCTGGAAGACCTGTATTTCTGTCAGTGTGTGATAAAGAACCTGTTTTTGCGCTCCAGGAGACGCAACAACTGAAAACTAGACAAAACAACTGCACCTCGGTTGTGTTTCACAGACAAAACGGACGCTGAACTCCTCGACACGTCATATCTTATGTCTTCGATCAGAGCTACAGGACCTGATAGGAAGCTGCACTACTCATCTAGCAGGACGAGACCTTCACCCGATCCAGCCTTCAGAAGCTTTCCCACTCAGAGGTGCTATGGCAACTGTATCAGGCACACAATGGTGTGATATCTTTAAATTTTATTACTCTTTTCTATATCATTATTCTTTGTAGAAATCTTTTCGGTGTGCACGCGTTAGCGTACACATTGCTGGTACTTTAGGAACCTCCTTCCTGCATGTAGTAAATGGCACTATGGATATTCTTTCCCTCATAGATACAAGAGATGAAACAACAACACGAAACAACAACACTGTTAACTGGCACGCTTCGGGATGCTTCGAGTCGATGCTATTTCACCCCCTCTGTCACTTCCGTAAGGGGTACGATTGAGCTGAGGAGGGCCTGTGGGATGACGCCGAGGTCACTGTTGTTTTTATGTTTTCTTGTATTCTCCTCCCCTGCGGATACGGTTCCGTTAGTACTGAGAACCGCCTGGTTGCTGCTGCTGCTGTTATTGCTGAAGGCTGCGACGTTTGTATTTGTGGGTTCGTTCTTGATTCTGGACTTGCTGTTGATTTGTGCGCTCTCCTCGCTCGCACCTACAGCCTCTGGGTTATTATTTATGGTGATCTGCTTTAAGGTTTCACTCGTGTTTGTGAGGGTGCTAATGATCAGCGTAGCTTCTGAGGAGCTTGTTGGGGTATTTGTGTTGTTGTTTGTGTCTGTGGTGACCGCACTGGAGCTGCTGGGTTTGGAAGCTGCATTGTGGGGCGTTTCTCCGTTAGCCATGGCCCCGGGGCAGATGAAGGGAGACAACTGGATGCCTCTGATCAGACGCACCAGCCCTCTCATTTTCTCAAGTGAAGCCTCCATCTCTCTCTGCTGGGCCAGTACGCTGTTTTTGCTGTCCATACATCTCTGTGCGGGGAGAGAGGACACAGTGCTGCTGACTCATACAATCAAAATTTCATCATTATATAGTTATGCAACTGTGGCCTTCTGGAGGTCCGGGATAATAAATGAACGCCTCAGATTTGTAACTTCAGTGGTATGACTCATCGCGGAGAGCGGAGTGGATATGAACTTAAGAATTCTCTCACCGTTATAGAGTTGCTGAGTTGCCCGATTTGGTGCTCCAGAGTATCTCTCTCCTGCCGCAGCTCTGTGCTCCATCTCTTCAGACGATCTTTCTCTCCCTCTTTAGCTGCAGGGAAATTAATGTATGTTTAAATCTCAACAGAACGCGCAAGTTGAGTTCTGGAAGTAAAAATCCCATTTATTTTCCCCACAGAGAAATTGATTTTTAAGAATTCCGTAGAACCCTTTTGAAACAGATCTACCATGAGAGCAGTAGTTTTTAATCAATTGTGGAGGCTTCAGCTGGAGCCAAAACACAGAGTGCGGCACAGTCAGGCAGATCAGAGAATGGATTTGGGGATCTTACATTCATACATTTGTTCATCTTGGTTAATGTTAAAGGGGTCATGACATGAGAAATCAAATTTGCCTGGATCTTTCGGCATATAAGAGGTCTTTGTACCATTAAAACATCCTGCAAGTTTCATAACTTAAGACATCAAAAAAGGCTAATTTTGGATCCAATGGGGCAAGGTGACATCACCTAGCACCAGTCTTTTACATAAACTCCGCCTCCAGAGCGAGACATCACCATAGGCCCCGCCCACCAGAATTCAGCCGCTAACAACTGACACTTGATCACGCTAAATTCGAGTGTCGTGTCGCATTAAAAGCAAACAGAAATTACAATCGCTGCCACTATATTGTCTACACCAGATACAGTATACAGACGTGCGTTCGGTTTCTGACACAGTCCACGCGCTTGAGTCTCTCGTCAATAGGACAAATGCAGTGAAAAAACGTTCGCTTTAACGCGTTTGATTTAAACAGCTTGTTAGCATCTTTGTACAGATATCAGAACGATCCCAGCATAAGGAACAAGTGGATAGTTTATTTTTAATGGCATCCCGGATCGTGTTAGAGGATTGATCGGAGCATTTGTTTTGTAAACGGGGCACAGTGTCATGGAGAGTTCACAAAGAGTTCACGTTGAGAGATGTAGTGGTACTAGATCTGACTGCAGCTGCATCAAACCGTAAGTAAATGATTTCATATTGCTTTGACCGTTAAAATGACCGTTTTATTTTGATTATGTTGTCAAAACACTCAAAACATGCAATAGGGAGGGGGCTTTGATACCTATGAAATGACGTTAGCCAATCATAACAGTGGCGGATTACTGACTGAAGTCTTAAAGGACACACCCCTTAAAAACAGCCTGTTTCTGAGAGAGGTTCAGAATGAGGGTTGAAAATAATCATTGTTCCACATTTTCTTTTTTTTTTGTGTACACACTTTATCATTCAGCTAAACTGTACACATGCATTTAAAGGGATTCAAACCCGTAAGACCCTCATTCATCTTCACAACACAAATTAAGATATTTTTGATGAAATCAGAGAGCTTTCTGACCCTACACAGGCAGCAGGTACTACCACTTTCGAACCCCAGAAAGGTAGTATGGACATCGTCAAAATAGTCCATGTGACATCAGTGGTTCAACCTTAATTTTATGAAGCTATAAGAATACTTTTTTGTGCGCAAAGAAAGCAAAAATAATGACTTTATTCAACAATTTCTTCTCTTTCTTGTCAGTCTTTTATGCACATTCACAAAAGTAGCATGAAGAAATTGTTGAATAAAGTCGTTATTTTTGCTTTCTTTACGCACAGAACGTATTGTCGTAGCTTTATAAAATTACGGTTGAACCACTGATGTCACATGGACTATTTTACCTTTCTGGGCCTTGAAAGCGGTAGTTGTGTTGCTGTCTATGCAGGATCAGAAAGCTCATGGATTTCATCAAAAATATTTGAACTTGTGTTTCCGAAGATGAAGGTAGGTCTTATGGGTTTAGAACGACATGAGGGTGAAAAATTATTGAGAGAATTTTAATTTTTAGGTGAACTATCCCTTTTAGACACTTATGTTATGTTCTTTTTTATTCCATGAGTCCATGCATGTTTTTAAAAGTGCCAGGTTTACTAGCATATTTACTTTGGCAACTTCAACTGTTAATGGTATGACCCATTTCAGGGGCAGCCAAAATTATAATTCAAAATCAGTCAGAGCTAGATACTGAAAAGTATCTTCATATTGACAAGCAAAGCTTACGTGTAGACTACAATGCCTGTGTCTGTGTTTTTACTGCAACATTTTAAACATAATTAAGGGGGGTATGGTAGTCGAAGTAAATCAAATACTGAGACAAACATAAGAGTATTAATAAAAAAAAATTGGAATACCATTAGCATCTTGATAAGTATTTCAGCTTTTGCTTAAGTTCTATTTATTGTCAAAGAGTGAAATTAGATTTTTTTATTTTTTATTTTTTTTGCATAGGTCTGAACAGACAAATCACACATAAAAACTGGACCGAAGTTTTATACCAAACATTTGTATTGGTGTGGACTGTGGACAGGCCTTGAGCCAAAATAATTTGAAACTTTAGACCAAAAAAAATAGTAATTTATGCTAACTACAAAATTTTAGATGGTGACATATACAGCCATCTAAAGTAGTGTACTGTACCAACATTATTATTTGATTACATAATTTGCAACACTTAAAAAGATTGTAGTTAATGAAGTTTAAAGATGGTAAGTACACAGTCTTATCTTTTCTCCTGAGTGTTATATACTTTTCTGCTTTTTTCAAAGTGTGCAGTGTTGTGGTTCATTACTTGAAAATGAATGAGAAAATACTTGATGCTTAAAAAGTAGCTGGTTACCGCGTTGTTCTATAGTTAGATTCTACAGTTATAAGACAGTTTTTCCAAAAATCAGAGGTTTACTGGTGCGTTTCATAAGAAACTCATAACGAGAGAATTTGTTCCATTTTAAACTCCTAACTCAAGATATTTTTAAGCAATCTTACATAACCATTCTGGAACACCGCAGGTTCACTTTTCTAGTTAGCATCAGTTATATGCGATATCCTTACCTGCTTTATAGGAGATGTAGGAATGGACAATAGCAAGAGTCCCTGGCCACTCAATGGCATCTTCCTTCTGCAGAATCTGAAGAAAACACGCAACTGAATTATACTGAAAAACACAACAGTTCACAGTCTGCAGTCAAAGTAATACACACAAAAACAAATACTCAAAATTAATGTGAAAATAAATTCATAAAAGTGAAAACAAATGAAGTGGAAAGAAATGATGCAACCTAAACTTACAAAGTTTTGAGCAGTCTTGATGTAAACTTCTGGTTCTCAGTATTTGGAATAAATATTAATTCCCACATCAATTTCTTCCTAGTTCAAGGGTCTTAAGCAGCTGAATTGTGGGCTCAAGCCTCTGGTTTTAGCGGTTTAGGCAGAGCTGCATGACGCCCAGATGATTAGCAAGTATCACATATAAGATGCAGCCCACTGCAGCCGCTAAATACTGACTCGTCAATCAAAACCTCATTTTCCATTCCATTCTAAAGCTTGTTTTGAAATAGAACATTTTTAGTTGGCCTGAGTAAAAAAGCAGCCTCTTTGTTCTTAATTTAATCCAATTTTGCTCTGAAATTACAATGCCATTCATATTAAACGTCTCTATATTGAAAGAATATAACCTGTTAATTCTATAAAGACTGTCTGCTTTGTAAGACGAGTGACAAAAGTGAAACATATGGCATGGTACAAAAAATATGAAATGAATTGCGAGAGTGAACGGCAATGAATCTCTCAGTTACCTGAGACGCTAATTCACCTCCGTTACCACTAGATGTCGCTGGTGAGCACGGTGAACATTGGGATAGGGAAGTCGGAATTGTGTCTCAGTAACTGTTAGTGGACTATCACAGCTACTTACATCCCCTGCTGAGCTGGGGCTGGGTGAGGGTGAATGTGATGGAAAGGTGAGTGAGAGGGCAGGGGAGAATGGGCTGCCCACGGTGGGCCGCTGTAGGTCTGGGGAGGTAGAATGATGGCTGCTGGTGGTTGGGGGGAGGGGCCCCCGCTCCACAATACTGCAGTTTTTAGAAAGGCGACCTGGGTGAGATGAAACAAAGGACAAACAAAACACAAAAGAAAAGAAAAAGAAAAGAAAAGAAAAAAGGAAAAGACGACAAAACGCTGGTGTAGCATACCTCTGACAAGCTGTCCTCATTGGCTAGGGTAGCAGGAAGGAGCGGGTGGGGGTGGTGTGATGGTGGTCGGGAGGGAAAGAGCAACGTTAGATTCACAAAAGGAAGCACTGCATGCTGGGTAACAACACATTCTGCAAAAGCTGGCCTCTGATCAGCTGATAAAGGCAGAAGGCTTTACATTTAGGCAGATGGGGATAAGAAATGCCAATAACAAAGAAGGATCAGAGGGCAATGATTCAAAGAAGCTTATCAGGCATCAACAAGCTTATTTTCATCTACAGCTAACACAGATCCTGTCAAATGTTAAGACGAGCTTTTAAGTGAATATGCAGCATCAGAAATAACAGATATTGCATTTATTATAAAGCATAAGATGTTAAAAGATATTTTGAAGAATCTCTCAAGTCAGTAGGTCCAGTGTTGTTTAAGACCTATTTGACTTTCATTACATGGACAAAAACAATATTAAAAAATTCTTTAAAATATCTTTGTGTTCCACAGAAGAAAGATAACAAGATTGACTAAATGATAACAATTCTGAGTGAACTACCCCTTTAATACTCAACAGACTGGCCATATCAAAAGTATCAAGAGATAACTTTGGTTAACTGCAATGTTGCCTTTTGAGTTTTTGTACCTGAGTCTGTCCAAACAAGCACTAATGGTACACTAATGATGCAGTATTGTCACACCTTTAGGATGTGCACAACTCGCCTAATTGTAAATCTATAAAGTAGGCTGTGAACATTGTCCGAGTCTTTTACTAATGTATACACTTTTACAGCAGCCTGAAGACAGTCATTATCCCACTTAACACACTGCAGGGTCATTTCTTTCTGCCTCACACATACACTCCAGGGCCACTCCACAGCAGAGTGCCTGTAAGCACATTACATAATCAAACAGTCATTACTGCTGAATGTGTGCTTGTGTGAGACAGAGAGGGACTGACTGATGGGAGTAAAGCAGAGTGGATCAGTTCAGGATGAGAGGTGTAGAAAAGGGCTTAAAGCGCCAGAGAATAACTGGCTAGTAATTTTTAGAGCAATAAAACTAGAAAATTCACTGTGGTTGTAAAGTCACATTTTAAAGATATGGACAGTATCTGTGTTGTGAAAAACTCATTTGCATTTAGATTTCAATCCAATCAACAACCAATGCAGTAAGAGCCGGGGGGTGAAAACTTTTGAACAGGATGAAGATGTCTAAATTTTTCTTATTTTCTTGAAATATCTTTTTTTTTTTTCTTCATTTACTACTGCCCTTCAGAAGCAACAGAAGATACTTGCATGTTTCCCGGAAGACAAAATAAATACAATTTACCTTGATCTTCAAATTCAAAAAGTTTTCATCCCCTGGCTCTTAATGCATCATGTTTCCATCTGGAGCATCAGTGAATGTTTGAACCTTTTTTAATAGTTGTGTTTGAGTCCCTCAGTTGTCCTTAGTGTGAAAAGATGGATCTCAAAATCATACAGTCACTGCTGGAAAGGTTTAAATATGCAAAAGATGCTGGAAAACTGAAAAATTTGCAGGACCTAGAGGATTTTTTTGAAAAACAGTGCTCAGTTTGACTGTTCAGAACAAACAAGGGACTCATGAACAACCATCACAAAACAAACAAACAAACAAACAAGAAAAACTGTTGTAGATCATCCAGGTAACCACACACAGTATTATGTTTGGTTTCCAAACATTTGAAGGGGGTTATTTTAATAATTTCAGCTATTTTTTGTCTTGTGGACTATATGTAAACATCTTTTATGTGAAATATCTTACTCAGGACAGTACTAAATAAAAAAATAACATGCATTCTGTATGATATCTCTCATTTTGTTAAAATTATTCACATTTTCACAGATTCTGCAAGAGGTTCCCAAACTTTAGCATGCTACTGTATATAACCGAGTCTCCGCCCCTATTTTTTATTTTTGATAATCCATTACACTTGGATATGTGTTACATCATGGAAGAAAATATCATCAGTTGAATTGCAACATTAATGTCAGTGGCACAAATGGTGGAGAACAAGTTAAATCCCTAAAGTATGAGCAAAAGCAACAGTGATACTTGCCTAAGCAAACATCTCTAACAACCTGTGATGTCTATACTTGGATTTTTGCAAGCGACGTATCTAATATATATGCATAGAAAGACAGCGTAATTGGCTGAACTCACCTCTCTTCCTGCTAGACTGGTTTATGGAACTCAGATACGACACTGAGCTCTTCTTTCGCTGAAAACACACAGAAGCATGGATATGTAAATGTAATGGTTCATTCCATTAGATATTTCCAGTCAGTTTGCACTGAACTGCTCTTTTTAAAGGGATAATTCACCTAAAAATGAAAATTACCCCATGATTTACTCACCCTTTACTCACAAGCCATTCTAGGTGTATATGACTTTCTTCTTTCAGACGAATACAATTGGAGTTGTATTAAAAAATGTCCTGGCTCTTTCAAGCTTTATGATGGCAGTGAATGGCTGTTGAGATTTTGAAGTCCAATGATATGCATTCATCCATCATCAAACACTTCACACGGCTCTGGGGGGTGAATAAAAGGCCTTCTGAGGTGGACTGATGCATTTGTGTAAGAAAAATATCCAAAGCTTTATAAACCGCAATTTCTAGCTTCCTCTAACTGTCGTAATTGTGTTCATGAGAGAGTGGCGTTCCAGCAGATGACGTAGGACATAGGCGTAAGCTCTGGTGAGAATATGCTAGTCTTGTGAGAACCAAGTTTTGTTTATAGCAAAGGAAAACCAGTCTCCTCCTAGCTTATCTCAAAATAAGCCAATATTTTTCTTTACAAATACTTGTTTTGTACTTCTAATTCATGCCCACTGTTTTGTTTTGCTCTCTCTTTTGAACGCTATTCTCTCGTGAATGCGCCTATGTCAGTTAGCGGAAGCTAGAGATTACGGTTTCTAAAGTTTAAATAAGGATATTTTTCTTACACAAACGCATTAATTCGCTTCACAAGGCCTTTATTAAGCCCCTGGATCTGTGTAGAGTACATATTATGATGGATGGAAGGATGCACTTTATTGGACTTCAAAATCTCAACAGCCATTCACTGCCATTATAATGCTTGGAAGAGCCAGGACATTTTTTTAGTATAACTTCATTTGCATTCATCTGAAAGAAGAATGTCATATGCCTAGGATGGCTTGAGGGTGAGTAATTTTCATTTTTAGGTGAACTATCCCTGTAATGCGTGTGTTTGTTACCTCTGGTTCAAACATGGCTCCGCTATATATTGGATTTGCTGTTGTTCGCCTCTTGCGTTCCTGACGCCTGCTTTGAATCTCTACACAAACAAAGCGAGAAAGGTCAATACACTTGCATGCACACAAACAAACCCATACACAGACTTATTTCTTTCTCCTGACCTTCTAAATAGTCGCGTGTGACCAGTCCCAGAGACAACATGAAGGCCAGTTTCTGTGAAAAGAACGCATGCCATTATCTAAGTAATCATCATAATTTACATCACCATACTTATCATTATTGCCATTATAAACTGTGATGCAAACATAAGTGTATTTTACCAGAGGGCTCTCCTGATGTTTGGAGGAGGGAGTGTGTGTGTTGGTGGGGGCAGGTGAAGATGGCGTATCTAAAGACAGTGGAGGTGAAGTGTGTGTAGGCGTGTCTGGAGAGATGAGCAATGAAGTCTTTGGCTCTGTCCCATATTCCACTGCGGGTATCTGAAGCAGAAACAAAAATGTATTAATACAAACACTACAGTTTAACATTATGCAGGTTTCTTTAAAATGTTTCTGTAAGAAGTCTCTTATGCTCACCACGACTGCAAAAACACAATAAAAAGTGTATTGCTGTGAAATATTTCAACAATTTAAATGAACTCCTTTGTATTTGAATATATTTTAAAAATGTAATTGATTACCGTGATGGCAATTACAGTCTTATCATATGATACTTAAAAATCTACTTATCATCAATTATCAAAATCAATAAAAACAGTTGTCCTGCTTATTTTTGCGGAAACCATGATACATTTTTCAGAATTAGTTGATAAATAGAAAGAGCAAAGAAACAGCATTTATTTGAAACAGAAATACATCATTTGTCTTTACTCTCCCAGTTTAATTTAAAGAGTAAACCCAAATACATTAAGTGTGAATTACCCTTACCGTGTTTTCAGAGCTTGGGCTGTTGTGAGGTAACTGCTGTGTGTGTGTCTGCGGAGATGGCTGCGTGTGTGTAGATGGGGAGATCAGGATGCTTGTGTTGTTCGAGCTGTTGGGGCAGGGCAGGCCATTGAGTATACGCATCTGCTGGACGTGACCAGAGGAAGGAAGGGCAGTGCTCAGTAACACCGGTGACTGTAAGGTGTGCACAGAAACCTGACCAGCAGCTGGAGACAAAGATGCTGGAGGTTTTGGCCTGACCTGCTCACACACACAGGAAAAAGAGAAGAATTATTTGTGGAAAGACTGGAGAAAACAAAAGGTAGACCTAAGGAGTTTCAAAAAATGACTGAGGTATCAGAAAAGCGATGCTTAACTCAGCAGTTTAACACAACAGCTCTTTCAAATCAAGATTTCAGTCTTACAGAAAGGCATTGCCTACATTACTATTCCACAATACCACTAACACAAGCTCCACTCCAACATAACTTAAAGTTACTGTTTATTGACTATTATTTTATAATATGTGACCCTGGACCACAAAACCAATCTTAAGTAGCATGAGTATATTTATAGCAATAGCCAAAAATACATTGTATCGGTCAAAAAAAAAAATAAATAAATAAATAAATAAAAAAAAAAATTTCTGCCAAAAATCATTAGGATATTAAGTATCATGTTCCATTAAGATATTTTGTAAATTTCCTACCGTAAATACATCAAAACCTAATTTTTGATTAGTAATATGCATAACTTTATTTGGACAACTTTAAAGGTGAAAAAAAATTTGACCCTTATGACTGGTTTTGTGGTCCAGGGTCACATATTATAATGAATTTCAATAAAATAATGTTTAATGATTTGTTAATAATAATTTTGCATCTATCGAGTTCTGAATAAAAACAGAAAATAATAAAACAAAAGAAAAAAATACAACTTTGCATTATGATTCAATGATTATATTATATAAATGACTATATTTCTATGTGATATATACTACCTAAAGTTTGAGGTCAGTAAGATTTTTTTTAATTAATATTTTTAAAGATATTTATAATGTTAAAACATTTTTTTTATTTCAAATAAATGCTGTGGTTTTTAACTATTTATAAAATAAATAAAATGGAATCATATGACACTGAAGGCTGGAGTAATGACTGCTGAATATTCAGCTTTGCTATTACATTTTCATATAGAAAAGAGTTGTTTTAATTAATATTTTACCAGTTTTTGATCAACTAAATGCATCCTTGGTAGGCATAAGAGACTTCTTTCAAAACCTTTTTTTTTTTTTTTTTTTTTTTTTTAAATCTTACTGGCCCCAAACCTATGCCGCCATGTAATATAAAATTACTACGTAATACATGATTTATACCAACAAACCCTACCATATATGCGCACACACACACACAATATCTACAACAGAGAATATAACAGCACAGAATACTACTGGAAAGAGATCAGGGTTAAGGATCAATTTACTGTAGGGTCAGAAGCAACAGCCAAAGCAGGGATTGCAAATGTCACCACTATGCAAGCACAAAGAAATTAAATCCAGAGCAAGAAAACAAGGTGGAGCATGAAGAAAATATCACACAGAAAAGTAACACCTGCAACCGAAGACACATAAATGCACACTAACACTCAGCAGTGAGGGGTTTTCACTAGTCCAGCCAGGCAGTAGGGTGTGAAGGGTTTCTATGGAAACAAACCTGCGGTAGAGTGGCTGGTCGAGTTGTCTGTCTGGTTGGTGGGACAAACTGAGGAACTTTGATTGGTTGGGAGGCAGCTTGCACCTGTGACAAGACCGCCCATTTAGACACCCTTACTTCACTAACCTGTCCAATAGACATGCTATAACAAATAACTTTAACGATTTAAAGGGATAGTTCACCCAAAAATGTAAATTCTGTCAATAATTACTCACACTCATGTTGTCACAGACCAGTAATATCTTCGTTCATCTCCAGAAGACAAATTAAGATATTTTTGATGAAATGCAAGAGCTTTCTGACCCTGCATAGACAACAATGCAACTACCACGTTCAAGGCCCAGAAAGGTAGTAAGGACATCAATAAAATAGTAAATAGCAACTTTACTCAACAATTTCTTCAGAGACTGATGCAGGAGAGAAGAAATTGTTGAATAAAGTCTCACAATACACAAAAAGTATTCTCCTAACTTCATAATATTACGGTTGAACCACTGATGTCACATGGACTATTTTATCAATGTCCTTACTACCGTTCTGGGCCGTTTGAACATTTCAGTTGTGTTGCTGTGTATGCAGGGTCAAAAAGCTCTTGTATTTCATTAAAAGTATCTTAATTTGTGTTCCCAATGACCCATGAACAAAAGTCTTATGGGTTTAGAATAACATGAGGATGAGTAATTAATCACAGAATTTTCATTTCTTAGTGAACTATCCCTTTAAGCTACAAATAGAGGCAGATGCAATGGAATAATTGTGTTTAAAACCTAAAAGAGTCAGCCCTGAGATCTTGGGATTTAAATTAAATCAGACAACCTGAAATTGCCTCCCAACTCACATACAGTTTGCAAAACAAGCAGGAATAAGAAAACAAAACTCTTCTTTGTTCTGTAACAAGAGAGTCAAAACAGCTTGAGAAATACTTACAACGACGGTGCTATTGGGTATGACTCGCACCGGCTCTGCTCCCTGATTGGTCGTTTGGATGACTGGTTGGAAGTTTACTGGGGACTTCTGAGGATCTGAGCTAGGAGGGCTTGCCAGGAGTGTGTTGCCAAGGGTTGTAACCACGGTGATAGTAGGTGCTGGTGACGTCATGATGATAGGTGAGGTGGGTGTGGCAGCTCTCAGCACCAGAGGTAGAGTCTTTGAAGCAATGACAGGGGCCACAGAGCTCTACAGGGTCCCAAACACAGACACTGCTGTAAACGTGTTTACTTTTTTCTTTTATAGGTCAGGTCTTCTTACAGAATATTCTAGCCACACTTTTTATAATAATAAAAAAAAAAGCCATTGAGATAAATGTCGAAAAAGCTACTGTGAGTATTTTGCCTTAATGACATTTCTAAAACAAAGCTGACATATGTCAGAGCTTTTCGTATTTTTAGCAAATAATTAAAGGCACAGTATGTAATTTACGTTGCTAGTGAAAGCATATTCAAAACAAACAAAGATACAAAGGTGTAGTTTGTTGACACCCTGGTGCAAAAACCCCACAGGTGATGCAATCCGACGTGACTCGGACAGAAATCATGTTCATGGAGGAGCTAATGTATTAAAGATTTATCAATGTCACTGTAGTATGAAGAAGGATGGGTCTGAAAGCTGTGGAAGCGAAACTACGCTGCTGGATCGATCGATGATGAGAGACAAGCGCAACACACAGCTCAAAAGCAGCGGAGCTTTTATTATGCCACAGTTGACCACTTCCACCCCTTCCGGTCATGCGTATGTGGGGTAAAGCAGCGCTGTTGTATCATACTAGATACATTTGAGTGTGTTGCAAGTTCAATTATAATGTTACCCTGTGTTCGTCACCTGTCTAATAAAACGCATATCATATTAAAGCGTCTTTGGTATTTCCATGTATTTTTACAAAATAAAACCAGAAATCGAGGATGTATGACATCACTAGCAGGCGACGCAATGACACGGTCCGTTACACTAGTTAAAATTGCTTATTTCTCTGGATTTAAACATTCTTGGAAACAGCTGGGATAATGTAAGTACCCAAGTCAGCAAAATATATAACTCTGTTCTAGTGGTTTTCCGATATTTTAGTAAATTTTAGTAACTCTTTAGTAATAAGAAATCGTACATATTGTGCCTTTAAATACATATGCAGTCTCCTTTAGTGACCAGTTTGTGAACTGTGCATTTGCACATAGTATTTTTGAATCTGATTTAAAAAAATAAATAAATAAAAAAAAAAAAAAAAAAAAAAAAACATCTTAATTATTGATCGGATTATTTCAGGTCTACACCACTCCAATTTCATTGGGATTAAGTTTGATCTAGAGATGGGTGATAAATCGATAACGATAATTATCACGCGATATGAATTTCCTCGATAAATAAGATTTCGATAAATGTTCGATATAATATTTATGCGGCAAAGGCTAAACAAAAGATCGCTAGTCAAAGTGCGCCACTCAGAACGTTTATCCACTCAGATCAAAGTTCAAATGGCGGCATGCATGAAGATGCGCAGATGCGTTAGTGCTTAAATTCAGTGAAGAGCACAAATGACTCGGTTCAGAGCCAGATGAAACAGCGCTGACAAACAGTAGAAACACTGTACACAACGATACAGTCAGAAGGCTTTTTAATCTACAAATCGCCATCATTTACCACAGATTTACTGTAGTAACACTAACTGCACAGTAGTATTGTGTCATAAATGTGGGTATATTTGTGTCGAATTGTATTACATTATTAATGTAGACATGTATTAATGTGAGTAATGGAATATAATTACAGTATTTTTTTGTGATTAAATAGCGTTTATGCATTTATACTAAATGTATTTAGACTACTGTTTTTCATACAAATACCCAAGAACCATATTACATTTTTACCATGGTATTGAGGTGCTATATTTGTGGTTTTAACTGTTACCATGATCTATGGATGATACTTTGGAAGAACAATGGTTAATGAAAATAATAAATAAATAAACCTCAAACAGTCAGAATAATAACATTTCACCATATAAAAATGAGGTTGCTACAATTTTTACAGATATTACTGATTTTGCTAATGAACATAAATCTACATCTGCATCCTCAAGCTACTATCAAATGTGTATTTCTAAGAGACAACATTTTTTTATATTATTATTAATATTATCAGGGTAACAAATCTGTTTCTTGATTTGAAACAATATTACTCACTAAAACATGCAAATCTAAGAAATTATTTTATTCAGTTAAGATATTTATTTTGTTAAGAAAAAATGACTGGACAAAGTGTGAAGAATTTAAAAAAAAAAAAAAAAATGTGAAAAAATGTTCTGACCATAAAAATATTTTAAAGCCACATTTAACCGTCTGGTTTTTAACAACTTTCACATTGTAGCAAAATCTGCCTTTAAACTTGAAAAAAAATGTACATTTATTGTGATAATTATCGATATCGACTGATATGAAAAAAAAATTATCGTGATAATTTTTTGGCCATATCACCCAGCCCTAGTTTGATCTAATCAGTTGAGGTGTTTACATGAAGGTTTTTCAGTCCAATTGAGCCATAAATGCAATTACTCTGAAGTGTGTAAATCAGAGGTGCCCAAACTCAGTCCTGGGGGGCCGGTGTCATGCAGAGTTTGGCTCCAATACACCTGCCAGGATGTTTCTACTATGTCTAGTAAGAGCTTGATTAGGTGGTTTAGCCTGGTTCAGGTGTGTTTAATTGGGGTTGAAGCTAAACTCTGCAGGACACCAGCCCTCCAGGACAGGGCACCCCTGGTGTAAATGTAGCTAATAAGTCTCAAAAAAAAGATCAGTTTGATTCATGAAAAAATAATTCAGACTGCTGACTCAATAACCAATTCGAAGAAAGTACTTTCATTGACTTTCATGAATTTGGCATAGAGAGTTAGGGCAGATGTCAAGTGTATAACAAAATGAAACTTTTTTTATAATACTTTTGTGCATTTTTGTCATTTTGAAGCTTGCTAGCCCAGGTCATCATTTCTTTTTTGTTCCCAGATAGAAAGTCAGACATATGGGTTTGGAAACAACATGAAAGAATTTTTAATTTTGCGTGAACTAATCCTTCAAATGTTCAGCAAAGGCAATGCATTGTCTTTAGAGGGTTCCTGTATGGAGTCCTACTGTACCTGACAAAGTGAAGTATTGCTTCTTCTGTGTTGTGTGGGTACCTGTGGAGTAGTGAGGCTGGCAGCAGGCAGAGGCGTCTGTGTCTGTGCGATGAGCAAGGTAGACGTTTGCCCATCGGCTTGTAGCGTCTGCAGCTTCATATCGTCCTGTTTCACCAGTAGATCTCTCCTTAACTGCTCCACCACCTTTTTCTGAGGGAGAAAGAGAGAACAAACGCCTGTTCATTTTTTGTGTGTTCTGTTACTCGTACCTGCAATGAAGTCTCTCTCACTCACACCCTCTCTTTCTGCCTGCTGTTGATAAGAGAGTTTGTGATGTTGGATTTTGGCCCATTTGCACTGACAGAAAGAGGGAACATGGAGTCTCTACAGCTGAACATCACTCTCTCTTTGTCTCTTTCTCTCTCAGGCAGGGGGCCAACAGTATTCTGCCTTTAAAAACATCTTAAAAGTGCTTATTTAAAAAACTGGATTATGGCATAACAGGAACATTTAGCAGTAATATATTACCATTTGCATCAGTTGTGACTATGAACTATGTCCAGTGTGCAGCTGAAAGGAACGCTTCTTCAATTCAAGAGTAATCTAAGTAATTAAGGAAAGATATATTGAGGTAATGCAAAAACGGTTTAAAATGCTGCCTGTCTAGACCATTATTGGAGTATCCTTGTTTAAAATGGACAGTTCTGTCAACATTCACTCACCCTCATGCCATTTTAAACCTGTATGACTTTCTTCTGTGGAAAACAAAAGAAGATATTTTGAAGATTGGTTCAGTGTTTATTTTTTTATATATAATGAAAGTCAATGGGTTCAGTTGGTTTGGACCCTATTTGCTTTAACTGACCATTCACAAAACCCACCCTTCTTAGTTACTGTTGCTATGTCCAACAAACAATGCTGCTCTCACACTACAGATCAGGAAACTGACAACACGCCAGCAGACAAGAAAGAGCAGGTTCTTCTGGTATGAAACAAGGTCCCAGCTTTTTTTAGAAATTCAAACAATACGTTTCATGGTTCTTTAATGTGTCATGACAGATCACTGCATTGCCTTATCAGATCAATCCACATGTGAACTGTCTTTTCTTATTTACTTAAAGCACAAAAAATGATTGAATATCAGAATGCATATTATTTTAACCACACAAAGACGTCAATTTTTCAAGTTTAAGTCTACCGAAGTTAATCTACTCTCCTGTCTGATTTGTTTGTCGGACAAAATGGCAGATTCAGCGTTATGACTGGTCAGATCGCCTCTCAATCAAGCTGTTTGCAAAGGGTCAATTGTATGAACAAACACATTCTTCAAAATATCTTACTTTGTGTTCTGCACAAGAAAGTATTTTTATGAATGTTAAGAATTTTAACTTTAAAGGGTTAGTTCACCAAAAAATGAAAATTCTGTCATTAATTACTCACCCTTGTGTCGTTCCAAACCTTTAACGCGGTCCTTACTACCTTTCTAAGCCTTGAACGTGGTAGTTGCGTTTCTCTCTATGCAAGGTCAGAAAGCTCTCGGATTTCATTGAAAATTTGTGTTCCGAAGATAAACAAA
The DNA here is from genome assembly GCA_036247105.1 of Cirrhinus mrigala. NCBI lineage: Eukaryota > Metazoa > Chordata > Actinopteri > Cypriniformes > Cyprinidae > Cirrhinus > Cirrhinus mrigala. The sequence goes on along the minus strand of CM070013.1, from coordinate 14,847,125 downwards.
GGTCTAACAGGTTTGACATGAGGGTGAGTAATTAATCAATTTTTGGGTGAACTATCACTTTAAAAACTCTAAACAATGACAAATGGACGAGTGTTTGAGAAACTTGTTAGGAAACACCATTAATTACACATTTCTGCTTGGTTCTGTTCAGTAGAACAGAAATGCATCTTTAAAGGTTAAAATGTTCATCTGTTAATATATTTATAATGCCATCAAATCTTTTCCTATTTTAGAAGGACTCCCACACAATAAGAACTAGACCATTAGCATTTATAAGAACACACTAAGCCCTACATTTGCATAATAAGCTCAAAACAACCTTACGCAAACCATTTTCAAAACAGATATGCTTTAGTGACGTATTGTACGTTCTCAATCATCTTACAATGAACTGGACAGAAATGGAAGTCGTATGTAGAGGAACGAAAAATAAACAACCTGCATACTTACACACTTATTGAGTTATAACTGTGCAAATAAGAAACTCTACTGAGAGAAAAAAAAAAAAGAATGTGATTGTAAATGGTGGACACGATCATTCCTCACGTACTCCAAATGCAATTTATTTGAAGCCATTCACTGTGTTACAGTCTGGCATCAAAAAACTTGCACATACACACATACACATGAGCATGTGCACACAAAGCAACATGGATCCATAACAATCATCAAGTGAGGACAGAAGGAGGGAGATATGAAAACTTTCAGATGGCTGTAAGAGTGCCTGGCTTTACTCAACGCAGGCTACAAATGTGCAATACAGCTTGTTTGTGTTTGGCTGAGTATGTGTTGATTCTGTAACCAGTGAAGACAGAGTGACAGATACATTAATGAATATGAACACAACCCCCCCAGCACAGTCCTCTCACTGATTACAGCTTTAACAGGCTCCCTCCACCATCTGTTAGACTCACACACTCCTAGATCTGGGAGAATTCCACCGGACACTGAATGTGTGTGGAGCGATGAAGGCGGTGCACTTTATTAAACAGCGCTGCAGGCTGGTACATTTCTGAATGCTTTAAGACAGTCACAGTGATTATAGGGCTGACCTTGCGTTTCTCTTATTCCGTTTTCTCTGCAGAACGATCTCAGGTGTGTGTTTTTTTTCTCCTGTTGATGGCAGCCGCTCTGTTCTGTTACTTTAAAAAGCTTTGAGATACTAATTAAAATTCCTCTCCGCTGCCTGCAGTCTACAACGCATCTTTTCTCCATCTCCTCCACAGAACTTTGGGTTCTGTACAGTAAGCTCAAGCGAAGGACAGTACGCCACGTAATCATCCCCAGACATTAATCATCAGTTATTGAAATGTCAAATAAAAGAGGGGAGAATAGATTTGTGCGTGTGTGTGTACATGTGTTGGCAAATTGTTCATTTGGCAACACAAAGCCACAGCGCACAAATCGCACCACAAATGTTCAGCACAATACAACACAAAACAATGCCATGATGCAACACAGGTTTCATAACCTAACAAGATCGCCTCGGTTTCTCGGGACACACGAGGAGACTTTCAGACCCCAAGTAATTGAACTGATCAAGACACACGTGTAGCTCATAGAGAACACTGATACGGCAGCAGGTGTTCTCTCGGAGAGCAGCTCTCACCTGCCGCTCACTCAGCGCTGTGATCTTGGCCTGCAGGTCACGGAGCTGCAGCTTCAGATCTGCATTCTGTACAAAGAACACACACACTCCTCCCTGATACACTAGTCCAGCGGCCGGCATACGAGAGCGTATCGATCAAACAGTAATGGAAATGTTCAGTGAGGGAGACGCACCTGTGGATCTTGCTTCATCTGGCTCACGAGTTTCTGCAAGAAAGAGAGAAAGTTTTAGCATTCTCATGAGTGGGAAACGCATGCCGACGCAGTGACCTCTGGAGGAGAGCGAGGGTACTGCAGCCACAACAATTACACACTCCATCCATATGGTGTGCGGGGAGGGCGGTGGGGATACCTGATGGATCTGGATTTCCACTTTGAGTGCTTCCTGTAAATTTTGCAGTTCCATCATCGATCTCTTCTTCCCAAAATCCAACACAGCTGCCTGGCGAGTAAGAGCAAGAGAGAAAATATTCTTTCATTAAATGAGATGTTACTGAATGACTATGAATAATAAAAAAAAATAGTAGGAGAGTTTTTTGTGGTCTCACAGTGTGTATGACTGTGCCATGACAGATCTGTTAGTGTGCTAGTGCGAGTGTGTGTAAATCTGCTCAGTGTGAGTAGGATATATCTCTGTGTACTGATTCAATCAGAACTACTCTCATCAAATCCTGCCTGAACACCATGGATCAAACTGAACAGCATTCTTTTGCACATACACAGTCCTGTTCTCTCCCTCTGTCATTCTTCTTTGGGGGGAAATGATGCTGATGCTTGCATTAACTGTTTCCGTCTCTCCCTGCCTCTAAGAGTCTGTTGTAAAGTAAGCTTTTCAGAACTGCTCAGCTACGCTGCTTTTTTGTGTAATAATTGCACTGTGTTGTCCAGGAAATCATTTCAGTTAATTAGCTAGCCAATGAAACATCATAAAGCTGACCATCACAGTTGTGTCAGAATGTGTGCACCCCCCTTAGGACAATGGTTTATTCTATACCTTCCCAACGTCTGCCGTCTTGAACACCATCCAACTGGCAGAGTGGGGGGTGGAGCTGGAATAGACAAGAGAGGATGGTAAGGAGCACACACACATTTACACACAGCAGCAGAGCTCTGGTGAGTGACAAATCTACATCAGAACAATATCGAAGATATCAGCAGGAATGAAGTGGTAGCTTTGTGGAAAAAAAGATTTGGGCTGCTTGCAAAGGTTGCAGATTTAATCCTAAATTGAGAGGACACAGAAATTGGAAGATTACTGGAAAAGAAAACATTGCTTCTTTATTTGCTGAAGTTACTTAAAATGATAGTTTAGGCAAAAGTGAAAATTCTGTCATCATTACCCTCAGTTTTCATTTTTGAGTGATCTATCCCTTCCAATCAATGTTCCTGATATGGAAGAACTACAAAATACTTCTGTGAAAAACTGTCCCCTAAAAGCATACATCTAAGTAGCTAGTACAATGTCAACATATTTATAGAAACACAACATAGGTCCTTGAAGACAAGTCAGTTCACTTGGCAGCCATACTGGTAACGCCACTTGGTAGCTATTTCCAGCTTTATTATCTTGTATTAAGAATGACCTAATCTAAATCTATATTTCAATAACATAATTCAGATTAAGAATAAAATCAGAAATTGTGCTTATGAAGGCCAACTCACACAAAAGGTTTTTTTTTTAGTTGTGCCACTAACAAGCACGTTCTATGCTAAATGAACAGGCAATTGGGTTATTAAAGGGACAGTTCACCCAAAAATGAAAATTCTGTAATTAATTACTCACCCTCATGTCGTTCCAGATCTGTATGACCTTTGTTATTTTTCAGAACATAAATTTATATATTTTTGATGAAATAAGAGAGCTTTCTGACCCTGCATAGACAGTAACACAACTATCACGTTCAAGGCCCAGAAAGGTAGTAAGGACATTGATAAAATAGTCCATGTTAGGGGTGGGAATCTTTCAGTACCTCACGGGGTGACCTCTTGGGGTCACGATTTGAATAAAAATCGATTCACGATTTTTCGATTTTTAATCACGATTAACAATTTTTCATCTAATTTTCTGTGCACACTGGACATCAAACATACCAGTATTTTAATACAAAAACAAACCAGTCTATAGTATGGGTAGTCCTGACTCAAGAAATCACTGTTTCCTATTAACTTCCTAATAAATCAAAAATATTTCACACTTCCCATTAGAATATGAGATATAAGGAAAAAATATTTCAATGCTTTCTCTCGCAATTTTATCGTTGGGTAATTATACTGTATATAAATTGTGGGCATCAGGGAGCCATTATTAATATGGAGGGCACTGAAACCGCTTCTGAATGCGCGCTTGCATTTTACTTTCACTTTCGAGATTTGCGATCACACAGAGTGGCAGTAGGCCTACTTGCAACATATTTTACAAGATTAGATATTTGTCTGGTGTTCAGGATCTGCAAATCATTCGCCATCACCCTATTAGTCATCTCTTCTTACTCTGTTTATGAAGTATGTGAGATATATATTATGTACTCAAATGTAACAGGCTACTGCTAGCAAGAGGCTAACCCTGTCCCTTTAGTTGCTCCATAGAATGTCTTGTTCGTTTTCCGCGCCTTTCCGAATATGCATTCACTATTGGGCACATCCCTACTTCCCATAATAAGAAAAGATCAATAATTGATATAATATTTTTCCAAACACTTGCCCTCGGTGAAAATGGGGCAGGATGTATGTGTTTTTCCTCCTCCATTGCTGTTGCTGTTTTGTTCCGACAACATCATGCTATTATTATTATGCTATAAACAGGTTTGGGTTGTCTGATAATGATAATGATAATAATAATAATAATTATATCACTTTTTTGTCTCTTAGAAATGCACATTTGATAGTAGCTTGAGGATGCAGAGGTACATTTTTGTTCATTTTGTTCAGTATAAATGCACACATGCTATAGCTTAATCACAAATACATAAATACTATAATTATATACCATTATTCCTGTAATAAAATTCAATGTGAATATCCCACATTGCTGCCACAACACCATGGTGCAGTGTGTGTTACTACAGTAAATCCACGGTAAATGATGGCGATGTGTAGATTGAGAAGCCTTCTGACTGTCTCGTTGCACACAGCTTTAAACTAGTTTGAATCACAGAGTCATTTGTGTACATCGCTGAATTCAAGTGCTCGCGTGACGGAGCCGTTCACATATCGCGTCTTTTGCGCGCTCAAATGTAGGCGCGTGGCAGCTGCGCTCATAACGGAAGCGACGCGCTCGGTTTTTCCATCGAGATAATTAATAAATGGATTATTAATAAGTTATTAATTATTAATATCATTAATAAATTAATAGATGGATCTTCGCTAGTGAGCTCGCGCAGCGCGGCAGTTTGAATTTTGGTCCGAGCGGATAAACGGTCCATGTGGCGTGATTCAAATGAGTCGCGCTGTTTCGTTCCGCTTTTGGCACATAAAATTTATATCAAACATTTATCGAACTCTTCATATCGTTTTATCGAGGAAAATTATATCGTGATAATTATCGTTATTGAATTATCGCCCAGCTCTGCTACAAGAATACTTTTTGTGTGCAAAGAAAACAAAAATAATGACTTTATTTAATCATTTCTGTCAGTCTTTGACTCGCATTTACAAGAATACCACGACACATGCACACAAAAACTATTCTCACAGCTTCATACAATTAAGGTTGAACAACTAATGTCACAGACTATTTTAACAATGTCCTTTGAATGTGTCGGTTGTGTTGCTGTCTATGCAGGGTCAGAAAGCTCTCGGATTTCATCAAAAATATCTTAATATGTGTTCTGAAGATGAACAATGATCTTACTGTTTTGGAATGACATAAGGGGGGGGGGGGATTAAAGACAGAATTTTCAAATTTTCAACTCTTTAAAGTCACCATGTTGAGAATTGCAATGCCTCCATTAAAAATGCCTTCTTGTCAGGACTATAGCTAGGCACTATATTAAACGTTGTGATTTCTCCTCATTCATGCACATCTTTGGAGTTGTATTCAGTGCAAATTCACTAACTTCCTGCTTTCTCTCGTTTGTTTGAGTTGTTATTTTTTGTTCTCTGTACTTGTGTGTCACAGAATCAGTCTCTGTCTCTGCCACAGATCATCACTCTCTTCTCATCGGAATGAAAGCAGAGACTACCAGATGGGCACTCCACACACTAAGAGCTTCTCACTCATCTACAGAGTGGCACCCTCTATCTGTAGTTGCACCAGTCACTGATGTATCTGCCTCAGGACACTATTTAAGCAAAGGCATATAAAAAATTATATAAATAATGAACCTTAGAGACCCACAGAAAGTAGATTACATTTTTCCCCATAAAGAACATCAGCTCCTGCTCTATAAGTGTTCCACAGCAGAAAAGCAGAGCAAAAGAGGGCAATTTTCTGGGACTTCTGTATTCAGTAAGGGCAAACAGCCAAAGTGATCATAACACACACCTCTACACACACACACACTACACCTGCCTGATCAGACTGGCACACCAAACCCTCACCTGTTGGCTCGGCTCTGTAAACAGGCTGAAGCACAAGTCATTCAGAACTACTCCTTAGAGAAAAGGAACACGATACACCCTTTCTCATTCTCTGTCGTATGCTTGCACTCAAACCTAATCAAATTTAACCAAACTTCTAAAACCTCCACTCAAAGTAGTGTTCCTTCACATGTGTAACTTAATTACCGGTTAATTCACTCCTATATGCACAGCAGGCTATATGTTTCATTTCATAAGTTGATATAATCCTTCATGCTGATGAAGGTGAACAGACTGCTTTAATTTTTGTTCTGGAATACTTAATGTGCATTAATAGAGTGCTGCAGGGGTGATGTATTTTTGTAGGCCAAAACCAGGAAGCAAGTTAGCATTTTTTGCACTTCCGGTTCAATTGTCCTGAAGTAAATGGATTTTCGGTACTGTTGACACAAGCTAAAGATGTATTCCTATTTTATTCTATGACAAAATACATCTGTAATACCCTTTCATGGTATTTTAAAACTTGTACTTGTCTTGAAAATGGGACTACAGAGGTTGTCAGGATAGATAAACTCCTCTATTCATTAGTCCACTTTCATAGCCTCAATTTCACAGCCTGTTTAATCATGTTCTTGCAAACTATTCTAACTCAGATTTTCAGTGAAAATGTTTTTTTTAAATAAAGACAGAAAGAGACAGAAGCTTTACGCTATGACTGTTGAAGTCATGCAACCGTGGTGTAGTTTGTTTATAGCCTATGTTCAGCTTTTTTCTTCTGCCGATTGTATTTAGACTTAAAAATTTATAAGTTTTGTTCTGTAATCGTGATAAATTAAACATGTAAGACATAAACTTTTGCTGGTCACAGAGCTTATTTTTGCAATAATTCAAAATCCATTGGAAAAAGCCTATTGAGTTGTTGTCGGTGATGCTAAGTTCTGGGTTAGCCTACAAAAATATATTATTACTGCAGGAGTCTATTAATGCAGGGCAAAAATATTAAAAACAAAACGGAGATGGGGTGAAAGAGGGATGACGGATTCGTCAAATTTTCATGAGGTAAAAAGCTGCTTAGATGCCTCATGTTGAAATGTACAGATTTGAAAAAACATGCTCTTTCTCAAATTTCATTCAGGACTCCATTTAATGAAGTCTTTGTAACCTTTGCATCACTCCATCAATTAGTCTATCTGTTTATAAGCCAACTCCTCAGAACATCCATTCTACATGGATGCTGGAGCCTATCCCAACATCTTGAGACACTGGAATAATGTCTAAGAAATAACATTTACTTATTAATTACAAACTTAGGGCATTTTAGCTGAGAAAACTATATTATTATATTGGACATGGTCACCTTATTGCTAAAGAGCATGAACATATATTTCATATATATGAATACACTTTGTGAGTATCTATGACATGTTTAATCCTTAAATGGGTTCTGTTTCCTGGGGAAACAGACATTTGAGAGGTTGGGGGGAGGGCAGTGAGTGTGTGGGCCTAATGTCTGAGAAAAATACTGAAAAGGGGGCCCTGAAACCACTCAGGTCAAGTGACTTGGTATGAAAAAAACTCTGGCATCCAGTCACCATCTTTATGTTAAAGTAACATGATGGCAGCATGCAGTTAGACAAGCACTGACCTCGGGGTAAACGCTGATATCTTTTACATTATTTACACAACATATACAACTGCGCAAAAATAAAAGCAGTATTTCAAAAATAAGCATGAAATTATATTATTTGAATTAATGAATTCAATGCACATTAAAGGATGAAACGTCAAGTAATACAAGTGGGAAAAAAATCATCGCAGAAAAAAGCAGGTGGAGAGAAGAAAAAAATGGCTGTACAGTCAACATAGTTGATAATGGAAGAGCACAGCCACACATGCATAAAACATGACAAAACTGAAGAGAAGAAACCTGTATTCTTTAATAACTTGGTACACGTAGCAATTTCAAGCTCAAAAAGATGATCAAAAACAGGGTGTGATTGAGGACCAACCATACTGTTTGACGGCTATACAGTACCTAATCACCAAAACAGTACGAATACAAAAAAAAGACACACAATCTTGTGAAACACTGAGAGAGTGAGAAAGAAGCTCTTGGCGGCCTGGTCGTTAAAGCGGACCGAGCGCCATCAGAAAGCTTGAGAAAGGTCATCATCATCATCAGCATCATTAGCGTTCCAGCGCATCCACACCGGAAACAGCACCATCACTTTATATACTCACACAATCACACATCAAACTCACTACACAGGGCCTACAACTTTCCTCCACCTTATCAGAGAACAGATTTAAGGAGACTTTATAACAGCGACCTCGCGTTTGTGCTGATATGTCAAGGCGTGGTGCCGAGAACACGAAGTGGGGAAAAAAATCTTTCATGATCACACGTCTTGTCGCCCTAGCGGCTCTTAACAATAATAGTAGCTCAACACCGCGCAAGCTGGTCTAGCTCAACACAACAAGAGTACATATACACACACTTTATCATGTTTATTGCTCGAGATTTCGTCCCCTGCTCTTGAGAATATAAATGTAAGCGCAAAGTGCATTTATAATGGCATCCCATGACTGTTTCACGGCATGGTGTGAAAACTACGGCACGCGTTGGAATCACATTTTCATCCATATTAGCGCAATTCTGCTAACCAAGTGTCGTTTACAGGGTGTTTCGGTGGCATTCGAGGCGTTATTGTGTGACGGCTGTAAGTTATAACGTTTCGTTGACTGCAGCTGCACTCTCTCTCTCCTGCAACTCCTACAATAAAGAGAAATGAACAAAACCCCCCTGCGCTGGCTCTGCGCTTTCACATCCACTCCAATCACTAGCAACATAATCACATAAAGAACGCGAAAAGAGTTTCAAGACACCGCTTCCAAAAGTTCACAAAACGAAGATGAAAAAAACCGAGGTGCACTTACCCTTGTACACACTCCTCCAGCAGTCAAACCCCGATCTTCATACACTTACACACACACTCACCAATTATTTAAATATATATCTACAAACAGCCGAGCATTTCACCACTAAAACCCTATCCCGCGGATGAATTTACTCCCTTCAGCGCCCTAAAGTTTTGTACAGTGCAACAGAAGGAATCTTCGCTTTGTTCGCTTGATTTTTAACCAAAAATACATAAAAAGACAGAAACTGATATACAAAACAAGAACTCTTCTTCCATCCCATTCACCCCCAGCTTGTGCGCTCGGCGTATCAATGCGCGCAGAAGAGAGATAATGGGACAGCAAAACCATGCCGTATAACGCACAAAATAACTCGTCCAACAGAACGCATTATTCGTCACGTTGGAAATTAATTTAATATTGTCGCAAATCGGGCCGAAAGAATTATTGCCGAGCGCGAAAGAACACTTAGAAGAAGAGAACTAGTTTATGTACCGGTGCGGCGAATTTATTTCACTTTGCCTAAGGAACGGTTGTAGTGCGCCCCCCATTGCCTAGGGAAAAGCCCCGGATGTAAACTCAGTGAAACTCATGTTGAGTGAAGTTACAATAATGTGAATCCAGCGTGGGCCAGAGATATTACTAGGACAACAAGAATGAGATTTGCTCACGTATTCAATAAAACGACGGCATTTACGGTAGTTTTTTTTTTTATTATTATGTTTTATCCATGATAATTTAAATAAACCTATTATACTGTCGCGTAAAACCACCAGAGCTGAACGTTCACATTGCGATAAACACAAAAGTGTTAATAATTCATTTTAAAAGCATTCTATTTATAGTAATATTGCATGTATGTCATGTATATTTAACATTTCTGGTGATAACTGTCTTGTACAAATGTTATGCTAAACATTACACAACATATGTCCAATATAATACATTTCCACTGCCTACTTCCTGTCAGTTAATGTGAAGTACTTTTTATGCACTCTGTGAAATTGTTTTGTATGGTGTCATTTTATATAAAGAGTGATTAGTGAATACAAACTAATTTACCCACCATTACTTTCCTTTGTTTTTTATTTGTCAATACTGCCAGAAATGTTACGACCAGTTTTCTAATGGGATCCATCACGTGACGTGAACGGTAGGGGGAGACAGAGTGCTGTGTTTGTGAGCAATCGATCCTGCTCTCTCAGCACCGTTTTCTTTTCTAGGCCTTTGCCTCCTAAACTGGTCCACACACTCTCTGTCATCAGCACCACTGAGTCATCGCAGTTCGCCTTGAATTATCACTCCGCATAAAAAGAACAAGAAGTACAAGCCTCAACATTTTTACATCCATTTAATAATGAAATGCAGAACAGAAGAGTGACATCACTGTCCAGACAGTGCAAACATAACATGCTGAAGCAGTTGAAATAATATATCAAAGAAGAACTTTTTTTTTTTCAAAGAATAAAAATCTTATGTGATGGTTGAAAATGTAAACAAAAAGAGTTGGAAATAAAGGCAACCAAGCTATTGATGTTCTATTGAATGTACACTTTCCGTGTGTGTTTAATTAGAGCTTTTCACTGATGTTTCTCTGTTTCTTTTCCTAGCGCTCTTGGTTTTGGAGGTACGATGAGCTGAGGATGCCTGTGTAGCATCGATCTTTATAAAATACAAAATGTCCAGAAGCGAGGTCAGTGAATGTACTTGTTTACTATTTGGTAATATGCATACACACTGATTGATTGCATTTACTTTACATAGACATTTCTAGCAGACTCTTTCTTACCAAAGTGTACAAGTAGCTAGGAATACACAGGTCCTCGACCCTACTATCCATTGCACGGCAGTGCATGATGGCAGCCATTAAAATCCTCAGTGGCTCCTACCATTTATCTTTTTTTATTTCATCTAACACAATGAAAGATTAGCTGGTAGTCAGTGACTCATCCTCTTCAGCTCTTGTGTCATTGGACCTCATTGAGCTGTTTCCTCTCTGGCTGATTGTGATTGGCAGTTGCGTCTGTGATCTTTGTGAAAGACACTGATAAAGTATAAAAATGGATTTCTGCACAGCACCTCCAGACTAATCCGAGGTGACTGAACTAATCAAGACTCCATTTATCCGGAAGTCCCACGCTGCCAAAGACTGAGTCAGACTTTCTTTTTGTCAACATGTGTTTACATAAAGTAAAGAGCAAAGGAGACTCTTAGAGTTAATGAAAGGACGCATGATAAGGTGCTTAGCATCTCGTTTCAAAACAGTGTATTTTACGCAGTCATTATGCAGGTGATGCATGACAACCTAACAAACAAAATACTGAAACACATAATCAATAAAGGTCAGTCACAACCAAGACATTATAATTAAACAGCAGCTTATATCTAACAGCTGTCCTGTTGTATCTATCTATAATCAAACTATACATAGTTTGATCGCTGTCATACACTGCACTTTTGTATTGTATTGTACAGAATAATATGCATTATCATTATGAAAAGGTTGAGGTTGAAATAAATGTAATTAATTATTTTCTTTAGAAAATATGCATTAAACTGATCTAAAGTCACAATAAAGACATTTATAATGTTACAAAAGATTATATTTAAAAATATATTCAAACAGAGGACTGTTATTTTAAAGTTGTATTGTTATTGTATATTATTGTTTTTAACTGTATTTTTTGATCAAATAAAAGCAACCTTGATCCTTGAACCTTGAGCACAAGAGATTTCTAAACAAAAAAAAAAAAAAAAATCTTAAAATGAAAAAAATATTTTTGAATGGTAGTGTACCCTGTACAATTTTTTTGTCACTGCCTGTGTGGCAATAAATATTTTACTTTTTTACATTCTATTCTATTCTAGACTGTTAAGGTCCTTGCACACTAAGTCTGAAAATTTTTGCATGCTAAAAAATACATATGATGTCATGTTGTGTCAATCACGTTTACACACTGCCTCCAAAACTTTCGTCCGTCATTAAAAAATTTGCACCAGGTTAAATTTTTTGTTTTGTTTTTTTGCATCCGTAGCAAGCATTTTTTGACAGTTCAGAGCTACTGTAATGTTCTGTGCATGACAAATTTTGACGAATACTAAAAACGCATACAAAAATTTCGGACTCAGTGTGCAAGGAAATCTAAGTCTGATTGACCTCACTGTTTCCAGATCCCAAAAGCAAACAGTTCTCATATACACTCATGGCGTGCTGTAATACTACAAAACAATAACGATTCTAACCTTTATCTCCATGGTGAAATCTCAGTTGGTCAGACAGAGATTTATCTTTTCCTAATTGTTAAAATATTGGTGTCCAGGAAACTGTGAGCCTGGAGACTGTAGTGCCCACCAGTATAAGTTTAAAAAGCATTACTATTAATGGACATCGCTCATAAACGGCTGTTGATATAGTATTCTGACTTGAAACAGAGTAGCAGTATCTGCCATATGACTTAACAAGCAGATACATATTTTCCTCTGACAGCTAGACTGCAATAGTGAGAGAGATATAATGTGTGGTGTTAGTTTGAGTGGCACAGAGTAAGCAAAGCTGTGTTCAGCTGCTGAGAGTGCTGTGATCTGACATCTATGCTGAAGCTACTATACTATATAGCTGAACCACTGCTGCCTTAAACCTCTCATCAGGATGACCACATCCTTCACTCTGAACTCCATTCGCTGACCTAAACCCTCTGACCTTACTACACACACAGAGAAAAAGGAGAGATAGAATTAGGAAAAGAGATGGTTTCCTTCCATCTTCCTTACCACAGGGCCCTTTTTGAATACTGTATGTTTCTGTCTCTTATATACCCAGTAATCACTGTCTGCCTGCCTGCATGCTTTGTTTCTCTTTTTTATATCCTCATTCTTTTTTTTTAATTGAAGTATGGTTTGTAGTGTATTTTGTCATGATTGCTGGACAAGAAATAAAACTGTAACAGTTAGGAAAGTAAAAAAAAAAAAAAAGAATGAATGGTGATGAATTACACTATGAAATAATAAGGAAACAGCTTGCATAGCTTTATTGAGTTTAATTTATCTACTTAATTATTCTAAGTAAATTTATTCCTGAAACATAAAATGTTATGCAAGTTATGTTGTCCAAATGTATATTTATGTGTTTACATCGTCCGTGGAAGACAAAAATGTATTGACCTAATTCCACAATATGTAGTTTTCGCACCTAGAGGTCGCATTTTCAAAACAATAACAAAGGCGAAGCTTGATGACACTATGAAGGAGTGTGGAATGATGGGAGATGTCTTTTTCACTAGGGATGCCCCCTAATAGTCGACTAACCGTTAGTTGACAAGAAAAGTCATGGTCGACCAAATTTTATTAGTCGCTTAGTTGCAGAAAAAAAATCCACAGGAAGTGGTGAAGTCACGCAGGCCGTGACGGACAAATCGTTAACAGCTGGTTTATGTGGTAATACAGTACATCGGGCAGGACATCCAAACGCTCACCTATCATTCATCGACCTCAAATATGACTTTTCATTTAAAATAGTAGTAGCAACTTTACATGGCTGCTCAATCTAATGTTAACCTAGACAAATGTGCGCTATTGAAGTGTCTGTGTGGAGTGTGGAAGCTGAACAGTAGCGCATTTATTGCATGACGGAGGCACCAGTGCAGTCACTTGCTTTTAAAATACTCTATCATTTTTGGTCATACAGATAAGAGTAATAGATCTTTAGAATCTGTAAAGACTATATATTTGTGTGCACTCACAATAACAATGAAACGTTGCGCTTTTTTAAAATAATGAAAGCAAACAGGATGCGCTTTCTTCCGTCTCGGTCTCTGTGAACTTAAGCACGAAACTTTGAAACTCTGTGTATACTTGATTTACAGACATGAAAAATATCTATAGAGAGCAAAATGTCTGCTTTTAAATCAACCAATTCAAATAGAAAACAATTATTCTCAGATTATGTAATCCATATGAAACATGCATACACACCAACTACTGCGGAGATGACGAGTCAGTGTCGTCGACTTCATCTCTTAAGCAAAAAACAAAGCAAGCACTAGTTAATCAATAAGTTATTAAAACATTAATGCAGTCTCCTTACTGTTTTTCCCTGACACATTCATAATTATTATATATACCTGTTGTGCCCAATTCTGACCCCCGCCAGATTACTACCCACCTAGTATTGGTAGGTTTAGGGTTAGGTGTGGGGGAGGGGTTCAGATTAGGGGTGGGGTTAGGATTAGGCAATCAGGTAGCGATTTGAATGAGAGGGGGTAATAATTTGGCGGGGTCGATAATGGGCACAACACCAGTTCGTTGTGGCAAGTTTTTTTTTCTTGAGTGCTTATTAGGCTATGTAGGCAATTAAATAAATGTTTATATGGCAATTTATATGGCTTATTAATAAACGTGCGACTAATAGTTGAAAAAAGCTTAAAATTAATGGATACCAATCGACCAGAAAAATCTTTAGTTGAGGTAGTAAATTTATATTTTTATTACCTGTACCTTCCACAGTTCCTTTACAGTACCTTCCAAACAGCAAATAAATTATACAGAGAAAGCAAGCAAAGAATATTTACATTGTAGTCAGTCAGTGTTCTTTGACAGTCTAGTGCAAGTTTAAGCACTCTCGAAAAACTACCCTTATCAGTGAAGCTGTCTACACACTGTGTGATGAATGAATCTCTTACTTACATCATACCTACATCTGCACTTTGTTGTTTATGATGAGAGAATTTAGTCAGCGAGCATGTGCATTGAACAAAAACTCAGGCGTTTCAGCTATGACTCATCTGAACGCCTCTGATTGGCCATTGCATTCATAAGCTCAACAGACTCGTGAGTGATTGGTTATAATGCACAACACTGTAAAAATGTGTAAAAAGAATAATGGTGCTAGATCTAAATTTAATGCTGCAGTCAATTTTTTTTTTACATTTTATTTGCGTCCGAAAGCCTAGACAGCTGACTTGCTGCCTCACTGCCTTATCAGTCAGTGACTTTGCAGGCAGCGTTTTTGCAGGCACCTCATGAATCTGATTTCGGACAGGTTTCTAAGGCAGCATAACGGTTTAATGATCTAAAATGAAATAGATAGTTTTGATGATAACTAAACAAATATTTAGATACTATAATATTGATTTCTCGCTAGAAATAACATCAAAAGTGCAAAAAGATAGTCAGAAATCTACATTTACGCACAAACTGACCACCAAACGCAACTTTCAGACGGCATCTTTATTTTTTTATCTCAACCGTCATGGAATGCACAGAATTGTGGGATATCTAAGGCAGCAAAGGATACATCTATGCTTCCTTCAAAATTCGATCACAAGAAGGTACCTCCGAACACAGGAAGTGAAGCAGAATTTGGATTCAGACGTGCCTTGATGCCTTCCTGCCTTGGAATGCTGCCTTTTAGAGCTTTCGGATGCAGCCGTTATTTAAAAGTGGAATTTATTTCGGAAATAAAAACAAAACACATGAACGCGCACAGGCAGAGCAGAGGCTAACCGACGACACAATTAGATTACCTGATGCAACGCCGTCAGATTACCTCATGTTTTATTCACTGGTGAGAAAACATTACAGTGCGAAGTGCATAATATTAAAATAATGACGCCTTCCATTCTCACTCGGTCTGCAATAGCGTAACAAAACCTGCCAATGAGGTATGCAAATACATAGAGCGACTGGCAGGTAGGACAACCTATAGCAATGTTCGGACCGAATAATCTGATTGGTATGGTCCTATGCCTTTCACAGATGATATAAGTACATTTAGACCACTCAACTTAATAATTGCTATTGAGACTTTCAGCCAGCATAACAAAAATTTTTTTGAGCCAAATCACCTACCCTGTCTTTAATCTAAAACTCTTTGTTTACAGTAGTCTAGCCTGTGGATTATTACACTAAATGGTTGAATAGGAAACAGTTCTACATAAACTCTACAATGCCAATGCATGAATTAGACTCCCACAGAACATTTTTAAAACTGTAGCCGACAGGATTCTTACCAGCGCGAGTGCCAGCAATTCCCCAGAGATTTTCCAGTGTGAATTGTGTGAATTTTAGAGCACAGTTAAATTGCTCATATTTCATCCTTAATGTTTGCAGCAGACTTAATGAATAGAAATCTCAATAGCAGAGCTCTTTACAAGCTGTATGTTTGAAACTCAAATAGGAAAGGCTGCTGTGAAGTGGTTTTTGAATAACACACACAAAAACTCCAGAATATGAAATCATTTGAATTATTCACATGGAAACAGACACATCACTTGTGCATGTTTCTGCTAGAACAAACGGTATCCCTTTTCCAAATTCAGTTATTAGGTCTATTCTTTTTTTCTGTGTCTTGTTTCCATTAGTGCTTGTATGTACATGTCTAAGTGACTGTGTGTGTTTATAGTTTGCATAGTACAGATGTTCTGGCACTAGTCTTGGCCTAAATTGTGCTTGAAGAGTTGACCCTACTTGACTTTTCTGTGTGCAATGTGTGTTAGAAAATAAAACAAGTTAATACTTTGTAGTGTTTCTAGAAATATTTAATTGTTCTAGTCCTTCTGATTTCTGAATAAAATTACCATAATAAGAGCAGTGAGGCAGTCATGATGACTTGGATAGAGCTCCAGGCTTCCCTGAGGAGTATGCTGTGAGACTTCCTCAGTAAGGCCAGGGATCTCTCTTGTGGGAGTCATTTCTGACTCATTTTACAGTGGTGACACACTGAATCATGTCAGTCTGTGCTAACATACAGCAGGAGCTGCTGGTATAGATTGTATGTGTAGATGTATGTGCATGTGTGTTATTATAAAGCATTAAACAGGCACACTTTGTGAGTGATGTTCATCTGTCTATTCTGGGAGTAATCATACACAGCCTCACACAAATTGCACTGTAGCATACCGTCCGGAAAAGAAGAGGGAAAATCTGAATCATAACATTGCAGAATAGTCAGGTACATCTGTGCAGTTTGTGTGTGTGTATGTGTGTGTGTGTGTGTGTGTGTAAAGAGAGCTGATAGCTTTATTACTAGTCATCTCTCCATCTGTTCCTAAATGTTGCCCAGACTCGTGCTGAGTTCATCTACATTTGTTTGCAGCACACTGATGAAGAAACCAGATCAGACAAGACCAGACTTCAAATTAAAATCTCCAGACCCCATACACTATAGACAGAGGAGTTTATTTGTCATAATAGATGAATTGGAGTGTTTCCTCACAGCACATTTCAGTGTTATGCATGTTATCAAACACTTCTGGGAGGCTAAATAGCATTAGGTGTTGGTCATTATGTGGTCCTATTGGTGTGCAGGGAAAAGAGGTATAAACCAAGCTGTTTAATTTTTTTGACCATTTTAGGAAAAACAGCCTTGACTAAAAGTCAAAAATCTGTTGAGGTTGAAAGTAATTTAGGTCTTATGTAGTTTAAAAATCTAATGCATTGTCATGAGATTTGAAGTTTGTATAATAGTGTTATATTGGCTTTGTCATGGCAACAAATTTATTTGTGACTCTTGTAATACTTGTAATTATTATAATCACATCAATTATAATCAGTTTGAAATTGTGCATGTTTACAAAGACTCCATAACTAGTTTTTATGCATATGACCTGTTTATACTGTATCAAGTCCGAACTGTTTCTACAATTTTATGTTACTGATGGATTTTGTGCAGGCATCTTTTGAAAGAAATACAAGTTGACAACCATTAATTTCTGTCATATTACGCCATACTGTAACTGGTAATGTCCAGTAAAACTAGACAGAAACCTAATTTAAGTTACTAGAATCCAGACACCACTTTCCTCACGCTGAGAAATGAAAGGAAAAAACTATCACTGAACTATAAGAGGAATGGAACACAATGCCTTGATTAAAAAGGAAGCCGTAGCTTTATTATTTTAAGGATTATTCTCATGGTTTGGTGGACAGTGTGGTTCGTGAATCACTTAGGAAAATGACAGAGCTCAGAGTGAAGTGGACCCGCTTCTGGGTCACTGTGCAGTACTTCTTCAGTGGGGGTTTCAGACCAGCCCCCCCAGTCTTCTGCTATTACCCCACCCCACCCCCCACCATGCACACACACAAACACACCACCACATCAGAACCATGCGGCCGCATGCTCTGTTCTCCACCCTCAGAAAAGTGTGCGGTAGCGCTGCTGCTGAACAGGACTGTGGGAGCAGAGAGTAGACACACCCTTCTCTCTTTCTTTCAGACAGGCAGACACACTGACCCCATGGATTGATATAAATATCCCTCTTATTGCTGGCTGCTTCTGGGGTTGCTGCCTAAAGCGTCTCATTTTGGCTTTTCACCGAAATAACCAGTAAACCTCAGAGAATAAAAGACACAGAGAGCGATGGAGAGAAGGAGAGGGTATGTAAGGTGTGCGTCTGAGACAATAAAGAATTTGGACAGAAGAGGGAATTCACTCCAGCTGAAAGCACACACACATACAACTCAAGACAATCTATCATCTATCTGTCTGTCTATCTATCTATCTAGCTATCAGGAGCGTTTCCTTCCTCTCAAAATAACCGATTCATAGTACAAAAATAAAACAATGCCAATGTTATATAATATATCATCAAAAAGCATATAAATCGTTTGTTTTTCTAAAGAAACATTGTCCAACAGCAACACTAGCAGGTGAAGTTACAACAGGAGTCCTTGTCTTTCTTGCCTCCCCTGAGCCCATTGAGTTTTAACAGACCCCCTAAAGCATGTGGTGAGTTTGGTGGGGGGTAATTGAGAATGAATGGGGAAAAGTCACGTGAGAGGAGGCAGTGCCTCCATTGTGATATGATTGGATGTGACTGGTTATGTTTGGCTGTGATTGGTTCATGCAATAAATATCCGCCTCTTGTGTTCGTGGATGTTCCGCAGTCGTGAATCAGGGTTTGGTCAGTTACCCGGATGTGCGGCCATACTGGCGATACTCGGATGTAAACAACAGCATGGATTGCACGGTTAATGTACTACTAAATTTGCCGTTCTGCTAATTTATGCTGTCTAAACCACACACACACACACACACAAAAAAAAACTTGTGGAGGCTGCTAAATCATATAGAGAAGGGCTTAGTAAGCAGAAAAGGGCGCAATATTTTGACAAACTAAAGTTAATAGGTGGTAAAGATACGTACAAGCAGTATTAATTAAGATATTAGCCTAACTTTTCACCTGCCTGACCAGAAATGATTAGAACAAACACAATGTTGTCAAGATTCTTGCCCTGAAAATCCTGGTTCAGTTTGGCCAACCACAAACGATTTTTGTTCCTTTGCTTTGTTGTTTTTGCACTCTTCTCCATCATTTGTTAAAACTTTTTCCAGTCTACAGTACTCCAAATGTTTTCCCAGTCTGACCGATTGGCACAGGCCAAAACATGACAACAATTGACCATTTTCAGCAGCAATAATCAGCAAAGTATGCAAGTTTCGTTCTGTTCATTGGCATTGTTTACATTCAGTGCCGCAAATATGGCCGATTGATGACACATTGTGAAAACACTCTATAATGGTGTTAATGGGAAAACTGATTTAAAAAAGTAAGTAGGCAACTCACACACTTAGATATAACCACTTTGTTACATTAAAATATGACTTAACACTTAAAACGGCATGAAAACATGATCTGTGGGAGTTTTTAGTGAGTAATAAGCTTGGTAAAATTTAAAGTAAATCTCCATGCCTGTGACTAATATTTAGCAAGCTTTGATGACTGATGACCCAAAAAATCCCAAAGTAGTTATGTTAACTATTAAAAAGAATAGCTGAACAAAAGTTCACAAATAAAAATCTATTGTTTAAATTGTTACTTCTTTAAGCTATTACTTTGGAACAAATGTAAAATACTTAAAAACAGCAACTGATGAGATTGGCTTTAATAAACAGAATTTTGATTACATTATTAATGTAAAAATATAGATTTTTCTGATAGTGTAAGTAATGTCTATTTAACAAAGAACATGAATTGATTTTTTTTTTTGTCCGTCTGTCTGTCTATCTATCTGTCATCTAAATGTATTTATATAGATATGCCAACATGTGTGGTGCATATATTTGCTATAAAAATACAATTTTCTATTTTAATATATTTAATAATGTAATTGTGATGGCAAAGCATATATATACATATTTATATATATACTGCACCTGTATATTGTATACATAAGAATGACCAGGCGACTGGAACGTACCTCAAGTGTTTTTAACGTATGATGTTTCAGTCCCTGAGGTCTGTAAGATGAGTCACCTGTCCCTTTGGTTCTGGGATATATCCCACCTCCTCCAATAACAAAGTCACATTAGAATATTCAATGTTGTTTATGTGAGAATCATTCAGATCTGCCTCAGCTGGTGTGTGTGTTTATCAAACTGCACCGCTCTCACAGGCGTCATAGGAAAATGTCAGGATCACACACATCCACACACGCATGAAAAGGTCACCCCCTCACAGCGCATTCTGTGACCTCTGAGTCTGATCCGGCTCTGTCCTGCTGATGATTACATTTAAATGATCATACTGAACACACACACACACACATACACCTTAACTAAACTAAACTAAACATACAAACTTAACTAAACACACATAACGTAGTGATATACATACTGAACACACAAAACCACACCAACCTCATATTGGATGTAAATCACAAATATATGATGATATATCAGCAAACATGCAGGAGTTGCTGTATTCTTATGATGTTTTGCTAAATTATTCATACACAAACACAACTACTTTTGTTTGTACTTATGCACAAACAAACACATGAACACATAAACTGAATTGTAAATCTGAGACATGATTCAATACAGTTAATGATTCCACATTTGTCAGTCTTCTGTCGCTCTTCTTTTGGCTTTGTCTCACTCTGCTCTGGATGAATCAAACGCGTTAAGTGTTCCCACACAGTCACAGTAGGCACCGTAGGTGGCAAACAGCTCAGTGTTACTCTAATGCACACTAAATATGGCTACACTAATTCTGCCTCCCTTAATTTAGTGCTTACATTTACCTCAGTACACATTAAAAACAACTAGTGTACACAGCATTCATACAACCCATACGACATAGACTTTTAGTTATGAGTTCTTGCAGTTTGCAAGCATTTAATTTAATATGGTAGTATATATTCTTATCCACCTTATTTTACAGCGCGGAAGTAAGCCTATGGGCTCATTAGCCGCTATAGGGAAGTAACGAGAAGAATAACAACATGCAGTAAATGGTAAAACTGTTTGCGCTACAAAACAGTGTGTTCATAATTAAGATGATACTGTACATTAAAATAATATGGTAAGACACACCAATTTGCAATATCAAGCATCGGAATGAGCTGTTTTGTACAGCTAAAAATAGCTGGATCCAGACCCATACAATTTACAAATGGCCATGCCCGCTCTTGCAACAAAAATACTGTGGATTTGTAATGGTCAATTAACATTTATCATAACATTTTATCTCAGTTTCTTGATTCAGTGTCATTGAATTTTCCTCAACCCAGATAACTAGCACTGGGCAAAGAAGACCCAACGAATGTTTACTTTTCAAGAGATATGAATGTTTAATTTACAAAGCTGCATTTTGTGAAAAGAGAGACATCAGCAGGATATTACTGGTCTGAACTGAATCAGGAGGCAAACAGAAGAGATGGGAGAAAATGATGTTTGCAGTTTTCTGTGGCATCTCAGTATGAATGTGATTATGTGCAAATATCTCCAGGCTCCTAACAGAAATGCAGGAAATCTCAGGTCACTGTGCATTACCCTGTGGGAATACATGTTTAGATGCAGTGAAATTAAACTGCGTCTAGGTCGCAGCATAATGTTGTTTAAACGCTACAATATTCCAAGTATCTGGCTTAGGGCATGTACAAAGCTGTCATCTCCATTACTCTTTCTCTCGCTCTCTGTTTTTTGTGCATAAACATCATTTTCTTTTCCCACTCATTTTGTCACAGTACCCCCTCCCCACGTGTGTGTACAAATACGCAAACGTCCATCCCTTTATGAAACTACATTTGTTGCAGTGTCATTTTGTTCTCAGTTTGTCTGTGATAAGAGTGCTTGTCTGAAACAAGAACCTTCCAGAACAATGTTTTACCCGAAAAAAAAACCTCCCTGGCGATGACTAACACACTGACTCACTGTTGTGCACACATCGCAACCCAGCTAAAAGATGCATAAATCAGAGGAAGCAGAACAGAGGAGTATGTTCTTTCCCCTTCTCAGATTGATTGTCTATTTTTAGACAAGTGATGCAATGTATAGTCCTACCATTTGAAGATAACAATATAATCAATCTGTTGTATTAGAAAAGTGGTTCTCAACTGGTTTTGACCATGATTTTAGATGAAGTGACCCGGTACAGTTATTATACAGAAGATAGCAAACATGTCCTTAAAACAAACGATTGACATCTATTAAAGTTACCATGTGCTGCATAGGTGAACAGCATAAAATCTGTCAAGAAATGTATAAAATATTTCACATAAGGAACACATAGCAGTCTTAAGGTTATTTGTACTGTATGCAGGACAATTTAGCACATTTTACCCTACAATTTTTATACGGTATGACGTCTGCTGCTGTCTTCTTATTTTTAATAATTCTTATTGCTGTAATATATCATTTTTATTTGTATATACACTATTAATGTTCACCAAAGTTGCATGTATGTGCTTAAAATACAGTAAAACTGTATATTTTGAAATGTTATTAAAGGAGAAGTCCACTTCCAGAACAAAAATTTACAGATAATGTGCGCACCCCTTTGTCATCCAAGATGTTCATGTCTTTCTTTCTTCAGCCGTAAAGAAATTATGTTTTTTGAGGGAAAAATTTCAGGATTTTTCTCCATATAATGGACTGCTGTGGTGCTATAATAATAATATTATTATTTAAAATTAAAGGCAGTACCACAAATCATACAATGATGTACACTACCAGTCAAAAGTTTTGAACAGTAAGAATTTTAAAGTCTTTTAAAGAAGTCTGTTCTTCTCACCAAGCCTGCATACAAAGTACAGCAAAAGCAGTAAAATTTTGAAATATTTTTACTATTTAGAATAACTGTTTTCTATTTGAATAGATTTTAAAATGTAATTTATTCCTGCAATTTCAAATCTGAATTTTTAGCATCATTACTCCAGTCACATGATCCTTCAGAAATCATTCTAATATTCTGATTTTCTGCTCAAAAAGCATTTTTTAATATTATTATGTTGAAAACAGCTGAGTAGAATTATTTCAGGTTTTTTTTGATGAATAGAAAGTTCAGAAGAACAGCATTTATCTGAAATAGAAATCTTTTGTAACATTATACATGTCTTTATCATTAATTTTAATTGATTTAAAACATCATTGCTAAATAAACATATTAATTTCTGACTCCAAGCTTTTGAATAGTATAGTGTATAATGTTACAAAAGCTTTTTATTTCAGATAAATGGCATCTTGGCATCAAAATTTTTAGATCTTTCAAAGAATTTCAAAGAATCCTAAAAAATGTTCTCAACTGTTTTAAATATAGATAAAAAAAAAAAATGTTTCTTGAACAGAAAATCAGCATATTATGATGTTTTCTGAAGGATCATGTGACACTGAAGACTGGATTAATGATGCTGAAAATTTAGCTTTGATCACAGGAATAAATTACATTTTAAAATATATTCAAATAGAAAGCAGTTATTTTATATAGTAAAAATATTTCACAATATTACTGCTTTTGCTGTATTTTGGATCAAATAAATGCAGGCTCGGTGAGCAGAAGATAATTTTTTTAAAAACATTAAAAATCTTACTGTTCAAAACTTTTGACTGGTATACACATTTTAAGATATACTAATCTTTTTTATGTTGAGATGAGAATGAAAATGAGACTCTCTATGTCATATTTCCATAATGAGAATTCAGTGATACAAATACTTCATTTTTGCTTACTTCTACTTTTAATTTACTACATATTAAAGAAAAAAGAGACATTTCTCCAGACCCTTTCAAATCAAGGGGTAAAATTACCTTAATTGTCATTAAAAAAAAAAAAAAAATCTGGGTAAAATTTGACTAAAAACCTGTGGTATTAACTCTATAGTGTTTTTGTTGAGGGAAAGTTTTATTGAACATTCAACTAGTGACATAAGTTGTAAAAGATATGGAATTTATTTTGTTATCCTAATTGTAATTATATGATTGTTTTTTTGTATTTAGCATTGTTATTCACTGCTTCCAGTGACCCTGTGAAAAACAAACCTGCCGCACATTTTTAGGTCGCAAGTCGCAACCCATCCGTTACATTACAGTTATGTACAGTGTGTTGATGATTTGTGGAGTGCAGCCAACTGATTCTTCTGTACACACTGTTTACAAACTTATTGATTAAGATCTTTTGTGAGTCTGAATATTCTCATTCAGAACCTTTAATTGTCTTCCTCTTTGTTTCACCCTCTCTGTCCTTCTTTCTGTGTACGTTTTTCTTCTCATTTCATGCTCGAATGTTCATTCATCAGTCTTGCTCTAGCTGTTGTCATAGTACCACTGGCTCTTCTTACAGTGGACTGCTTCGTAAACTACGTAAGTATGTTACCAGCTAGCAGCTACGGTCACGGCATCGTGACTCAGGTACGGTCACTGTGTCACCTGCTTCCAGACGTCATGGAAACACTGATGATGACTGCAGCATAAGTGAAATGTATGTTTGACATTAACAAAATATTTTCTTCTCTCTTAATGTCTTTTGTTTTCATTTCCTCTGTCAGTCTTTTACTCGGCTGCTCTTGTTACAGTGCAGTTGACTGCTCTGCAGTTTCTCTGACCTCTCAGTACAAACAGATCCCGTGTTCTTTAATGCGAGCGTGGTTGTCATGGATACAGTAGCCAGATAGACTGTCATGGATTTTGAACACTGCTCAGAATCACAGAACGGCACCTCAGAGGGATGATCATACCAGTGCGGCTATTAACAGTGCACCTGTTAGGTCTCATTAACTTTGACTGAGTCCTGTGTAATGCAGCGCTGCTTTTGCCAAAGGCTTCAGTCGTATCCAAAGACATACTTTCACTGAATCTAAGCCAGAAATTGTAAAAACAAAATATGAAGATGTTAAAATATTAACACAAAACTTCTGAAAGCACTTTGCTTTTCCTAAACAAAAATTGAGTGTTATCCTCATTGGATTTAATCCGAAAGCCTGTGAAACAAAAATATTTGTAGATTGTTTTGATCTAAGCCACACCTGCCCTGGCTGTGTTGTAGGGCATTTCTTTCTTTCTCTCTCAAAGACCCACTCACACCCGACTCACTGAAATATTGAACTACATTGATGGCTATCGGCCCTGCTTGTTTCAGCAAGAAAGGCTGGGTTTCACAGGCCTGCTTTGTCAGAGGGCCCGGAGCTGTGATAGGCAGTACAGAAGGATTGTTCTCGGAGGCTGCTCGCTGATTGTGTGTCCTGACCTTCCTGTCTTCAGTACCCAGGCTTAGTTATCCAGTTTCATTGGGTATATGGAAACTCCTTCACCTGTGGCTATGATGTTACCTCACATACAGTAAAGAATGGAGAGACTGAAAGAGGATTTTACTCAGTGTTTTTCTGAGCATGTGACACTGGGGTATTCAGATTGCATAAGTGTTTTTGTTTTGAGTGTGTGAAACATTTGCACTTCTGTTATTTAAGGGTGCAAACTTGACATTTAGTGTGTGAGAGATCATGGTGACGCTGGACCAAAAAAAAAGTCTAATTTGTAGCAATAGCCAAAAATGCATTGTATGGGACAAAAATCTTTTCTTTTATGCCAAAAATCATTAGGAAATTAAGTAAAGATCATGTAAAATTCCTACTGTAAATATATCAAAACTTAATTTTTGATTAGCAATATGGATTGCTAAGAACTTCATTTGGACAACTTTAAAAGCGATTTTCTCAATATTTAGATTTTTTTCCACACTCAGGTTCCATATATTGAAATAGTTGTATCTCTGCAAACTATTGTTCTATCCTGGCAAACCATACATCAATGGAAAGCTTATATATTTAGCTTTCTGATGATGTATAAATCTCAGTTTCGAAAAATTTACCCTTATGACTACCCTTGTGGTCCAGGGTCACATATGCATCTGAAGTTTGAGAAGTAAGTGTCCACCCTCTGCTAGGTGGCCAGTCAGGGGCTTTGAAACTTTCTGAAGTTAAAGGAACACTCCACTATTTTAAAAAATAGGCTCATTTTCCAACTCCCATAGAGTTAAACAGTTAAGTTTTACCGTTTTCGAATCCATTCTGCCAATTTCCGGGTCTGGCGGTAGCACTTTTAGCATAGCTTAGCATAGATCATTGAATCTGATTAGACCGTCAGCATCTCGCTCAAAAATGACCAAAGAGTTTCAGTATTTTTCCTATTTAAAACTTGACTCTTCTGTAGTTACATCGTGTACTAAGACCGACGGAAAATAAAAAGTTGCGATTTTCTAGGCCGATATGGCTAGGAACTATACTCTCATTCAGGCGTAATAATAATCAAGGAACTTTGCTGCTGTACCACGGGTGCAGCAGGCGCAATGATATATACATGATTTCAGCACGATAGAAATGATCATCAAAACCAAACAGATGTTTTTTGGTAGAGTATCTGAGCTGTAAATGCACAGCCCTATTCTATAAAAGGGGGTGTGGAGCAGCAACTCATTTGCATTTAAAGACACATGCACGAAAACTGTGTTTCTGTTTCCACTCAAATAGGCATTTTCAGAAAGATATAATAAATGATCTGTGGGGTATTTTGAGCTGAAACTTCACAGACACATTCTGGGGACACCTGAGACTTATTACATATTGTTACATACTCCTTTAAATGGCATACTGAATCAATCACTTGACCAATTCATTCCAAAATGCAGATTCCTTCACTGTGTTTTGTTCGAAGATGCGTGGTGGTTCTGCTGTAGTTTCGCCTGCCACTGTTTTCGTTCCCATAATAGAGCGACGACAGGCAATACTGACAGCGTTGTGTTTAAAATACAAATCCCTTGATATTATAAAATGGTTGATTGAATAAAAGATTGCATAAAATTGTATATATTGTACAAAATCATTATCAGATTTGCAGTCATGCATATATTTGGAAAAAAAACACTCTTATCTTGAATTTTTGGGGCATTTATATTCATGTTAGTGGCATTTTTGCTCCATTATTTCCGATCCTGGGAAGCTATACATTTTTTAAGCCTAAAGACCAATTTTTACATATGAGAGAAATATTACTATTGGTGTTTGTATTAAATTGTCATTGTTTTTCTGCTCACTATTAATGCTAGATATATAAACCTGAAGACAAACATATTTTAATACTCACTTATTTTTTGTAATACATATTCACTTCATATATTAATATATAGTAAAATATAAAAAAAAATACTATAATTAACATATTATTAACACTGATAGCCCTAAAAAAAATGCACTTGTGCATTTGCCTGCCTCACCTTTAATTTGAAGTAAGTGTCCAAGATGAGCTTAATGTGGTGTGCCTATAATACTTGTGCATGTTGTCCACATAAAAATCACCCTGGGAAGCTTTTCAAAACCTCATTTGAGTCCTGTGAGGGTTAACCTCTCACCTGAGAGGAGATCTTGATTATTCTTGTGTTTATCTATGTAACTGAGTGACTGTTCTGTGTTTAGTGTGACACAGGTGCAAAGAGTTCTGGCCCTCACCCATAACATACATACACACAGAGACACAGAGAGTAATGCTATAATCACATCCCACTCAGAGTGCGCACTGTAGTCTGTAATTATGGAGCGAAGGCTCAACGGTGCTTTTTGAAAAAGGGATGATCATCTCTGCTTTCTTAACTTTGCGGTGTGCGTTGCAGTGTCACCCGTGCCCTCTAGATAGCAATGCGTGTGAGCGTAAATGGCTGTGCGTGATTAGTGAAGAATATGAAGAACGGAGGAAGTGGAGATAATGAATGAATAAGATGAAGCTGTGGGAACGGAGAGCAGAGATGTCATACACTGATGACACTGTCAGCTGTATTGTACTCTCAAGCCCTTTCATCAACACACCCCTCACAGACCTGCAAACAGCGCACAACCATAACCTTACACCTCGGCTACATTAGCATTAGCAGAGCAGTGAGGATATTAGTCAGTCATCTAATTGTTTAATTAGAAGAAAGAAATGTCTGATTGGATTATGCATCGACTGGTCACCTTTATTTCCTGTTCCCAACATTCGTAGGTGTCCCTAAACCAGTACAGTGATGCTTTAATCTGTTTTGTGTGTGTGTTTGTTTTAAGCAAGTATAATGCTCACAAAAACAATCTCATGGACTGTTGTAAAGCATAGACACTGCTTTCTGAGAAGTGAAAATTAAGCTTTTTCAACAACCTGTTCTGAATTTCTCTTCCTCATTCTTTTTTCTCTTTTTCACAGATATTTCCGTCACACAACCACACAGATGTAATGCCATTATCACCCTCTGGAGACATATGAAAACAGGATAGAGAAACTCCATCGAACCTTTGATAAAGGTGAAGTGTGTACATTTTTGACACCAAAGAGAAAGTCAAATATAATGACTTTTCAAACAGGTTTCCCAAGCATATTTTTCAAACACTTCCCCATCTGCCACTGGTTGAGCAAAAAGATCATCTCTACCCAACCTCATGCCTTTGGTGAGTTATAGATCTTTTGAAGAATGTTTCAGTTCTTTTTGTCTATACAATGAAAGATAATTGACTGTTCGCGGGGAGTTTGACTGGCAGGCGATTTGATCAGTTATAACGTCTTAAGCCCATCATACATCCAACGCAATGCTTTTTGCGCAGTGTGTTTTGCACAATGTGCTTTTTGCTAGTTTTAGCCCGACGCAGTTATCATTTTCACGTCCAGCGCCACGTTGTTTAAATAGCAAATGCGCTTGTGTCCATCTGTTCGCCCATGGGTGTGCTGGTCTGAAAACGAGGTGTGTTCAGGTGCATTGTTGGTGTGTTCAACTGCATTGCTATTTTGAGGCAACTTAAAATGATTGCACCTTTGACCAAATAAAACCTGGTCTAAAGTCAATGGCGCAGTATTTATTTATTTTTATTTATTTGAATGGCACGTTAATAATATGCACCTATAGGCGGGAGACTACTGGTGACCATTACACATACAGGGATGCGCAGCAACCCACAAACCTGCCAAATATTAAAAATTAAAAGGATTACAATGGTAAAGATTATTATTGTGTATGCACACGAGCAGATCCAGATCCAGAAGTGTTCAGTCTTTGCTTTTGCAAATTCCTCCATGTAAATAGTGAATCGGCCAGGGTGCAAGATCAACTGGCTTTTAAAGGTAATGGAAGATGAGACTCTGATTGGTTTATTGCACATTATGCCCAAAACACACCCATGACTCAAAGTATAGGTACAACCCTTTTGGACCATGCACCTGGCACGCCGACCGTTTTTTTCCGTCGTTAAGCTAGCAAAAGTGGATTTGGACATGCCCTAAGTGGACCTGCACCATGCGCTTCAGACCATGCACTTAGACTTAAAATATGTGCCTAATCTGCCATGTTTGTCCGACAAACAAACTAGACAGGAAAGTAGGTTAAGATCAGTAGACTTTAACTTGAAAACTGGTATGTATTGATGTCCTTTCAGGGTTGAAACAAGATTCCTTCTGATGTTCATTCATGTTTATTTGACTGGTTCATGTGCCGCTTGAACTGAGGCACCACAGCGATCTGTCACAACACATTAAAGTGCCACAAAACTGTATTTATTGTTTAAATTTCTTAAAGAGCAGGTCATATGTTTTTTTTTAAAGTGTCCTAATATTGTGTTGGAGTCCTCTACAACAGATTTAAATGTATCTAAGGTCAGAAAACATTGTAATTTTTTCAGAATATACATTTATACATAGCCATATGTCAATGATTTCGAAACAGTTCATTTGAATTAGTTCTGAGCGTAATGTTTGTAAACTCCTCCCTTCCATAAGCCTACTCTGCTCTGATTGGTCAGCTGGCCAAGCCTATTGTGATTAGAACAGAGAGTTAGTGAGTTAGTGAGCGCTACAATCTGTGTTGACAAGTCCACGGTTGTTTATGATGTCTGCAGGTTGAAGCGACCCCAATAACGTCATATTTAGCCCCTGGAAGGCAAATTTACCAGGGGAACCCTGACAAAAAGTGTGTTTTTTAATAGAGGACCCCCTCGAAATGTGATTAGGCTAATTCTAAGTAGCAATTGGACGTGTTTTGTTGTGAAAACCTGGCAACCCTGACAAAGCGTGCACCGTTCTTAAAATAATGACATAAAACATTTTGTTTAACATTTATGGAAAGGAAAAGGGAAAGGAAAGGACGTGACGTGTGGCCAAGTATGGTGACCCATACTCGGAATTTGTGCTCTGCATTTAACCCATCCAAGTGCACACACACACAGTAGTGAGTAGTGAACAAACACGCACACACACACACACACACTGTGAACACACACCCGGAGCAGTGGGCAGCCATATTGCTATCGCTGTGGCGCCCGGGGAGCCTTGGGGGAACAATGCCTTGCTCAAGGGACTCGCCTCAGTTGTGGTATTGAGGGTGGAGAGAGTGCTGGTTATTCACTCCCTCCACCTTCAATCCCTGCCGGACCTGGGACTCGAACCCGCAACCTTTCGATTACAAGCCCGAATCGTGCTCACAGCTAAAGTTTAGCTGCTAAACTGTAAACACTTAACAAAACAATAACGGTGGACACGTTAGCCGAGTGCTAACGTGACTAACTGATTAAACAGCAGTTTATAAACCAAAATATGTCTAAGTTACATTCTTTATTATTAAAGGAAGTAATTAGAACAACGACAGTCTACATAAATTGACGCATTCTTAAGAAATAGTGAGTTCACAGCAAATTATCAGAACTATTTCAGTAGACAGTAATATCATGGTTTACCTGGAAACCTAAAGGTACACGAAGTATACATCACATATTAGCACAAAAAATGTATACATAACGTATCAATCGTAATTACAGGTTGTGGTTCAGAGATGCTTGATAGTCCAAATAAAGAAGATTAGTAGCCAAAGAAGATACAAGCCAAGATTAGAGAAGCAGTCCTCGCTAAAATGATGAGCACACAACAAATTGACGAATTGTATTGCTGTGGTTCACATCATCATCTTTCGGGAATGAAAACAAAATAAACTTGCTTTCACAGCGCAGAACACAGCATCTTCTCGACATGATTTAAAAACACTAAGTAGCCAAAGTGTTTGTAGGCAGGTCAGACTGTTTGTATTTCATGGGCAGGCGGGGATTATGCAAATGTGTTAACTAGTGACGCAAGTCGGTAACAGGTAGAAGATTCGAAAATATGACGACTCGTTAAGGCGATTCAGAATTGACTCTTTGTTTTGAGAGACAATATCTTTATTTATCATGCACTTTTATTATTAAAAACTTCGTAGACTGTTTACATTGAAGGATAGCTATGTTAAAAACTGCAAAAAATATATTTTTCAAAATCCCATATGACTTGCCCTTTAAAAAATGACAAAATTGGAAAGCTAAGCGTTTCATACCAGAAGTAACCTGCTCTATCTTGCCTGTCGGCGTGTTGTCAGTTTCTTTTTTGCTCTGCAATGTATTTTTCACAGCGTGAGAACATGATGTGTGGCGTGAGAGCACCATGGCTTGTCGGACATAGCTACAATAACAGAGAGGGGCAGGTTTTTGCAAAGGGTCAATTTAGCCCAAAATAAAACTGGATCCCAATGGCTTTCATTGCACTGACATTTTTCAAAACATCTGTTTTTTGTGTTTCAAAGAAAAAGAAAATTCAAGTTAGGAGAAAGTATTTTTAACTTAAAAAATAGAAACTTTAGAAACTTTGAAACAAATGAAAATGGAAAACAAGTGAAGCTATTATGCATGAGAGATAAAAAGTGAGATATTCTATTCAAAGGTTTAGTTAAATACAAAGGGATTTCACCATTGTCTTCGCATTTAACCGTACATTTAACCTAAAGGGTCATTTTACTCTCTGATACCGTGATGTAATTTTAGTGGTTTCCCTTGAATTGTAATTCGAGCTGGTTTGGATGACACTTTTTAAAATTGTAATAGTATATTTAACAGTATTGTATGCAGCGAGCATCACAGCATGACTGAAAAGCTGCTGATCGGAGAGGCGTGTGTGGGGACGAGGATGGGGGGTTGGAATTTGCAGACCATGTGGAGACACAGGGCAGTAAATAAAGTGAAACCTCATGGTTGCTTTCCTTTATGGTGTTTTTCCAGCATGTCACCTTCCACATACTGTTTATGGGATGTATGTGTGTGTGTGTGTGTGTGTGTGTGTGTGTGTGTGTGTGTGTGTGTTTATTGCGCAGGGGGAGGACGGAAGCTTCACATGACCATAAAAACCATACGGACAGGAGAGCTGACCAGGTGTGAGGGTTACCACGACAACTACAAAGAGAGAGAGAGCTCTCCAGTGTTTACAGGCTGTTTGACGTCAGAGAGATTCTTAATCTGTGGAAATAAGGAGGATGCAGTTTAGCTCAAAATATCACTGCTTCACCTGCATCATTTTGAAGGACTGTCCCATTTCCACATTGTGGTAGGTTATTGGTCAGTGATCACAGACTATGAGACTTTTCCACTGTGTGAATCATTTATATAGAGTAAATTTCTCCTGAAGATGAATGAAAATGACTAAAACAGTATTGATATGTGTTTGGTATCAGTCAGGATATTAGTCACACATGGACCGAGCTTCTGACTGATCATCAGTAACAGTAACAATAATGTTAGTTTGTCTCATCATGTCATTTGATGACTCCTTAGTATATTATTTCTTTCAAAATGAAATCACCTTTGCTGACTCTGTTACACATTTTATGTGTTTTGATAATGGCTTAGTCCTTGGACAGCAATGAAAATGACACAGGTACAATCCCAGGAAAAGGAAACCTGTAAACTAGAGACTTGCTGAGAGAACTCTATCACCATTATATCCTTGAGGTAACTTGGTCTGTAAAAATCAACCATAACAGGTGTAGATATTTCCAACCTTCACTTGTCTGAAAAAACAACTGGACTCTGCTTATAGTTACATAACACAAAATCATTTTGTAATCATGTGTAATGTGTAGAAGGTAGGATGTGAATTGAAAAATGACACCTTTCACTGCAAATAGAAATTCCATTATTGAAGAGCAGGTTTCTATAAAACTAGGGCACCTTGAATGAAAGAGAAAGCCAGAGAAAAAGCAGGAAAAAGAGCTGTAACAGTACCTGAGGTAAAGTTACTGGTGAGAAAACTCTGCCAATAAGGAAAGAATTTCTGAGTATTAGGTTTCATCCTTAAAAACTCTTGTGTGAACCCAGCACACTTGATCTGAAATGATTTCTCATCACTTGAACTGACTTTTAGTTCTTCATAGACAAGAGCAAATAATCTGAAATAGGAGGGCGAGGAGCCAAATTAGTGAAATGATTCAGTGGAATCAAACTATATAATCAGACACCGAATCATCTTCCACTCATGTGTGTCTTATCCCCCTATAGCGAATTGATTTATTACATAACTGGAAAGTTATCCAATCAGAGAGAGATAATTTGTCATTCAAAATGATGAAAAATAGGTTGTGTAAAGAATGCACTCTTTAAAGGTTAAATCGATGAGTGGTCTACTGCCTTTAATGGTTCAAATTTCATAAACAACCCCTCTGTAGTTAAGAATCCAGAAGACATCACACTGTCTGTGTGGGGTCTTATTGCACTCCTCCAAAACATCATCACATATTTATACCCATTTATTTGTTGTTATAAGATTTGGTTTTATTGTCAGCACCTAAATGTCATCTTTAGTTATGTATGAACCAGTCATCTGTAGCACAGATGTATTTGTAGCAATAGCCAAAAATACATGGTATGGGTCAAAATGATCGATTTTTTTTTTCTTTTTTATGCCAAAGTCATTAGGATATTAAGTAAAGATCATGTTTCCTGAAGATATTTTGTATATTTCCTACCGTAAATAATTTAAAAACTTAATTGACCCTAATGACTGGTTTTGTGGTCCAGAGTCACATTTGAGACTGTTATTGTCAGTACAACTGCGGAGGAAAAGAATTTAATAAATACAAGAGCTATGACGTTATTAGATCTATTTACATGTGTCCTCTTGCGTTGTCAACTCAAGTTTACATTTCTGCCCTTTTGTAATCAACTCATAATGTAATTGAAATCCATTTTAATCTCCTTCATCAAATGGTTTTGCATGTATTGAACATGACTAAATTAGTTTCTGTGTCATCGGCAAGGATTTTGAGGTATTTTGTGGTTATGAAAACACTGTACTATTAGTTTTAAAAGTGGAATTTGGGTTTGCGTAATAGACAGCCAAGGCTGTATACTTTAATGGATTCAGGCTTTCATGTGCGTCATTGACTGAAGCGTTCGGAAATCAATGCGCTGTCGCTTTAAATGAAGTGAAAAGTGGGTGTCACCATTGAGCGAGAGTAGGGCGGGACAACATTGAATATGTATCACTCTTGTTACCCCTTAGAGACTCAACGCAGATGAATGATACAGATTTGGAAGAAACACGCACGGCCACTTCGCTTTAATCACGTCCAAATTATCCGACACTTCCAGAGAAGTGTAAATGGGCAGACTATAGACGCTCAGTGGATGAAGGCGACTTGACAGTGCAGACGAGCGCACGTCGCTTAAGCCACACATATTACTGCTTGCGATTTTTTAATTGGATTTCAACAGTTTTGCAATCTATCTCACCTCTGAGATATTGTTATTGTTTTCCGAGCCCCCCTTTTTTTTAATTCACAGCCGATATGGACACCATATTGGACAACTTCGCTTCGGACAAACTTTTTCCCAATTCCAACCTGTTGGACCTAGAGGATCTGAATGAGAGCGATTTCTTATCCAATGTGGTACGTCAAACCTCCGCAT
The DNA here is from genome assembly GCA_036247105.1 of Cirrhinus mrigala. Classification (NCBI taxonomy): domain Eukaryota; kingdom Metazoa; phylum Chordata; class Actinopteri; order Cypriniformes; family Cyprinidae; genus Cirrhinus; species Cirrhinus mrigala. The sequence goes on along the minus strand of CM070013.1, from coordinate 14,812,100 downwards.
CTTCCATCATTTTGAACAGTAGCAGAGAGGGAAATCTGCAGAATGTGTCTTAAGTTGTGCATGACTTAATTTTATAATACCCTTTTCCTTTCGTCATAGTTTGACATTTTTATTGTATTTTGTTATAAAGTTAAAATATTTATGATCGTTTTTGTTATTATTACTTGATAATTATGTGTGTATGCTTTAAGTACGTTATATATGTTTACGCTTTAATTACGTTTAATTTAGACCAGCTATCTATCTATCTATCTATCTATCTATCTATATATATATATATATATATATATATATATATATATATATATATATATATATATATATACATATATATATGAATGAAGAAGTTTGTTTAGTTCTGTGTTTATTTGTCACACATATGTCTGGGATGTTGTGCTGCAAATTAAACATAAACAAGGGCAGGAGTTCTCAATCTGTGAAGTTTGCCCAGCTGCACACAGATAGGGGCACTTTCCAACTTTAACCGGACCTTTGGGGAGCGGGGGGCGGTCTTCGTTAATGTGTTATTTATTCAAACCACGCCCACACGCCGTATCATCCTGTTTAACTAAATCACGCCTATACAACAATTCCAAACCACGCCCACGGATCGCTTCATCCTGTTTCTCGTGTCCGGCAGCAACCGGAGAAGATGCTCAGGTTATTGGACTTTTCAGGATATTAGCTTTCTACTTGGTGGTCAGAAACCCAGTTGACGAGTTTACCTGACTCAGAAAGTGGGAGAGTAAGAAAACTAATTTTGTGAAGAACCAATTCCGTATACCATGTGTTTGTTGTCTGCTCTGTGAAACTATCTGAATGGTCAAACCATGCCAACGACAAACAAAAAACTGCCTCATCTTAGGTGATATTGGCAGTTAAGTTAATGCTTTTTTACTGTGAGATATATGGGTACTGCACATAAAAAACTGTGACATCAGAAGTAGTTAATCCAAAAATGTGCCCCATCATGTCTTTCCAAACCAGACTTTTATTTTACCGTGGAAAACTAAAGGTGAATTGTTTTGAATTGATCCCAGTTTAATATATTTGAAAGTGAATGACGACTGGACCTCCAAAGTCAAAATGTGTGGAAAACGAAGTATTATTAATGTGGTCTCAAAGAAAAGAGCAACCAGTGCATTATTTCTGAAGTGTTCCACAGAAGAAAGGAAGTCAGTCAGGTTTGGAACGATGACAGCGGGCAAATGAAAACACTATTTTCATTTTTGCATAACATATTCCTTTAATTAGGTCAGTAGGAAAGTAATGTTTTGGTTGTTAATGCATTTCACTTGAAGCTAGCCTAGTGTTCCATGTGCATATGATCCATTAGGAGCCCAGGACACTTCTGCAGTTTCCACAGTGATTCAGACGCTCCTATGGCTAATGCCTCTGACTGACACACATTCATGCTGAGGTTCTTTTAATCCCTTCCCAGAGAGACAGAAAGAGACAGAAAGAGACATCACAAATGTCACTATTATTAGGCTGAGACCAGATGGAACAATTTTGCCCTTTATTTTAACAGGCAAACTGCAGCATCATCTTAGGATCTTAGGATGGACAGACAGGAGATATATTTTGTAGCCTCTTATGAGCTGCCTGATACTAAATGCTATTATCTACAAAGTGACTGATAAACTATAAGTGATAAACTATAAAATATATCATACTTTCATAATGTAGATGCAGTGGTCAGATAGATAGAGGTACTGTAGCAGTGTCTTGCATTTTGACATGCTATAATTTATCTAAAATGATTTTTAAGGAGAAAACTTACCCAAAAATAAAAATTCTCTCATAATTTACTCACTGTTTGGTGCACTATCCCTTCTTTTTTGGTTATATATTTACAATTATATATGCATTTTGTGTCCTTATTAACTGAGAGACTGTATGGGATATTTGAACGTGTAAAAATACATTTGTCACGCCGCAGGAACTATTAAAATTAACTTGTGTAGTGGATTACAGTTGATGAAAAACTTTCAAGAAGTGGCACAAACCTAAAATCTTGATGCTGAAATAAAAAAGGTAATAGAAATGATATTAGATCAACTGGATAGATACGGTAGATAATTTTTAGTCACTGTCTGGCTGTGGATCTCTAATGAAAACCTTTCTCGTCTTATAAGGATTAGAGTGTCAGAATTTCTTATGAAGATTTTGCTTTAGTGCCTGTCTGTCTATATTTTTTTCCTGCTGGTCTGTTGGTTGTTGAGGGTATTTAACTGGTAGTATTCAATCCAGATGTCCCTCATTGAGGAACAGCTGTGCTCCAGTTTGCTCTGTAAGGACCTGACTAAGGGGAGAGTGATGATAGGGAAAAGAGAGAGAGAGGCTTGTTAGTGAAGGAGGCTCATTCACTGCTCCTGATAGCTGTCTGTGTATGTGTGCATGAGCGTATGCATGCCACTGTGCTCCTGTGTGGGTGTGTGAATGGATGTCTGTGAAAGACCACTCCAGACCCTCCATGGTCCCCCACTCTACCCCTCGGCGTATATATGTGTGTGTTTGTATGTGTGCGAAAGAGACACTGGCTCTTGAAGGCTCAGTGAATGACTGCCTTGTGCCCTCAGAGAGGAAGCTGCTCCTGGGTTACACACACTGGTTTCTGACCTCCTGTGTGTTTTTGTTCATTCATTCTGCCATTATGTTTATAAATGTTAGTGGGCCTCTCCAGCACTGTTGAATTGGAATATATTTAAAACCTGGAATTCCTTCACAGTATAAATTTGTATGTGTGTGGGACCAAATATGACCCTGGACCACAAAACTAGTCATAAGTAGCATGGGTATATTTGTAGCAATAGTCAAAAATACATTATATGGGTCCAAATGATCAATATTTCTTTTATGCCAAAAATCAGAAGTAAAGATTATGTTTCATGAAGATATTTAGTAAATTTCTAACCGTAAATATATATATATATATATATAAAATTAGATTAATAATATGCATTGCTAAGAACTTCATTTAGACACTTTCAGGGTGATTTTCTCTGTATTTTAATTTTTTTGAACCCTCAGATTCCACATTTTCAAATAGTTGTATCTCAGCCAAATATTATTTATTCAGCTTTCAGATGATGTATAAATGTCAATTTAAAAAAAATTACCCTTATGACTGGTTTTGTGCTCCACGGTCACAGATATCCTCATAAGGACAATAACAGCTTGAATTGATAGTTTTTAAAATCTGTCATTTTTTACCTTCAAAAAGGACAAATGAGTATCATAGAAATGGTTCATACAACTCATGCACTAACAAGTCTTCTGAAGTCATGAGCAATGAATAGACAGACATTTAAGTCATTCTGCATTTATAATTGTTCTTTTCAGTGATGATTCATTCAGTGACGATTCATTCAGACCACTTATGTGAATTGGATTAACCAATTAATTCAAAAGGTATGACTCAAAAGGTTTATTTTTTTCTGTCTCTCACAAAGTTATATAGTTTGCTTTGTAATGGGGCCACTTTTAGGATTCTTTTGTGGTGCTTTTGCATCCTTTTTGACTCCCGGAAGCTTACTTTTCCATTTGTGTTAAATAAAATAAAGGAAATCTTTTGGGTTTGGAATGGCAAAAAGATTTAGAAGAAGTAAATGATGGAATTTTAATTTCTGTGCAAAGTATTTCTCTACTACACTCTTAAAACTAAAGGTTCCTAAAGGGTGTTTTTGCAGTGATGCCATAGAAAATCTCCTTTCAGTGAGCTGTTCTTGAAAAGGAACCAATTTGAAGAACATTTTAAAAATCTGAAGAACCTTTTTCAACTATATAGAACCTTTTCTGCATTTAAAAGGTTCCATGGATGTTCAAGGTTCTTAATTGGAACCATCAATGCCAATAAAGAATCTTTATTTTTAAGAGTGTGTTCATGCTAAATAATGCTTCAATGAAGTAAAATGCAAATATATTTGTGTGGCCTTTAGGTATAGGGTTTAGAAAATATTACTCTCTCAATGGAAAATCCCTACAGTGATAGAAGAACATATGTGTGTGTGCACGTCTGGCCGTTTAAATCACAACTTCAGCGTAATTGCATGGCTTGCGCTAAAGGGTGGAAATCAGCGTGTCTCACTCTACTGTGTGTTAAAGCTAAGATCACAGAGGAGATCTGTGAACCACAACAGCGCCAAAAATCCTCAGGCTTATTTAAATCACTTTATATTATATATCTGCTGCATTTCTTTAGTGCATCCTTTATACAAAGGGAGCTGTTGTGGTGATTCTGTCTCTTTCTTTGGATTTATATTGTCGTTTTTATACTGCTGCTTTTTCCCAATTTTGTAAAATGCAAATGGCTTTGGTGATAGAGAGAATGATTCACCGTTTCCACATGCATCTGCTGATTTTATGAATAGCGTTTGATCTCAGCTCACACCAAGCAATATATGCGATAAACTACAAGTCTGTCGTCTATGCATTATACCAACATTCTGAGTGTTTGTGTCACTTAATAATGAAGAGGACGTCATAGTACAATATTGTCAGTGAATGTATGTGAAACATTCAGAGAGGGAATTAGTTGCATGATGCTGCAAAGTCATCTACCAGTCTGACATCTTTTACCTGTTTGGTCACTTCCCACACGTGAGGAAAAAACAGTAACCTGAATAGCAAGGGTGGTCTAATGTTTTTCCTTAATCTACAGTATTCTGAATAGAAGAAGGTGAGTCACATTCAAGACCATTCTTTAGTAGCACATAGCGTGTCTAAACGCTCCTGAAGAAAACTGGAGATGATATCTACAGGTTTGGCAGGTCCCACCCGTCCTAAAGGTTGTTTCTGCCTTGCTGGTAAATCTAGTACACTCTGGGCCTGAAGGGTTAGGCAGCGTAGACACCATATGTAATATCTGAAGCAAAACATGATACATTTCATGTGTGTTCTAGAAGATTTTTGTATTATCTTTGATAAGTGGAGACAGACAACTTCTACCAAGAGTCTGTGGGTGAATGTTGAGGGTTTGGATGTAGGGGGAGGTGAGGAGCATCTGGAGGGGAGGAGTGGAAGAAGGGCAGCACATTCCTCTAGAATTTTCTCTCAGATGTACTGGATGCTTGTGATGGAACCTGTCCACATGAAAAAAAGAGAAAAAGAAACAGAAGGAAAGTAAGAAGAGAGGTTGCATAATCTTCAGAATGACTGGGCCAACGATAAAGATAGTAGTGATAAAGCTTTAACTGTTACTCTCATCTTAACTCTCAACATGCGTGAGCTACAATTAAGATGACTGTAAAGAATGAAGGAATTATGACACTCTCTGGGTCTGAGACAGAAATAGATTCCACAGAAGTTCAACTCTATGATCATGGAGTTTGATTCATCACGATTTAACCCACATCTCTCAGACTGCCACCAAAATAAAGGTTAAAGCTTTTAATCAGCCAGTTTTTCCCAGTCTGTGTGAATCTAGAGGACGAATCCATCACTTGATCTAAATTTAGCCACGCACATATGCTTAGTTTTCACACACGTGTTTTGCAAAAGACAATGTATGACGATCACTCCCACGTGTTACCTGATTTTGTCAATACGCAGGATTGTATTGCTAAGTAAAAGTATGACTGCTGTTGTCATACCTTTGGCTACGGTTTGAAATCTGCTCACATAATAGACATAAATAGAGAGAATAGAGAGTTCATTGAGGTGTGTTCTTACGTGAGCAAACTTTCACACACGCACAAAATAACTAAATCAGCAGTTAGTGTGTAGAGACTTGAGGGTGTGTTAGCTTTGGTCCTGTCAAACCAGATCCTTTCATTTTTTTCAAATTACTGGATGCTTTGAATAGTTTTGGAGCATTTGTAAAATACATTAAAGACAAGCAGTTGTTCACCGATAATAGTGGGCGCAGACTGTTTTCACCCCGGCACCTGAACTGTTATTGCAAAAGACCTTTAAGTATATTTCATCTCATGTATTTATTGGATTTAAACACAAACAACTAAGACAAACCATAATTAGTATCTCAATCACCACTGATTAATATTTGATCTCTTGTAAAAAATTAAATGGCGCAGTATTAGGTTTATTTCAAAGCTAATAAGGTAAGGTTTCTCATAAATATTTCATTGAGACTTACAGAATAAAATTAAAATATACAAGCGTACGACCCTGACTTTACAGTGTAAGCACTATAACAAATTACAGTGTACGTTTGCATTTTAATACAAATATGCTTAATATGTAACTGAGGTTCCAGCTCCTTCCTTGTATTCAACAAGGGGTCCTTGGCCTGAAAAAGTCAAAAAAAAAAAAAAAAAAACACCATCTAGATATATTTTAGTGCTTCATGGTATAACTTTGTGCCTGTGGTTGATTAAAAACTCAGGTGTCATTTAACTTGAACTGGTTTGATGTCTAAAATACCGCATATTTTTTCTTCATTCCTCTCCTCAGCTGATGTTTTAGCAGAAGTTCCCTGACATGCCAGGACTCCTCCTGCTCTCCAGGCGCTCTCTCTGTCTTTCACTGTCTCTGTCTTCTCCTGAGGGACTGCTGAGAACAGAACTGTGAATGTTGTAGAGATGTCAGCCAATTTAATCTGTTCAGTGACCCCTTGAAGTGTACTAGATTTAACCTCCAAAGAGAGTCCCATCTCAGTTGAATTATAAAAACAAACTGCAAACTGGCATCTCTGTCTTTCCCTTCATTGAGAAAATGACCAGTAGTGGTAGGAAGCAAGTCAGGTTAATGTCTGATTTCTATCTAGCACACTCATCTAGCTCTGGTCAAATCCTGTCAGATTGTTATTGTGACTCAGATGTTGGCTTGAATCACTGCCAGAAGCTTGATCAAACAAGAAAGTCTGAGCTGGAACACATTACGCTACAAAGGTACAAACCTTTGGGGTAAGATGGGCAAGAGTTTCCAGGAGTGTATCTGCACTCTTGGGTTTTGTCCAGTGTTCTGTGTTTTGACTCCTAACCTTTGCGTTAGAGCATGTCTAACTTGTTCTTCACATGTGGAGGGCATATTCTTAGCCCCATTCTAAGCCAGTGAACCCTGCAGAGACATATGTGTACCCACTCTTAGCTGTGTCTCACCCCTCAGGCTCTGAATAAACATGTCAGGTGGGTGTCAGTGTTTGCAGGAACATGTCGTCAGCTTACCTTGAGAGCCCTAACTCAGATATCCAGCATTGTTTTCCCAGGCTCCCTCTCTACTGGGGATCAAAGACCCTGCTGATTATGTTAATTACTTAATGACTTTTAATTCCAGGGAACAGTTTTGAATATGCAGCATAAAAGAGATGCTAATGAGAGTTAATGTATTTTAATATAACTGCAGTGGATAATATATTTAATTCTTATCAAAACTGTAATGAAGCGTGTTATTGCCTTAGAGAAAAAAAATGTAATTGTGCTTTTATTTTTCCTAATTGCAACATTATATGTCACAACTACAATTTTATTTCTCGTAATTGCAACTTTATATTTCACAATTGTGACTTTCTTATAATTGACACATTTCTTGTCTCACAGTGTTTCACTTTGTGACTTTATATGTCTCACAGATTTTACTATTTCTTGTAGTTATGACTTTACCTGTATGTCTCATCATTGTGACTATAATGCACAACATGACAAATTTGACTTTCTTATAGTTGTGACTTCTCCTAATTATGACTATTTCTCATTCTTGCAATCTGAATATTTCTCGCAAATGATTGCGCTTTGTTTCTTGTAATTGCCACATTTTATCTTACCATTTTAGTTATAGTTTTTGGAATTGTGAATTTCTCACAACTGTAGTCTTTCCCTCATAATTGCAGCTTTTTTCAAATAACACAATTGTGACTCTTTCCCTACTTTTTCACATTGTGACTCTTACAAATGTAACTGTTTCTTGTAGCTGTGACTTTGTCTCATCATTGACTACAATTCACAATATGACACAGATTTGACCTTGTCGTTGTGACTTCTCACAATTGTGAATATTTCTTATTCTTGCAAAAAAAAAAAAAAAAAAAAATCACAATCCTAGTCTTTCTCACAAATTGTACTTTATTTCTTGTAATGGCCATTTTATTTTTCACAACTGCAATTATATTTGTAGGAATTGTGAATATCTCAAAACTGCAATTTTTTCCTCACAATTGCAACTTTATTCAATTAACACAACTGTGACTTTTTTTTTACTTTTTGTTTCACTATTGTGACTTCATATTTCACATTGTGACTCACAAATGTTTCTTGTAGTTGTGACTTTGTCTCATCATTGTGACTATAATTCACAATATGACTCAGATTTGACCTTATAGTTGTGACTTCTCACAATTGTGAATATTTCTAATTTTTGCGATTTTTATTTCACAATCTTTCTCACAAATTCTCACAAAGTCGTTCTCACAAATTGTACTTTATTTCTTGTAATATCACAATTGCAACTATTTTTAGGAATTGTGAATTTCTCACAATTCCTCGCAATAGCAACTTTATTCATTTAACACAAATGTGACTTTTTCTACTTTTGTTTCATTTTTGTGACTTCATATTTCACATTGTGACTCACATATTTAACTATTTCTTGTAGTTGTGACTATATTTAACAATTCTGACTTTCTCATTTTAATTTATATTTTAAAGTGTGAATGACAAATTTGATTGTTTCTTGTAGTTGTGATCTCTGTGAATATTTTTCTTTATTGTAATTTAATATTTCACGTGGCTTTCTCACAAATTTTGGTTTATTTTTCATAATTGCTTTATATATGCAATTTTATTTCTCATAAAAAAAATTTAATCGCACACTGCAAATATATTTAGCATAATTTCAACTTTATTATTTTACAATGTGATTGTTTCACAAATTTCATGTAGTTGACACTTTCTAGGTCACAGTTGTGACTCATTTACTCTCAATAGTCATTTAAATAGTATATTAGAAGAGAAAATCAAAGCCTCATCTTTTCCTCACTGTGGTCAGACAGGAACCGACTAGACTAACACAACTATTTGGTCTGTATACAGGATATTCTTCTGCCCAGGGCTGTGTTGCCACAGGCTTTTTGAGAGAGCCAATTTAGACTGGCAAAATTACAGAGTACAGGGAGTCCTCTGAAGGAGGGGGGGATGGGGAACACATCTGGAGACCCCCTCCTCTCCCCTCCCCTCCCCTCCCGAAATGCAACAGTAGCAGAAAATAGAGGGTGGTTATGGGGATTCCTCACTCCTTAGGATATCCCTTTAGTTGAGCTGTGTCCTCGTTCCCTTTCCCTTCTAAAAGTTGCAGTGTCTGTAACTCACTGTCTGTCAGTTTCTTTTTCACTCCGTCATGAAAATCCAGTTCAAATTTGTCTGTATTTCTCTCAACCTCTCTACCACCCACTGTTTCACCTCCAGAAGAGCTTGTCTGGTTTGTGGCCCTCAATGGCTCCCGTCTGGAGGTGGGGCTGAAGCCCAACTGCCTCCTGTGGTCATGGTTCTCTTGCTCTGTGGCTGACAGCAAAACGTAAGAAAAATCTGGAACTGGAATTAAGAAACCAGAGGAAAGTGAGAGGGGGAAGGGACCTATGAGTTGTATTTGGAAAGTTAGAATGGGAGGAAGAAGAAAGTAAGAGAATGACAAAGAAAGAAAGAAAAAAAGAGGGAGAAGGGAGTGAGGGAGCAGGAGGAGAGCAGGGACTAGAATAAAAACCTCACATGCAGACTTTAGATCTAACACCTCGTTCTCCATCTTATCAGTAATGCATTCAAAAAGGTCTCAGGGTTGTATACACAAAAACTCTCTGCTTTGAAATCCTTTTGGTGTAAAACCCATGTGACCTGATCTCCAGAGAGGTGGGCCTGTGTCTGATGGCAAGCTTACAAAAGTCACAGACTGCAGCTGTGAACTTGACGCCATGCCTGTAATCTAAATCAGCCCTCACCTGTGAACACCTGCAGAGGCCTGGCGCGCTCACCTGCAAACGCTGCGCCCGTCTCCCCCCCTCTCTCACGCGTCTGGCTCATCATGCATGCTGAGCGGATCATAATGAGCGTTAGTTCATGACTATCCTTCCTGACCCATCTCTGATCTCTCACAGCTGCCAGCTGGAATCTGAGTCTGCGAATATGAACTGGCTTTAAATTGCAGATGTGCTAGTTGGGAGACAATGCGACGGCAAAAATGCATCCTCACTCCACATTCACACGTGAATGTCCCTAATATTTAGGTAAAAAATGTCAGATCCAGTGCAGATGAGTTAGAATAGTTCATGCATGCCTCTTGGAGGAGAAAGCTGTAAATATTTAGATATGTAAATAAATAAAACTGATCAGATCATGCTGTGGCTGAAGCTGATGCTCATACCTCACATGAGGGAACCATATTTTTAATTGCATCATATGTTGACTAGTGTAAACACTAAACATCTGCAAACTCCATCTTCGGTTCAAGAACCTCTCTCGCTCTCTCCTTCTCTCTCTTTTTTTGCCACTCTGAGAATGAATCTTTTCGTTGTGACTCATTGTTCTCAGAAATAACTCTTTTGCTCAGCAAGAGGCACATATTCCCAAACATTGTGGCTTTGGCTGTATTCCCAATTCCACTGCTGCTGAATGAGTTTTATCAGCGTATTTATTTTTCCAAAGACTAATGCCTTATTTTCTCGCGCACCGAGCTGCCCCGTGCGCACCCTGCACTCCAGCTCCAAAATGACAAGCTCCCCTCTCCTCATTTGCATACTGAACTCCGATTGGCTGAAGTGCAGCTGGAGGTCTGGAATAAGGGAATGGAATGCGATGAGTCGAGCAGCAGTGCAGTTTACCATCCCGCTTAGACCCGGACATGACCCAAACGTTACTTCAAGAAAATGGATCAGATGGAAAAATAGGGCATTGCTCAGCCTGCGCACACATGCTTTGCACTGCTACAGCTGTGGTCCGTTTTTTAACATTTTAGGAAGAGCGCCCAAGTGACAAACCAGGAATATTTTAAATAACAGTATTGGCTAAGCTGAAAAAGTATATTAAGAATTCATGTACATACATATATAGAAAGTAATGTATATGCATTTTTCGTTTTTCTTTGAGGTGTGAGAGCATAGAAAGAAATGAGATTCCTGCTGGGATGCGTGTCCTTGTTTCAATGTCTTTTGAAGTTGTAGTACTGTTGGAAGACGACTTCTAATTATGAAATGCAGAAATATGACTCTCTTCCTTGTTGTACTCAGTACAACATAGATAAAATCATTCTGTGTGTTTTGTTACACAAGACTAAAACACGGATGTCGCGGAAATTAGCTCAAAATCCCCAGCTGCAGTAATAATGCATAGTGTACTTTAGCTCACTTTAAGTGTTTGGTACATGTGTGATCCAATAAGGCTGCTTGAATACTTGATCACTGATCTATGGCTACGTTCACACTGTCGGTTTTTGGGATTGGCAACCGCATTTACTTACAGGTCGAGTCTCGAAATGTCCCGTTTACACAGCAGCTTACAGAAGCGTCTCGGAATAGTAGCTGCGTCTCTTTTGGAAGGCTGCATCCTCCGGAGGTCGCGTTTGAAAGCTGCACCCGTCAGCGGGGAGGTCTGATTTACGAAGAGTAACCGTTAAATTGCAAAGGAAAAAAAGAAATTATAGTATTTTACACCTCACAGGGAAGAACGGTCTATTTTATTATTGTTACTTCTCTTAAATAAGACATCCTTAATGACGTGTGCAGCCTTCAAATGCGACCTCCGGAGGATGCAGCCTCCGAAATGAGACGCAGCCACTGTATGTATGAACATGCAACGGGAGTCTAGCCTGTATTCCTTACCAGTAACCATAGCAACAGTGACCAAAGTAATATCAAAGATGGCGACGTCCGTTAAACTTAAAGTCTTATAATTTTCTGACACAACAAGAGACCAACTAAGCCGCGAGTTCATTCATTAAGCCTTCATTAACCGACAACAGCTTTTATATTTGGGTGAAGAGCGGAGCATTAGAGCCGCGCACATAAAGCAAAACTGACGGGAGCGGTTCCGGTGGAGATGGATATAAAACTTTAATTTCTCCGTCACTGTAAGTTACCGAAACCACACATGAAAGCACGCAGCACACGGTTGACGCGTTTGTGCGGTAGAGCGGCTCTCTCGCACTGAATGACGTGACGGACAAGTAGTTGTCCAGTACTGTTCCATTCAAACAGCGCGTGTGTTCCGAGAATGCGGTTCTGAGCCCTGAAATTTACGCTTGTGAGTTTATAGTTATAGAATGCGGTTGTTACACCCGTAAATAACCGTACTGTGTGTGAACGTAACCGTATTAAGGACTCAAATACAGGACTGACAACCGTATTCTGCTGCTGTGTGAACGTGGCCTATTTTTGGATGTTAGGTAGCAGATTTTGACCACCTGTGTCACACCAAGTAACACGTTTCTTCGGTCTGCATTTTAATGTGAGAAGAATCATCTTATTAAAGGGATAGTTCACCTAAAAATAAAATTTTGTCATCATTTACTCACCCTCCATTTGTTCCAAACGTGTGCGAGTTTCATTCTTCTGCTGAGCACAGAAGAAGCTATTTTGAAGAATGTTTGTAACCAAAAAGTTGACAGTAGCCACTGACTTGCACAGTATTATTTTCCAACACCTGAGAGAAATTCATACAGACAGGTTTGGAACAACTTTAGGACGAGTAAACGATGACAGAATTGTAATTTTTGAATGCACGGTCCCATTAATGTCATTATCCTACTTTTTATAAAGGTTTACCTGTAAGCTTGAGACTTGTTTTCATTTCTCCTAAAATCTGACCCTAATGACAGAGACACACTTTTCCAGTTCTTCCAAGCTCTTCTGGAATTCTTCCTCTGAGGAGTCTTCCAGATGTGGAATTTCAGGACTCTTGCATCAGCACCCCAGCACTGCATCATTACCATTGGCCCTTGCAAGGTCAACTGAAAACCAGACAGACACCACATAAGAAACTTTTAACTGACACTTGTCAAAACAGGAAAGAGCTCCACAGAGAGATAAAACCGATTAGAGAAGTATTCTGACTGTCTGCTGAGATAACAGATGCACACAGGACCACACAGACAGGGAAGTTGCATATGTGACTACAGGTTTCATTCGTAGCACGGATCATTTATGTTTGCAGTTTTCGCTAGGCTAATAGATAACTTGACGAATTGTCAAGGCACCATTAAGCAAAGTAAAACGCACAAGCAGCCTGCAAGCATATGCAGCTCAGAGTTATGAAATAGCACCCTTAGTCCGGATTAATCAAGTCTATAAACATATCCGCCCCACACGTCCATGAGCAGGAACATTTAAGGAACATCAAAGTTTTAGGGTGGAACTGTTTATACTGTCATGCACAACCGTGGTGATTAGCCCGGCACTGACGGCAGGAGAACTGCATCATTTCACCAACTCTATCATCAGGGTGTTCCCAGGATGTCATTCGTCAAACAATACGGATAACTGCCATTGCAAGGTTTACTTCCTGCTTCTCTGCTTATGCATCCATATGGTGAGCAACGAGTTTGACCGGATACTGCGAATTACAATACTCCATTCTCCCCTGCTTCTCAATACAGGTTTGTTGTTTTAGAAGTGGTTTGGTAAACTAGGGACAGCCAAAATAAACATTCATAACAGCACAACTTTCCCATTCCCCTTTTCAGAGAATTCTTGCAGTGGTTAGGGGTAGGCCTATATGTGAGAACTCATACAGGTGCTGGGAGTGTGGATGTGTGCACGTGTCCGTATGTGTGATATGTGCGTAGCGGCTAGTTTTTATGCTCCCTGCGCTACAGGTGTGTCATTCACACACCTGTCCCCGTTCACCAGGATGTAAACACGATCAGGTCCTCTCACACCTTTGTCACACCCTTACTCAGCAAACACACATTCGCATAGCCCCACTGCAGAGACGCACACACGTCTTTCCATTTCGCAAGATGACGAAACACATTCTAGACACACTCATGCATAGAAGAATGCATGTGGCTTTTTTTAATCTGTCTTTCAGACACACACCTTGAGCTAAATGACAGTATAGGGATTTATCATTGTTCTTCTGAAGAACTAACTATATTTAAATGATAATTCGAAATAGGACTGTGTATATAAATTAGCATCAAGATCTTATATGAGTTGACCTTTACTTAAAAAAACATGATCAGGGAGTGGATAGAATTCAGCCAAATGAGTATTTGTTCATGCATTACTATTATATACACTACCGTTCAAAGGTCTAGGGTGGGTAAGATGTTTTTGAAAGTCTCTTATGTTCACCAAGGCAGCATTTATTTGATCAAAAATACAGTAAAATAGTAATTTCATAGACAAAGCTTGTGTAAGGCTAGGGAAGTTTAATGGGGGCTTAGCTAAACTAAATCCATTACGCCTGTCGTGAATGAAAAGAAAATTAAATTAAAGTGTTGATTGCAGAATTAAATTTAAAATCTGTTCATGTTGCGTCATAATTCTTTTTACGCACTTTTACAGTGTGGCGCATTAAAACCAATCACACATGACTTTGCTGAGTTTATGAAAGCAACGGCCAATCAGAAGCGTTCAGATGAGTCATCGCTGAAACGCTGGGGTTTTGATCAGTGCACACACTGGCTGACTGAATTCTGCACTCAGTGTTGCCAAGTCCACGTTTTTCCGTGGAATTGGGCTGTTTTAACACTGTTGCCACAGGTTAAAGAGACTCCAGTAATGTGATATTTACCCCCCCCGGAACGCAATTTTTAACGGGGGACCCCTTTGAAATGCAATTGGGCTAGTTTTGGGCTAGCTTTTTCGGATTTGGTAGTGAAACCCTAGCAACCCTATCTCGCTTTCATCTCTAACAACAAAGTGCAGATGCACATGTTATATATGTAAGAGATTCATTCATCAAACAGTGTATAGATAGCTTTACTGATTATAAAAGGAGTTTTTTGTTTGGCTTGAACTCACGCAAGACTACAAACAGTCATACTGTTCTGTGATAATGTAAATTTTCTTTGCTTGCGTCATCTGTATAATTTATTCGGTGTTTGAATAACCGTGAAAGTTAAATATAATTATAATATTGTCTTTGTGGTCTCTCATTCCAGCACTTCTCTGAGCAGATGGAGGATTTCTCCAATGACCTTTTCAACAGCTTCTTCGACGATCATCTGTTGGCGGAGAGGAACCCATTGTTGGATATGGATCTGGACCCTCCAAACCCTGACATCCAGGCAGAACACAGCTACTCTCTCAGCGGGGACTCTGCCCCACAGAGCCCCTCCATGCCCATTAAATCAGATGATGATGCAGGTTAGCAAGCAGCTCAGCATACCTTATTCATTCCTCTTCTTGTTAGTCATCCATCCACGCAGAAAATCAGCTATCCGTGTTAGATAATCAGGAGAAGATTTTACACTCCTGATAAACACCAAAGCATTCAAAGCATTATCAGCTGCTTTGTTTTTCTCTAAAGTCTCTTTCTTTTCTCTGCGTCTCTCCTCCTTATCTCCCGGAGCACCCGTGCAGCACAGGGTTCCTTGACAAAGCTCTAGCCAAGAGCTCAGTCTACCATTGGAAGCTGGGAATTCCAGGAAGACAGCCAACACTCACACTCGCTCACTCTTTCTGTCAGTTCGTCCGTCTGTCTTTCTCTCTCTCTCTCTTTCTCACACACGCCATAATCAGGCCAGGGAACTGTAGACATCCATAAAATAAAAAAGGGATCTGGTTTCCAGCTTCAGATGGAGAATTTGGTGGGGGTGGCCCAGAGAGTTGCATCATCCTGAACTTAGGTTGACTATGCGAGGAGTGTGTGCGCAGACTGCGGCTTCTTTCCAGTCAGGCTTTAAATCAACAAATCCTTAAAGAAGCATGAAGGTACTGCAGGATTTCTTGATCCATTTAGCCAGACTGCAATGCCATGAGAATCCAAAATGAAGGTCTTTCTTAGCACATTCATGCTATTGTTTCTTTTTTTTTTTTCCTCTGTGCCTTTTAGCTCAAAGAACTGAATTTACAGAACAATGTGTTCATTTAGGGTTTACAGCGACAGCTTTAGGGGTGTGAGCAAGGTATGATTTGTTAAAAAATAAATATATGAAATGAAGTGAAATTGAATTAATATACCCTGCCATCTGTACCATTAAAGGAGAAATTTACTTCCAGAACAAAAATTTACAGATAATTTACTCACCCCCTTGTCATCTTTCTTCAGTCGTACAGAAATTATGTTTTTTGAGAAAAACATTTCAGGATTTCTTTATACTGTTAACACAAAAGCCTATGGAGGGGTAGGTGGGAGATTGGGGGCACGTAGGGTGAGTAGAGAACAGGTCTACATGTCTGGACGCTTCAAAGGGGAGGAAAGCACCGCGTATAGTGGGAGCCCTCGTTATCACGTCGCCCACGGTAGCATACGTGTGCAGGCTCCACTGCGGGATCGATAAAACATTATGCGGCCTTGTAAAAGAAGGATGGCAGGTTTTTCATGTTAGTCCTCTGTTAGGGAAGGACATCAGCAGGAGTCTGATTACAACAGGGGAGCAAAGCTCTTTAGGAGTTCTGCTGTTCGGTGGAGAGCACTGGATTTTATACTTCATAGCTCTCGGTCTGTGGGGAACCTCTGTAAAGGCGCCTAACCCTTGTGTTCAGTACAGCAGATTAGACTATAAGAGTCTGTCCTTCACCAGGGTGCACTAAAGCAAACACACTCTTATGCACAGCCTGCATTGTGAACGAGGGATTAGTCTTCTTTACAGCTTTTCCAAACATGATTAGACCAAATGTACACTTTCTGAAGGATCTGATAGATCAGAGGGGTCATCTCTGTCTCTTGGATCTATAAGGAATCTCTTGTTCTCACCGCCTGTCTCTCTATATATTAAAACAAAATGAGTTTATGGACATCCCTGCTGAAAAGAGCAGCTTACACCAGCACTAAACCAACCTGGACTGGCTGTTTGCACGTGAAGCAGGTCAACCAGCAAAGTCTTTCTGGATAGGCTGGTTGACCTAGAAAGTCTTGCTGGTTAAGCTAGTTAAGAAGTGAACCATAATGGGGATCGACATCCAAAACAAAGTATAAACATTTGGATCCGAAAGTAACAGAGGCAATGAACTTTCACTTCACATAAGTGTAACATGTGCTTTGAAAGTTTGTTTTCAGTCAGACTAAAGCAGTAAATCACCTTTCTAAAATGTCCTTTAAAATTTGATCTGACTTGAAGTTATGCGTCAAAGTCAGACTGATCAATCTAGATAATACAACAGTTGGTATACATGGCAATCAGACTATAACTGGTCTTTGTGTTGTGTGCTTGTTCGGAAAGACTGATATGACACACAGTACTGTATACTGTGTCGTGTACTCGGACAGATAGATTAACCTGCTGCAGCTTCATTATAATTGCACATTTAAACTTACTTCTCTCTGTTTCTTCATGTGATATCTTAAATGTGGCTTAGAGCTGCTGTTAGTTAATAATATGGACAAAAGTTCTTTTAATTTTATATGCAAAAGTCCCTCCTTATACTCTACAGAAGCTACTGGGTCCTGCCCACAGGGCACTGTAGGGCTTTGATGTCTCTCAGGACAGCAGGTATCATAGTGGGCCGACTCCAGGCCGGCGGAGACGGAAAAGCGATGCTCATTAGCGGGTTTAAAGTTACTGCAGAGCAACAGGAGACAAAGTAGTGAACCAGCCGGTGCTTACTTTAACTGCCCCCTAAAGCCACTCACAGTCTTTATAGGGGCAGGTTTATTGATCAGAGGGGATATCACACATTACTGAAACACCTGAACTCACTGTGGACATCTCCTTACACTTTCAGAAAAAAAAGTGCAAAAACTGTACTTTTAAGGGTACAACCCTTTGTAACCTGTTTACCTCTAAAAGATACATAGTTGTGCTGGGTAGTAACTGATTATATGTAATCTGGATTATGTAATCAGATTACAAACATTTAGTACTCATAGTACTGAGTACTAACTGAATTATATTACATTTTAAAATAATCAGATTACAGTTATTTTTATGGATTACATGATTACATATTATTCATAAAATGGAAGTGAATTATTCATAATTTATTGATTCACCCTAATTCTTCTTTTTTCATACTGTGTGTCCTATAGTTTTGCCAATATTCGCAATATAGAATGGCAGTGTAAATGTCATGTAAATAAAATATGCTTCTGAATTTAGGGAAAAAGCAATGGTAGGTTTAAAACAAGTTATCTAAGTTATCTATTTTTACCTTTAGTAATCTAAAGGTAAAAAGTAATCTAAAAGTAATCTAAAAAGTAGTCAGAATACACCACCTGAAATGAGCAACCTAGATTATGTTACTAACTACAATTTTCATCATGTAATCTGTAATCAGTAATGGACTACAATTTGTAAGTAATCTACCTTGCACAAGTTGTACCTTAAAGGAGAAGTTCACTTCCAGAACTTACTCACCCCCTTGTCATCCAAGATGCTCATGTCTTACTTTCTTCAGATGTAAAGAATTTATGTTTTTTTTGAGGAAAACATTTCAGGATTTCTCTCCATATAGTGGACTACTGTGGTACCCATGAGTTTGAACTTCCAAAATGCAGTTTAAATGCAGCTTCAAAGGGCTCTAAACGATCCCAGCCGAGGAAGAAGGGTCTTATCTAGCAAAACGATCAGTTATTTTCTTAAAAAAAAAAAAAAAAAAATTACAATTTATATACTTTTTAACCTCAAATGCTCATCTTGTCTAGCTCTGCGTGAATTCTGTGTATTCCGGTTCAATACAGTTAAGGTAGGTAGAAAAACTAATCTCATTTTCTCCTCCAACTTCAAAATCATCATACATCGCTGCAGAAATACCAACCCAGTGTTTACAAAGTAAACGTGCAAAGAAGATCAAATGTCCTTTACAAAAAAAAAGGTAAAACAGTGATGTACAGGTAGGATGATTTTGAAGTTAGAGAAGAAAATGAGATGGGAATATTTCTACCTACCCTAGCTATCTTGAACCGGTATACACAGAGTACACGCAGCGCTAGACAAGACGAGCATTTGAGGTTAAAAAGTATATCAATTGTACTTTTTTTTTTTTTTTTAGAAAATAACCAATCGTTTAGCTAGATAAGACCCTTCTTCCTCAGCTGGGATCGAGCCCTTTGAAGCTGGATTTAAACTGCATTTTGGAAGTTTAAACTCGTAGGCACCATAGAAGTCCACTATATGGAGAGAAGAAATCCTGGTTTGCTTTACTCTTCCGGTCATTAACTGAGTCTGTCCTCCTCACCTGCATCGTAACAGCTCCTGAAACCTCTCCATGGGGTCTGGAGTGTGAAATTTGCCACTTTCTTGAAAATATCACTCATTGATTACAATGCCCTCCAAGGCCCGACAAGGCCCTTTTTTTAAAGCACACAGAAGCATTACATTACTAAATATCCAAATGAAGATAATTCAAGTCATTGAAGATCATCTAAAACACTGAATAGACAGTTAAAAAGTATATACTGATTGTTTTGTTGTTTTTGTCATTGTACATAAGTTTATCTGTGGCCTACCGTCCACAGGGTTTTGTAGTTGTTTTTACATGGTGGATTTAATAATTGTTAATCTATGTAAACATGCATCAGATGGATGCTGTGTCATTCCTCCTGTGGTGAGTGCCACGTTTTTTGGGCCCACATCTCTGTCAAGTTCAGTAGGTCTTCCTGTTTTTAACATCTGATTGATTTGATGTGATCCTTGTATCTTTTGAGATACTTTATTTATTAAGTATTATCATTCCAGAAAACCTTTAAATTTTGTTTTCTGTTTGTTTGAGCCTGTTATTTCTTTTCTCAGATTCAGAAGGGATGTGGTCGTTCAGTCAGGATCTCACAGCCATTCTAGTGAAGCAGGAGCCCAGCCTGATGTCAGAAAACTGCCCCGACACAGCGCCCCCTCTGGCCAACACCAGCACCTGCTCACACCCCCTCACTCTTGCCCCTCCGCCACAGAGGAACCACACAGGAGAGAAGGTAAAAACGGTCATCATACTACGTCAAGTATTCTTGAAAAATGATGTTAGAGTGAAATGCTTGTTTTCTCAGTCAGGTGAATGTATTGAGTAGATATCAATGGATGTAAGAAAGCTAATGATGGTGAACCTTGCACACACTGCACACCAGAGGGACCATTGTGTTAGTATGACAATGAAAAACATGCACACACACGTGCTTCATGTGCTCTTTTGCTCAGCTGGCAGTTTGCTTCACTTCTCTGCCCAGTGAACATGTTCGCAGTACAAGTGCGTGTGTGAGGAGTTGAACTTACTGAAGCATTGGATTCGGCTCCAGCAGCATCAGTGTTGAGTTGAGAGTAGATTAGTTCTTTGTGGCTGCCGAGGCCTCTCGAATCTGGCACCAGACTCTCTTTGAGCATCGGAGCCATGGAACTGCACGCTTCTCCCTGACTTGACACTAACTTTCCGCCAGCTCCCATAAACTCTGCCCTCTCTGGGGAGCTGGACTGTACTGTGTGAAGATACCCGTCAACAAAATAAGCAAACACACAGAACAAGGGCTCGAACATTTTTTGCTTGAAAGTAACAAGAAGTGCTGTCAAGAATAACTTGGCTAGATGAAATAATATTCAGGATGGATGGGGTTATATAAGCACTTGTCCTTTTTTTTAAGAAGGGCGGCGAGACACGCACATGGCGTAAAGCTGTTCTGACATCCCACTGTGTTCTGCTGTTCTGTCAGCGCAGCTGTAATGAGCGTCCTCATGGAGGCACTGTGACCGTGTGCCGCAGGAAGAGCAGCTTTCACCAGATTAACCCAAACCATATATAACGTAGCGTTAAGAACGGGAGCACCATAATAACTATAATTCAAGATCTGCATATATTACATAATCTTCAGGCAGTGCTTTGGAACTTTTAGAGGCCACCTTGGTATGCTGAAGTAGTCCAAGTTGTGGGTCCAAGTAAAACAGAATATGACCTGATTTTGCTGTAGTTTAATTTAAATGAAGCTTGACTGGAAGCGGAGGCAGGTACATTTTATTTGATTGGTTTTTTGAAAGATTCAGTTTTTGTGTATTTACAGTTTATTTATATCTGTGTATCTGTAAATCAGTTCCAGTCCTCGGATCTAAGGCTGACCGTCTGTATAGTAGAGATTTGACAGTGACTCTTTCTGCATGTTAAATAGTACTGGACGTACTACATTGAACTATTAAAAAAGTTCTATATAGTGAGAAGGTGTGTAGTATGAAGGAAATCCAGACATACCACATCCCCAAATTGTCATTGTCATGTGACTTCTGGCTTAGTTGCATCGCTTTACAATTTATCTCCAGTGACATCTTAAGTTTTGTATTTTGGAATCTATGCAGAAACAATAGATCATCTGGGTGCCTTTTGCTATGAATTTGCACATGGTGCTCTTTTTACACAGTTCTTTGCCTATTATTACTGTAAGTAGGCATATTTGGACACTTTTTGAGCTATTCAGTTAATCATTGAAAGAAACATTTTTTTTAAACACTGATTCATTACAGAACTTAAAAAGTGATTCATTAAATGATAATTTTGTCAGTTTTCTACCAGCTTTGTACTGTTACAGTGTCGATAGGATAGTGTTGATAGATTCTTTCTCTGTGTCATCTGCACCCAGATATTCCCATTTATTTTTTGAGCAAAAGTTACATTTTGTCATAGATATGTTTCAGTAATTTAAAATGAAAGGAAACATCCTGAAATTATTTTAGATACTTTCATTGTACTTCTGCCTCTTTTTCCCTTATCTTGAGGACCACATAAGTAAAAAATGGCTCATCTTACCCCACTCTCCCCTACGGTCTCTAAATATACATAAGGATGCTTTTATAATAAAGAAGTCATGGATATTGCGGTAAAGTGTCTGCAAGTTATAATATAGACTGACTCCTTTACCGCTAATAGCACACCTCTGCAATTGTTACGTTTCACAGTACAGTATTTTAGTATTTTTGTTCAAAGGCAGCTCAAGTTGGTGGGGAGTGCCATCCACTGACCCAGAAAATAATAAGAGGGAGGCATGAGGAAAAGTGAAGGGTACAACAGCCCCTCTGATCTGAGGCTCATGTCACCTCACTTTGTGCATTATGGTTGGTCTCTGGCCAGACTGTGTGTGGTTAGCAGGCGGGTAGCCTTTGCTCTGTCAGTGTAAACAGTTTGAGTCTGCCTTCAGCTGTGTTTACTGTCTCAGACATCCAGCATGGAGCACATTTAGTCCCGTACCCTAACAGTTGAGTAGCATCAGAAATCATCAAATACTAAAGACCACTGCCGCCTGATATCATCAAAGGCTCTCAGAGAAAGCTGAATGATGTGTTTGTGTGACATTGCTGTAACCTGGATTGCGAAAACACAGACAGGATGCTTCTTTCACAAAAACTTAAGTGAATAAGCATCTGTATGCATGTTGTAATGGATGAGAATTTTATTTTACTTCCTTAATGTGCCATCTTTTTAATGTGAAACAGGATATTTAACAAATAAAAAAAAATGTAGGGTGAGATCTGAGTGTATCAGCAGAACAAGAAAGTAATTTTAGTGGTGAGCAAATTGTGATTAAATATTAAAATATATAACACAGCCATGCACAGATTAATTGTGAGACCATGAAGGTGCATTAAATAGTGCATTAAATGTTAATGTCCTGTTGTGTCTGTTTTTGTTGTGTTAGAGTTCCAAAGGCCCAAGCTCAAACTCCGTTCCTGCCATCAAAGCAGAGCCCAGAGAGGTGAACCAGTTCCTCAGTGTGCCCTCAGGTGGGTGTGAAATCTCTCTTCAGTCCTGCTCTTAAACAGCATGGTCTTTATGATGGTGCAGTTTGACCAAATGAGTCTTGCTGGTTTAGTTAGTTAAGGTGCCTAGTTGTGAAAGTAGCATTCCAGCAACCTATGCTGGGGCCCAGCATGAAAACACAGTAATTCTGGTCTTTTATACCATGACTGTTCTCCAAATACAAGGCTAAAAAGCATGCACAGTAGCTCTCTACTTTAAATACACAACAACAAGCTAATGTACTCAACATATAGCACTTAGCTGCCACATATGGCAAGTGCAGTTCTTTCACGCTAGCAAAAATAAGCAAATTAGCCCTCTTTTATTCTGCTCCTTCGCTCTTCGGTCAGTTCAGGGATATAAATACACTAATGGTGTGTTCCTTTTCCAGAGGAAATGAGGCTTAGTGTGAGTGTTTCTTTATTTAACTTTTGCATGTGTTTGACAATCTCTCAGATCTCAACTTTAGCCCTTTCTGAATGGCCCATTGATGAAAAGCAAGTCTGATGTAACCTCTGAGAGTTGCATTTTAGCCCATAGTATAGAGTGGCTTATTTAATATTGTGGTCAGTTTTTTTAATTTATTTACTTTAATATTTTTTTACAGTTTTTTTTTTTTCTTTCTAAAATTGAATTATTTTAGTAATTTAATTACTAAAATTTAATGACTAAAAGTTTCTAGGTTGGTTTGCATGTCTTATTATTTTTGTGTTCACATACAGTTGCATGCAAAAGTTTTGGAACCCCTTGCAGAATCTGTGGAACTGTGAATACATTTAACAAAATAAGAGAGATCACACAAAATGCATGTTATTTTTTATTTAGTACTTTCCTGAGTAAGATATTTTACATAAAAGATGTTTACATATAGTCCACAAGAGCAAAAAATAGCTGAAATTATTAAAATAACCCCCTTCAAAAGCTGGATGATCTACAACTGTTTTTTTGTTTTGTGATGGTTGTTCATGAGTCCCTTGTTTGTTCTGAACAGTTAAACTTAGCACTGTTCTTCAGAAAAATCCTCTAGGTCCTGCAGATTCTTCCGTTTTCCTGCATCTTTTGCATATTTGCACGCTTTTCAGCAGTGACTGTATGATTTTGAGATCCATCTTTATACACTGAGGACATTTGAGGGACTCACAATTATTAATAAAAGGTTCAAACGCTCACTCATGCTCCAGAAGGAAACACGATGCATTAAGAAGCGGGGGGTGGAAACATTTTGAATTTGAAAATCCAGGTAAATTATACTTAATTTGTCTTCCGGGAAACATGCAAGTATCTTCTGTTGCTTCCAAAGGGCAGTAGTAAATGGAAAAAAAAAATATTTCAACAGAATAAGAAAAATTTGAGCATCTTCATCCTGTTCAAAAGTTTTCACCCCCGGCTCTTAAAGCATCGTGTTTCCTTCTGGAGCATCGGTGAATGTTTGATCCTTTTTCAATAGCTGTGTTTGAGTCCCTCAGCTATCCTCAGTGTGAAAAGATGGATCTCAAAATCATACAGTCACTGCTGGAAAGGGTTCAAAATGCAAAAGATGCTGGAAAACTGAAGAATCTGCAGATTTTTCTGAAGAACAGTGCTCAGTTTAACTGTTCAGAACAAACAAGTGACTCCATCACAAACCAAACAAACAGTCGTAGATCATCCAGGTAACCATACACATTATTAGGAACCAAGGGTTCCCAAACTTTTGAAGGGGGTTATTTTAATAATTTCAGCTATTTTTTTTGGTCTTGTGGACTATATGTAAACATCTTTTATGTAAAATATCTTACTCAGGACAGTACTAAATAAAAAAAAAAAAACAACTGGATAGTAATGATATTGATAAGTTAGATCTCTATGTTTGTACTGCAAATATGCTTTGCTGTCGTTAGTGTTGTATGTTAGTTTCGTTAGTGTTTGATGTTAGTTCTAGACAATTTTTAGGATCTGAGCTCATAATACTAAAATTGCAGGTTTAAGTTAATTCCTGCCCTACCACTATTGTACTCCTGAGAAAAGGCACTTAACCCTAAGTTTCTCCAGTGTGACTGTCCCCTCAGTACACACATCATTTTGGATGAAAATCTGTTAATGGCAACCAGCCTATAGCACCTGCAAGTGTTGTGTGTGTGCTGTCAGTATGACGTCCTTTCATTCTGCTCATCCAGAAACAACAGCATTAAAGCAGTGCTGTGTATACGATGGGACACGGCCAGACCAAACACATGATGAGTCCAACACTCACCACGCTTAGAAGCATTGTGCATGCGTGTGCTGTGTGCGAAATGCCTAAAAGCTTCCAAAGGACTAGGCTTTATTGGCTTTTCCTGATGACAGGTGAATAGACTGAATTTCAGTTTCACACTTTGGCCTGGCGTTGCTCAAAAACCCATTTTAACTGTTTCAAGAAGTCGCCAGTCCTGTTGGTTAATGGTAAACGAACTTGGGTTGCTGTCCTCAATGGCGGCTCGAACCCGAGGCTCAGCTTGAGCTCCGAGTTCAACCCTCCCATTGTGGTACGACCTGGAGGGAAAATAACAGAAATAGAGGAGGAGATGGGGAGGTGGAGGAATGCTAGAAGAATTGACGCTGGGCAAATGCAAGGATTGCTGCTTACTGCATATATATTACTGTATATTTGTTTGGAACTTCATTTTGAGGGCTTGTGGTGTTTTTGTAGCATATGTACGGAGTCAAACCTGATCATTAAGTGTGAATGTCATAAACGAACGAGTCACAGGTGTGCATCAAGATTACCTCTGTGTTCCCATTAGATGAGCATCTGCGGTTGCCGCCCACTCCTCCCAGCAGCCATGGCAGCGACAGCGACGGATCCCAGAGCCCACATTCACTGCCACCATTAAGCCCTGGCCACCTGCAGAGCCCACATTCACTGCCTCCGTCCAGCCCTGCCCGGCTACAGGCCCGAACCTCCACAGCCATCTCCTCGTCCCCTCTCCTCACTGCCCCGCATGTGAGTTAAATGCAGTTTGCTAATTATATTCAATCCAAATATAAATTCTTATGTACCTACATTTTGAACACATATATACATAGTGAAAAATGCTGACTTGTGTTGTAATGCAGAAGCTGCAGGGAACATCAGGCCCTTTGATGCTGACAGAGGAAGAGAAGAGGACTTTGATCGCTGAGGGATATCCTGTACCAAACAAACTACCGCTCACCAAAACTGAGGAAAAAGCCCTCAAACGGGTGCGCAGGAAAATCAAAAACAAGGTATTACTTATGATCACATACTATTAATATTGAATCAGTTCAGTTAGAAAAATCCTGTTGTTCGTTATTGGTGCATATACATACATACACACATATATATAGTTGAGGTCAAAAGTTTGCATACATCTTGCAGAATGTGAATTCTTTGACCAAAATAAGAGAGATTATACAAAATGCATGTTGTTTTTTATTTAGTACTTACCTGAATAAGATATTTCACAAAAAAGACATATAGTCCACAAGAGAAACTAATAGTTGAATTTATAAAAAGCATTTTTGTGTATTTGAACCCTTTCCAACAATGACTGTATGATTTTGAGATCCATCTTTTCACACTGAGGACAACTGAGGGACTCGTAGGCAACTATTATAGAAAGGTTTAAATGCTCACTGATGCTTCAGATGGAAACACAATTCATTAAGAGACAGGGGTGTAAACTTTTGAACAGAATGAAGATACATTTTTCCTATTTTGCCTAATATATATATATATATATATATATATATATATATATATATATATATATATATTTTTTTTTTTTTTTTTTCATTTAGTACTGCCCTTCATAAGCTACAAAAGATACTTAAATGTTTCCCAGAAGACAAAATAAGTTAAATTTACCCTGATCTTTAAATTCCAAAAGTTTTCACCCCTCGGCTCTTAATGCATCGTGTTTCCTTCTGAAAAATCATAGAGCGTTTGAACCTTCTGTAATAGTTGCACATGAGTTCCTCAGTGTGAAAAGATGGATTTAAAAATCATACAGTCATTGTTGGAAAGGGTTCAAATAAACAAAAATGCTAAAAAACCAAAGAATTTATTATAAATTAACATTTTGTGGATTCTGCAAGGTGTATGTAAACTTTTGACTTCAACTGTACATATACAGTATGTATACATATACATATATAGACATAATACTTCAATACTAAAGTAGGTGCATTTTTCTTATATTTTCTTAGATCTCTGCACAAGAAAGCCGCAGAAAGAAGAAGGAATATGTGGAGTGTTTGGAGAAAAAGTAATTGTCTCTCCCTTACTGCTTTGTTCTCTATCTCTTCCATTCCCTGTCTCTCTTTCTGGCTGCTCTTCTTTTCTCCCCTGCTCTTATTTCTCTTGCATTGTTTGTCTAGCATCCACTGTCTTCTGTGTTTTCTTGGTGCCTTCATCCTTCTTTCTCTTCGTTGACCTCCTCTCCTTTAATCCTCTCTTCTCTCTCACCCCTGCGCACACATCTCTGCAAAATACTCTATATCCTGCTTGCTATTTTATGGCTTTTGTTGTGTGAATGCGGCCAATGGCTACAGTCCATGCACTCATTGGGGTGTGTGTGCGTTTGCATGAGTCATTTTCCCTTTTGTGCTGCTGTTAGGCTCTCAGGGTTTGGATAATGTGCTGGAGAGACTGGACTCACACTGGACACACACATACACTGTTTTTTTCACCATGCTTTAGTCTGTCTTATATATGGTTATACGTATGCAAACTATTTATATATTTATTTCAATCTGTCACTGCGACCGTGTGCAATAACACACACACTCTCTCTCTCTCTCTCCTATAGAGTTGAGAACTATACTTCAGAGAACAACGAACTGTGGAAAAAAGTAGAGACGCTCGAGAATGCCAACAGGTGAGATACCATATGTGTGCTTGTGTTTAATCACAGTGAAGACTTTATAGGTGGATTTTAATGCATTTAATTGTAACCGTATTTGCGGTAGGTGTGCGCAGCAGCCTCTCCGCAGTCAGCAGGTGTTGCTAAGTCGGTCCAGATGCAAGCAGGTCTTAACCTCCCCTTCCGATCATATAGAGCAGCACCTTTTCATTTTACTCCTGGGTGGCCTAGTTAGAGCATAGGCGCTGTCGACAGGGTGCTGTCTGTTCCTACTGTTTAGAGAGACAGAAAGAGAGAGCACCATGGGGGATTGGGTGTTATCAAAGTCAGCTCTTTTTTTGTGGATTAACTGTAAAACCTTATTGAAGAGAACTGCTCTTCAAGGGGTAGTTCACCCTAAATAAAAAAAATCTTAATTCTTTTTTTTTTTTGGAATATGCCATATACTATACTATTTTTGGAGTAAGCCATATAGATTTTGAAATGTTTAGAATTTACATTTTCGAGTTATCTATTAAAAACATGCAAGAAAATGTTTACTTCCATTCAAAAATTATTATTTTTTTTTAAAATAAATTAAGAAAGAATAAAGGAATCAGGGTGCTTTGATCAAAAGTGACAGTAAAGACATTTAGAATGTAACAAAATATTTCTGTTATGAATAACTGCAGTTCTTTTAAACTGAAGAACACAGAAAAACATGTATCCTGGTTTCCATAAAAATATTAAGCAACACAGCTGTTTTCAATATTGAAACAATAATGAGAAATGTTTCATGAGCACTGAATTAGCATATTAGAATTATTTCTGAAGCATTATGTGACATTAGAAATTCAGCTTTGCCATCACAGGAATAAATTACATTTTCAAATATATTCAAATAGAAACATTATTAAAAAGTTATTTTGAGCTATGGTAAAATTTCACAATATTACTGTGTTACTGTATTTATGATCAAATGAATGCAACATAATAAGAAACATCTTTCAAAAACATAAAAAAAGACTTCAGTGCTATTGATAATTGTGACCCTGGAACACAAAACCAGTCATAAGGGTCAATTTTTTGAGATTTACATATCTGAAAGCTGAATAAATAACCTTTCCGTTGATGTAAGTTTGTTAGGACAGGACAATATTTGGCCGTGATAAAACTGTTTGAAAATCTGGAATCTGAAGTAGCAAAAAAAAAAAAAAATCAAAATATTGAGAAAATCACCTGTAAAATTGTCGAAATGAAGTTTTTAGCAATGCATATTACTAATCAAAAATTAAGTTTTGATATATTTATGGTAGGAAATGTATAAAATATCTTCATGGAACATCATCTTTACCTAATATCCTAATGATTTTTGGCATAAAAAAAAAAAAAATCATTTTGACCCATACAATGTATTGTTGGCTACTGTTACAAATATATCCGTGCTACTTTAGACTGTGGTCCAGGGTCACATTTCACCATTGTTTCAGGTTTTAAAGCTTTATTTTAGCACGCTACTGTCATCAGCGTTCTTAGTATGTAGGTAAGGGTGACACGAGTATGTGTGTGTAAGTGTATAGTACTGCTTTTTATAGAGGATTGGCTCAGGCCCCTTATTAACAACACACTTAAAGTAGCACGCAGCACGGTGCCTGCCTGCCCCTCATTACAGGATAAAGAGACTGTGTGTGTTGGCGCTCTGCCGATTCTTATTAGGATAGAGCCTTCTGAGTTATCTAAGAGAATTCAAAGAGACAGCAGGGGGGAGTTTGTGTTTGTGTGTTTGTGGGTGGGTTGTATATTAATCTGAAGAAAACCACTGTTTATACAATCAAATTGAGATGATTATTGCTAGGTTAGTAGGGCGGTCTGAGCCCCTCTCAATGCTGAAAACATACTTTCTAGAGCTAGGCTAGTCTACAGCACTCATTATGAGTGATTCTGTATGTGTATGTTTAGGTGGAAACTAATATACAGGTTTGTTTTGAGGTGATCTAGTCAAGTGGAAAAGCACTTAACTCTAGGGGTCCAGAGGGACTGTCTCTGTTGTAAGTGTACTGTATGTTGCATTGGATAAAAGAGTCTGCTAAATGACAAAATAGTAGTATTTTTGGTTTTGTTTTGTTTTCCAACATGTCGCAATGGCTCTCTCTGGTGGTGTAGGAGCTCTTCATTACTGCATGTGTTGTTGCTTCTGAGTTACTCCACTAGAGGGCGCTTAATGTCATTTTGTATCGTAAATGAATAATTTCTTCTGAGAAAGTCTGAGATTATGTCCTGTATACGGTGGGGAATATATGTTTAAATATATATGTACATACATATATATATATATATCTAATTACATTGCACGTTTAATTAAGTTCAGTTGTACATTTTTGTACTAGGTCATGAAAGTGTCCAAATATTCCATACATACTACATACATGCAAAAATAGTATGTTTAGCATGCCATTATATCATACTCACACATCCTGTGGCTCTAAGTGTTGCAGATCTGTGTGACTTTGTGTGTTTCGTGTCACATCAATAAGAGAGCATAAGAGGAAGCGTGTGTTTGATTGGCTGCTGAAGAAGGAAGTAATTGAAATAAATTAACACCCACTGCACGCATACAGCAGCATTGAGGAGGAGGTGGAGTGCATTTGTGTGAGAGACTGTGTGAGTGGTGTGAAGGGGAGTTCAGTTTATGTAACACTGTGGCGAGTCAGAACTGTATTATCCTCACATGCTCTCTCAGCTTAAGAATAAGATCCTGCTGTTACAAAATGGCACAGAGAAGAGCACACATAGCCTGGAGACAAATATGCTGCCTACAGCCTGATCTAAAGAATTTACTAATCACTGATGTGTTTTCTGTGTCATCTTTAGGTCTCTACTCCAACAGCTACAAAGGCTTCAGGCTCTAGTGAGTGGGAAAGTGCCTCGGTCCTGCAAAATCGCCTCCACGCAGACCGGAACCTGTCTCATGGTATATATACATATATACTGTACAAGCACATGCATTTATTCCAACACACTCGTATTCACACACGCATTTTCTTAGTGTTTCTTTCTGACAAACCAGAGAGTTAAAGGAATTGTTCAACCAGAAATGAAAACTTGCTGAATATGTACGTCAGGCCATCCAAGATGGAGATGAATTTGTTTCCTCATCGGAACAGATTTGTGGGAATTTAGCCATACTTCACGTGCTCAGCAGTGAATCCTCTGCAGTGAATGGGTGCTGTCAGAAGTCCAAACAACTGATAAAAGCATTACAGTAATCCACAGCATGACTCCAGTCCATCAGTTAACATCTTATAAAGCAAAAAGCTGCATGTTTGTAGGAAACTAATTATTATTAAAGGGACAGTTCACCCAAAAATGAAAATTCTGTCATTAATTACTCACCCTCATGTCATTCCAAACCTTCGTTCTTCTTCGGAACACAAATTAACGCAACTGAAATGTTTCCAGACCCAGAAACGTAGTAAGGACATCGGTAAAATAGTCCATGTGACATTAGTGGTTCACCATAAATTTACGAAGCTATGCTAATACTTTTTAG
The DNA here is from genome assembly GCA_036247105.1 of Cirrhinus mrigala. Taxonomy (NCBI): domain Eukaryota; kingdom Metazoa; phylum Chordata; class Actinopteri; order Cypriniformes; family Cyprinidae; genus Cirrhinus; species Cirrhinus mrigala. The sequence goes on along the minus strand of CM070013.1, from coordinate 14,780,980 downwards.
AAAAGATTTTTTATTTCAGTTCATTTCAGTTGCGTTGCTCTCTATGGAGAGTCAGAAAGCTCTCGGATTTCATCAAAAATACCTTAATTTGTGTTCCAAAGACGACCTTACAGGTTTGGAACGAGGTGAAGGTGAGTAATTAATGACAGAATTTTCATTTTTGGGTGAACTATCCCTTTAAGATGTTTTTAACTTTAAACTGTTGCTTCCTAAAATATGAGTCTTCTGTCCATGATATTGCTTTCTCCAGTAAAAACGTCTGAATCAGGAGAGAAATATGCACAGAACAAGTGTCAATTGTCCAAAACTGTTTTAAAGAAATATTAAATTATTATGTTGGTGGATTTTGATGTGAGAGGACAACAGGTGAAGGACTGTTTCATTGGAAGAAGCATTATTATGGGCAGAAGCGGCGTTTTAAAGTTAAAACTCCTTAATACTGGATTTGTTTCTTATAAACATGCAGCTTTTTGCTTTACAATATGTTAATTGATGGACTGGAGTCGTGTAAATTACTTGTGTATTATTGCAATGTTTTTATCAGCTGTTTTGATAATGACAGCACCCATTCACTGCAGAGGACACATCGTTGAACAAGTGGTGTTATACTAAATGTCTTTAAATCTTGTTTCGATGAGGAAACCAACTCTAATTTTGGATAGCCTGAGGGTGAGTACATTTTCATTTTTTTGTTGAACTATTTCTTTAATGAAATATCTTGTCTATTTAGTTTAGTCCTTTGATCCTAAGCATGTAAAGGCAGGTCAGCACTGCTCTGACAGCTGTAGTGCAAGTAGATTACAGTGGGGCGGTGTGCTCACCGTGTGTGTGGTTCCTCCTCCTGGCCAGGTGGTGGCGCTGTGTTTTGTGTTGGTGCTGGGCTCGCTGGCTCCCTGCCTGCCCGAGCTCTCCCTCTACTCTTCCTCCTTATCCTCATCATCCTCACACACGGTGAAGTCCGCACCGCTGCCCTCAGGTGACCTCTACACCACCAGCCAGGGTATGTTTAATCCCTGCCCCTGAATGTATAAATCGAGACTTTCATTGTGTACACTGCATATGATTACATTTCTCTGCACATACGCAAAGAAGCATTTATTTGTAGGTCGCCTGGCTTTCAGACACATTGAATTATCCAGCCAGCTAATAGCTGTGTGTCTTTGACAGCACTTATTTCGTTCCCCCCACGAGAGACTGAAAGAGTGCTGTCTTTATTTTAAAGGTTATTAGCGGAGCTCCTGGGCCGACGATGCCCATTCTCACCCTCAAATTACTGTCAGACATCCCAGAGAGTTTTAGATTGAAATCATTACTTCCCTTTGAGCAGATTTTACAATCCTCTTTCAACTTTATAACACACACCGAGCTGCATCTCTTTCGGCTCTATCAAAGCTGCGCTTGAAAGGGGCTTCAAATGCCTCATCCATTTTCACAAGGGCCCTACAGACTCGGCCCGAGGATGATGGCGACGGGGTTGCTGTAGTAACCAAAAATGCGTGTTGCTTTGTCTAAGAGAGTAGCTCACTCTAAATCTTGCTCTATCTTTCTCCCTTAAACGCTCTCTCTGAGTTCAAAAAACACGTCTCTTCACTCTACAAATCTCATGAGAATCAAAGTAAGTGAATCATGCAAGACATATAACATAAGTAACTCTGTTCTGTGTGTTTGTGTAGTCCGCTCCCGCAGCCTGCTCTTCTATGACGAGGGTGCCCCAGTGGAGGACGGCCACAGGGGCGTGCTGAGTGTGGAGAGGATGGAGGGGGTGCCGCGACATGTACAGGACGTGAAAGACAGCCACGAGAAGGATCATTCTGCTCTTGTGAGCAGGTACTTGAGCCAGGCCCAACCGGAGCCTGCAAGCTACAGCAACACATCCGCGGCCCCACTCCGTCCCCCTGAACCACACTACCACTCGAGGTGAGACACGCATTGATAATAAGGTTTAGTTTGTGGCATCTTAAGGGGATAGTTCATCCAAAAGTGAAAATTCTTTCATTAATTACTCGCCCTCATGTTGTTCCAAACCCGTAAGACTTTTGTTCATCTTTGGAACATAAATAAAGATATTTTTGAAAATCCAAGAGTTTTCTGACCCTGCATAGACAGCAACCTAACTGACTAGAGACTAGAGATTGGAATCTTTAGGTACCTGACGATTCGATTAAAAATTGATTCACGATTTTCAGATTTTTAATCACGATTCACAGGTTTTCATCACGTTTTTTAAGCACAGTGGACATCAAATGCACCAGTATTTTGATACAAAAACACACCAGTCTATAGTATGGGTAGTCCTGACTTGAGAAATCATTGTTTCCTAATAACTATTATCTTCCTAATAAATAAAAAAAATCTGAATACAGTGTTCGGAAAAGGAAATTACGTATACTACAAAACCCCTAAAGGGAATAAATACGAGATGGGAGGAAAAATATATTGTTGGGTAATTATACTGTATAGAAATTGTGCGCATCAGGGGAGCCGTTATTAATATGCTTGCTTTTTACTTTCACTTTCGAGATTTGCGATTGCACGTACTCTGTAAATGTAAAGCGGCAGTGCTTAACATGCATTTTACAAGATTAGATGTTTGTCTGGTGCTCAGGATTTACAAATCATTCACCATCGTCCTATCAGTCATCTCTCCTTCTCTTTGTTTATCTGGTAAGTGAAATTTTATGTAATGTAATGTAACAGGCAACCAGTAGCAGGCTAACCATGTCTCTTTAGTGGCTCTGTAGAACGCGTTGTTCGTTTTCCGTGCCTTTGCGAATACGGATTCGGGCGCATCCCTACTTCCCATAATAACAAAAGGTCAATTACTTGCTCTCGCTGAAAAAGGGGCAGGATGTTTTTGTATTTCTTCCTCCTTTCTCCTTGCTGTTGCTGTTTTGTTCCAACAACATCATGTTGTTATTATTATTAGGCCTTAGGATATTATAGTTATATGAACTAGAAAATAGATTTTTGAAATTTGTGCAACGATGCAAATCGTTAGTAGTCTAAATCATGATTCAAATGTGAATCGATTTTTTTTCCCCCACCCCTAACCATGGCGCATAGAAGCATTGAAGTCTGACATGGAAGACAAGAAATTTATGAATAAATTTGTTGTTTTTGCTTTCTTTGGACATAAAAAGCATTCTTGTAGCTTGATAAAATTACCGTTGAACCACTGATGTCACATGGACTATTTTAAAGATGTCCTTACTACCTTTCTGGGCCTTGAACGTGTTAGTTGCTTTGTTGTCTATGCAAGGTCAGACAGCTCTCGGATTTCATCAAAAATATGTTCATTTGTGTTCCGAAGATGAACGAAGGTCTTACGGGTTTGGAACGGCATGAGGATGAGTTAATAATTAATGACAGAATTTTCATTTTTGGATGAACTATTCCTTTAAAGATACGCTGATATTAAAAATCTGGTGATACGAATTTCATTTTTTAGTGTTTTTAAAGATCAGCTTAATATGTTTGATGATAAAAATGATGTATATTGTGAATAACTATAAATTGTCTCCTTCTTTTTTAGAAAGCCGGATCCTGAGGGAGGAGCTGAATATTTCTAACCCTTCTGGGTGGAGCTGCCTCATCACACAGGCCTCCACTGACGTCCGATGATCCTGCACTACTCGGCCCTCGACCCTGACCGTTACAGATCCTGAGTCTCCTGACCTGCCCTAAAAAACCAACAAGCCTCATGAGCGTGATCCGACCCACTCGACATGCATTCCAATGACATTCAGCCCCAGAGCTGTGAGAAGAGAAACGTGCCCATCCATACACTGAAACACCCCTTTACCAGCAAGCACTGAGTTTAAGGACTAAGAGAGAGAAGAGAGGATGTGGGCGGTTGTAGATGCTGCTCTGTTTTAGATGGATGTGAGCCTGCAGCTCTAAATTCACTAAACACTTCACACACAGGGTGTGGGAGGGAAAGTTCACGAGTGTTTGTTTTGATTTTCCTAAAATGCCATGAGACTGTCCATTTACTACATATCCTTACTTAAACCCCAAAGAACTTCTTGTTTCTGTTTATGACTTTTTAAATCTCTGAATGTTTTCCAACAGGTGTAATCACAGGTGCCTGACGTACTTTGCGGTTTTGCAAAGCTTGCTTCGACAGGATTTTCTTCCTCTGCCACCTTGGCTTGTTTTTCCCTAATAAGTTTAAGCTGGATTGCACTTGTTTTGCACTAGGAAAACAAATTGATTTAAGTGCCTTCACATTCTTTTTCATGTAGTCATATTTAAGATGCTCCTAACCACATAGTTTCCCTTTTAAACCTCTCTTACTTTGCTTACTTTTATTAATGCATTTTATTTTTGTTTTCTACTTTTAAAAGGCAGAGGCTTTTGTACTGAATTAAAAATTTTATCCATAATATATTCTAGTATTTGCAGCATCCAAAAAAGAGCATATTTATTTTATGCACAAAAAAATTATGAAAATTATTGTGTTTTTTTTTTTTTTTTAATGAAAGATGATGTAACGTTTACATGATCTTGTTGTCATAACTGTTAAACAGTTTTTTCTGTTATCTTTATTTCTGTGTAAAGAAAGTTTTGTATATATAGAGAAAAATGAACAGGGACGATCAAATCCTGTGCGTGTTTAACCATGTTCAATCTCTGAAGAATTCTGCACAATCCACATGAATACATTAAAAACATTGGCTAGAATGGATACAAAGTGAAAACAAACAGTCGTTCCCTTTAAGAAAAGTGAACTTCTTTAAAATTAATGTTATTTAAACACATTTCTCTGATTATGGAATACTTCTTTTTAATGTTAGTCTAGACTGTTTGTATTCTGTACATGAGCGAACTGTTTGACCACTGTAAAATGTACCGCAAATATCTGGGAGTTGATAGTGCAGTTGTGTAAATATGCTTTACAAAATCTTTTTTTTTTTCTTTTGTCACTGTTTCGAAACAATTTGTTAATCATAAAATATTTTTTGTTAAATCATTTTTCATAATGTCCTCTAATGCTTCAACCACAATATTATTTTTTATTGTACAGTTAGAGATAACCACTGATAGACATGATATTTTAATGCTCACGTTTTTTTTTGTTTTTTTTGGTAGTTGTCAAAAAGGAATCTGTCACTGTCAGTTTTTATAAAATACTTTGTGGTATATGTGCCATAACATGATGAAAAACTGCGCCCTGTTATCAGTGCAAAACTGAATTCACCATAGTTTTAAAGAGCTTTAAGTTTGAAGACAGAGCCGTTCTCATCACGGCCTCTGTTACAGTCATCTCACCCATCGATATGTATTTCTGTAGTCTAATAATAACAATGAACTGGAAAAACATTAAGTGTTGAATTGTATATTTCTAAGACAATAAATGGAAATGCACATAATGTTCACAAAAAATGAGTCTCAAACCTGGAACTCCAGAATATCTGAGTGTTCTGGAATTGAATCTAATGCCCAGTCTGACGATGGAGTTTATGCTTTTAATGTAATTGTTGCTGGTATTACTTGTATCTCTGCCCTTTTTGCCCTTTGTACATATGACTGATGATAAATGTTGGTTGTAAATATGGAGGACGTATTTTTATATTTCCAATGCATTTTGGTAATCACCATGCGGCTTGGGTTGATTTGTATCCATGTATGGATCTGGCTCTGTATGTATCTATGCTCTGAACCTCTTGCTATTTCTGTCTTATCTAAAGTAGAGTTAGAATGAAGCAAAATACAAAATTTGCAGATGCAACCTAATGTCTCCTGTCTTATTTTCTGTTTTATACCATCTTTATGCATAATTTGAAACATTTATTTGAAACCTGCAAAATCGTGATGAGTTATCTGAAGTGTTCATTGTATTTTCAAATTATAACCACCAGGTGTCAGGCCTTTACCTATCCCGTGCTATAGACAATAGTGCAGCACCTTTTTAGTTTTTCTTGTTTTACTGGGCTATGACATGTTATTTTTAATATAGTTGCAATATATAGTTTTAATATATTTAAAAAGCAATTTCTAACAAAATATCTGAATTTTTGGCATACAAGCTGGCTAGGCACTAAAAACAAATAGTTTTGCATGCTATGCTATTGCTCAGCTAAACTGTACTATGTGTGAGTGGATAAACAAGACTGAACAAATATCAAATCAAACTGGTACATCAGGTTTAAAAAGCATTCAGTAACGAACAGTAGTAAAGTGCCATTTAGTGTTTGTGTACTAAGAAAAGGTCTGTTGCTTGTAAAATGTTCAAAATGTTAAGTCAAATAGAAATATCACAATAGTTTAAAATTTTTTTTTTTGTAGCAATATGCATGAAACTGTGTTACCAGATAAACTGTAATCGAAGTTTAGGCCTGAGGCATTCGCTGTATAAAAATTGGATTCATTCAGAGGGTCCTAGCATATTTTAAAATGTCTAGCACTGCTGCATTTCACATAGGTCTAAATGTAAAAGATTACAACATTAAATTTTAAAATATACAGCATGAGACATCTACGAACATTTCTACATTTTAATGCAGTTCCTGCTGACCTGTTATGTGGAGAGAATTTGCTCTGTGGTTTCTGGACGTTTTGCTGTGTGGTTTCCATATTGATTCATCCATTTGATGACTTCAGGCCTCATCCAGTAATCTGACCCCACGAAACTCTCCAAATGTCCAGCAGCACTCAGTCCTGCATACAGTATTCATTCTGACCTAATATTATTAACAAAACCAAAGAAGTCACTAATTTTGTATGTGTGGTTAAATTGGGCTCCATCTTGAGATAGATGAAGGTTATGTCTTTTCTATGATCAAATAACATCAGCCATTTTGTGCTATAAATGTAATTACTGTAAGAACACTTCTCACAGAGGTTGTGTTTTAGACCCAAAGAGAAATAAAACCCAAAGAGAGAGCGAGTGAATGAGAGATGGAGGATACAGAAACTGAGAGAGGAGGAGGAAAAAAGAACATAAGCTGTGTTCTGCCCACACAAATATCCATAGTTCCCCATACCAGTATGCAGCCTGTGTGTGTGTGCTTGTGTGCACCTGATATTGATACTGTTATTGATACTGATACTCTATTTTTATTTCATGAAAGCTGTAATCATTTTAAACTGATTACTGCATATATTCTGACACCAAATACACTGTACTCAGTTGAGAAATTTTGAGAGAAGTCATGTGCATGTGTGGAGGCTATTTTAAAATGGGTACTGTGTTAAAAACCATCTGGTTTTAATGTGAACTTTCAGTTGTTAATTGAGGAAACTGCAGGTGTAAACTCATTTTCGAGAAGACAACATCTGTGACTGTAACCCCACAGGCCTGCACTGTGAGTAGCATTACATTATTGTATTTTTGTTCAAACAAGTAATTAGTGATGCCGATTCTCTAAGGAGAAACTGGGACCTTGTGTTATGAGTTGTTTAGAAACCCTCTATTTGTTTCAGAAGTGTTCCTATTGAATTAATTAATAATTTTAAACTGAACTTTTCATAAAATTGTATCAACACCAAAAAAAAAAAAATCACTTTTCATGGCATGAAAACAAACAAATAATCTCTTCAATTTTCTCCATGTTTGCACAAATTGCTTACTCACTGACTAGATATTTTCAGAGGGAACACAAAACTGCAGAAGTGTGTGGAGATACAGTAGGAGGTTGCAACGGCTGCTAGATCATCAGTGGTTTGAACTTGAGAGTCACAGCTGGCGGCCAGTGGAGTGAGACAAAAAGATTTGCGCTCTATGACATTTGCATACCAGAAGTGTTGATGCATTAAATTTCCAGCAGCCAATGAGACTTGAGAGCTAAGAATATGTGTGAATATAATTCAAAAAAATTCATTCAGGATGACAACATTCTGATTACTCATTTTATGGGCTCAGATCCACTCAGACTGTTATGTCATTGGTAGAATGTGAACTTCCTGGTATTGTAGCCAGTGATCTGTGAAGTGTGTTGCATTGGTGTGTGGCAGTAAAATTGACCTTACATGATTCAGTAACACTGTAATGTAATTGGCAGTGAAAACAAAACTACGTTTTGCTTTATTGTGGTGAATTAAGTTTTAAATCAGATGTTTACACGCTCACATTCTATTCGAACAGAAAACAATGCTCTATTTTAGGCACACTTCCTTCTTCCACAAACTGGCCTACACATTTATACTATACAGATACTGTCGACTTGTCAACAAAAATGAATGTTGACAAACTTTGTTTCTTACATAGTAATGTTGTAATGATCAAATTTGTTAGTAAAAGGAATTTGCAGTCTCCTGAGGTTTATTTGGAGTGCTGTGGTTCCGTGCCAGTCTGAGCCTGTTGTTTAGGATTAGTTTATGTGTGACGCTGCGAGATAGAAAGTTCTTTCTTGTGATTGGATGATTCCGCGGCTGTGCTTAAGATGGGCGGGGATTATCGGTATTCCCGCATATGATTGGCTAATCCTGAATGGAAGTGCGTGTGGGCGGTGGCTTGTGACACAGTCAGCTGTGGGTTTTGAGGTGGTCTTCGTCTGCTCTACTGAAAGCAGATTCAACCTGAATTGGAGGTGATGAGCAAATCTATTATAAACTGTCCCGAAACAGCAATTCCTCTGTTATTCACTCGTGCGACTTCTCGGAAAGCACATATATCTTCTTAACATCGGCTGTAGCTTTCAGTGTGACACTTTTAACCGTTATTAAGTTAGTTTAATAAATGGCAGAAGCATCAGTTGCGACCGTTGACGGTTCGTCTCGCGTTGCGCACAGCTCCGCGGACTCTCCGACCACGGTTGTGATATCCCCGACCTTGGAAGACGTGGTGGAGGAGGAGGACGTGTTCCTTTCTGAAAGCGGACACAGCGGAGCAACTTTAAAACAGCATGAGTGTCCGGGGAACGGGACTGACCGACTGGCGGTGGGGAGAGAAGCAGGTCTGTCTCCTGAAAACCAGGCGGAGAGCAGCGAGTTCCTACACCTCACCATTCGGAAACAGGTGTCATACAGGTAAATCTCACTCACAATAAACAACTAGAGCAGTGTAAATTAGGTAACGTCAAAGCATCCAAACAATTTGCTTGACTTCCAACTGAAAGTAACTCCCACCTGTCTCAACCGGCCTTTGACCAGCGGGAGTTATGGTTTTATGGTTTTGGTAAGGGAGTTTTAGTTCTGTTAGTTGTTACAGTCGCAGTTATTTCACTTGCAGCTTGTTGAATTTTGTAAGAATTTTCTTAAAAACAGGTGTGATACTACAGAATGATCTGGATTTTACAGCTTTTACACACACTCACACATGAAGTGTTTCCACGTTTTATGGGGACATTCCATAGGCGTAATGGTTTTTATACTGTACAAACCATATTTTCTATCGCCCTACACCTACCCTAAACCTAAACCTAGCCCTCACAGGAGACTGCAGACTTTTACTTTTCTCAAAAAGCAACAACAACAACAACAACAACAAAAAAAAAAAATAAAACTCATTCTGCATAATTTATAAGCTTGTTTCCTCATGGGGACCTAAAAAATGTCCCCACAAGGTCAAGATTTACTGGTATTACTATCCTTGGGAGGACATTTGGTCCCCATAACATGATAAATACCAGGTACACACATCACTCTCTCTCTCTCTCTCTCTCTCTCTCTCTCTCTCTCTCTCTCTCTCTCTCTCTCTCTCTCTCTCTCTCTCTCACACACACACACACACACTTACATGTACATTTCCATTTGTTGTTGTTCGTTTTGGTAGTGGTAGTCTAATTAGAAAATGGTGACTAATTATAGTTCATCAGGCCGAACAACATGGCTCTCCTGTCATCAGGGTCAGTCTGTCATGACTGTAAATTGAATTATTATGGTGTCAGATGCCAGAATCTCCTTGCACATTATCAACGTCATCATCATTAGGACAGCTTATCTTAGGCCTGGTCATAGGGTCTTACAATGTATCCTTGGTGACATCAGCCATGTGGTTTTGCCACGTCTGACTATGTGTTTGAATGGTTTGGACTGTTATGATGCTTAGAATGCATTTGTGTGTGCACTCTAACTCTGTTATTTTAGTGGGGTTGTAGCTTGTTTAGCTTTACTGGTCTATTAAGCATGCCAAGTTGGACAATAAAATTGTATGTGTTTGTGATTGTTTCTAGTAGATGCTATGATCTTTTCATGTTTGCTGTGTTATGTTAGTTTACTGTATTATGTTACATAACTTCTTGTTCCCTTAAATAGTGACTGAAATATTTATTGTAGTCACAGTAATGTTGGACTAACTTATATGTGACCCTGGACCACAAAACTAGTCATAAGTTGCACGGGTATATTTGTAGCAAAAGCCAACAATACATTGTATGGGTCAAAATTAACGATTTTTCTTTTATGCCAAAGATAATTAGGATATTAAGTAAAGATCGTGTTCCATGAAGATATTTTTTTTAATTACCTTCCATAAACATATCAAAACTTAATTTTTAATTAGTAATATGCATTGCTAAGAACTTTATTTGGACAACTTTAAAAGTGATTTTCTCGATATTTTGATTGAGGCAGATTTCAAAAATTTACCCTTATGAGGTTTTGTGGTTCAGGGTCACATATTTGACATAATGAAACATTTAAATGGAGTCAAATAATAGTAAAGTGTAATAAATTTGTCCGGTTTTCATGTGCAACATGCTTTTGTGTTGGATATTGGTTGCAACATCTACAGAAAAGGGTTTATGACCTGTTACTTCTGTGTTCTTTTATTAGTAGTTTTCCCACAAACATTTTTTTTCTCTTTTTCGTTTCTGTTGGACAAGGTAAAGTTGTTGTGTTATTGAAGGTCTTGACCTTTAGTGGTCTGAAAAAGAGGAAGTGCAGGTTCCGCAGTTCTTCTCGGCCATTGTAACTGGATCTTTGGGAAATAATACAGCAGATTTGCTCTCCTCTCTTGGTTTAATCTCAAATGAAACCGGCAGCAGCTGTGCTGATTATGTAATAATGTTCAGGGTTTTATACTACACAGTGTAAAGTGATGGAACTGCATATGTGTTTGTGGGTCTGATGGTGGATGGTGCTTCTTTGCTCTAAGTGTGTTATATAAGAGGATGAGGGACACTGTGAAATCACAGGTGGTTTTGCATTGGTGAAAGAAGTTAACCAGAGTCAATGCCTCTATTGCATGGAGGGCAGATGCTAATATAACAGTAGTGGTAGGGCCCTATAAAATCTCTTTATTTTTCCCGAAATCTTTTATTTTGTCACCCTTTTTTTCCATTTTAACATTTCTAGATTCAATTTTTTTCTATTTCAATTTTTTCTGAACTCCATTTTAATGGGTAAAATAATAAATTGAAATCATGAAACTTATACAGTTTAACAGTTTATTAAAAGTATAACAAAAGTTCATTATTAGGGCTCTATGAAATGTGTTTTCCCCCCCAAATTCCATTTTATTTTTTTCTAAATCTGTTTCTGATTTTTCTTTTTCTGGATTAACATAAAACATAAAACTTAACATAAAACGATTAATTATATATGTAAAGTGACTCTCAGAGCATGAGCATGAAGCTCATAAAGTGACTCTCAGAGCAGCTCTGGAAATGAAGTTCATGTTCTCATGTCCTCATACAGTCAGACAGCAGATACTGAAAACACTGTGAGCATCACGCTTGTTTGAGTATGTAGGGCCCTATGAAATCTTTTTTATTTTATTTATTTATTTATTTTTTTTTCAAATTTAAAATTTTTCTTGATTCCATTATTTTTTTTTTCCTTTGTAATTTTTCTAGACTCTGTTTTAATGGTTAAATAATTTTTTATTAATCAAAATGCATGTCTAATTCATTTGTATTCATGAAACATACACAATTTAAAGCAATTTATGAAAAGTTTAACAAAAGTTATATTGGTAAGGCCCTATGAATTACGTTTTTTTTCCACACTTAGTGCCCCAAGTAGGTGTGTGGTAGGTGAAACTGTGCTATTCATTAACACAGAGATACACAGAACATGTAGATTTCATATCTAAATAGTCTTTTTGCAGTTGAATATTCGCAAACACTAGTCCATAATGAGATCTGTTTAATTGCACAGCCCTACTTTTGATTTATTTATCCAAAATTGCAAATTCCACAACATTCCGCTGGATTCTGCAATTCCGTCCGTGTTTTTCGCATTCCAAATCATAAGGCTCCATCATAAAGGGCATGATCAACATCCTACACCAGTAACGGCGGGACAGACAGAGGGAAGAGAGAGGGGACAATCAATGCATGGCTTAGAGTGAGAAATAAAGAGGATCACAACCGAAACAGTCAATAACAGGCGGAAACACAATAGCAACCAATCTGTCCCTGTAGCCTTCCACCTCGTTGCTGTTGTTGTGACCTCAGTAATGTGTTTGGGGCAGTCAGCCGTGGATCATCATCATTCTATCTCTAATTAGAGTGGGAGTCAATTACCAGCTAAAAAAGAGCGAAATATGTGGACGGCTACCTGTGGGAATATTAACAAAGCAAAAACAATGCAATACATGACCATCTAGTCAACCTGAGCTTGTTGCTCTTGCTGTGTTTTGATGTGAACGTTGTATTATAGGACTAAAAGCAGTTTCTTCTTGTTATTTTGATCTGATCTCAGTGCCTTTGCAGTAGTGACATGTTTCTTTCAACTTTATGTTCTGGTATTTGCATTTAAAAGAGATTTATATAGATATGGCAGTGTGTACATTAATGACATTCAAAAGTCTTTGTGCAGCACAGATTTAGATTATAGACAGTTGCAAAGCAGGTTACTGTCTTCACCTTTAACTTTAATTCAGGTTGAATTCCTCTGAATGTCTGTCTAGTTTGTAAAAAGTAATTATATAATAGTAAATTATATACGATTTTGATATGCAATGAATTCCTCAAAAACCTGTTTCTAACTCAATCAATTTTGTTGGTCATCGGATGGGAAAAGAGAAGAGATACTTTCTTGTCATCACCCTTATTCATTTCCTATGTAACTTTGCTTTAACATAGTATTAAAATCGGTTGACAACTTGACAACACAACAGACATAGTATGTTCAGATTGCATTTATGCTGCTCGCATGCATTTGCATATATAGTACCACGCTTTATTGTATCACTCACTAAGTTGTATCACTTCATCAGACACACTTCCTAGTAGTACTGTATATATAGTCCTAGTATATCAATAAACATATATATCCATGTGTGTTCTAGAAAACGGCACAGAATTAGGGATGGGCAATATCTTTTCATTTGCGATAATACCGGTAAAAATTTCCGATAATAACAATAAAGTTTACAGTAGCACATGTGCGATACAGTTTTTGTGTATGAGCCCGTTTACAAACCTGTTGTCCAACACAGATATCATTTACTGACGAGCTTTTTCTCTAAATTAACTTCATAACATAGTTGAGTGTTTGAAATAACCTTTTGCGATCAGATGTGGCTTCATATCACAGAATGAGGGAGAAATCATACTATTTAATAGTGTTATAAAAGATATGTCGATTAGCATTGCATTATAAATATACTTTATCCTTATAAAAATACCCAAGATTGCTTGAAGAACACAGACAAACCATATATTGTAGCAATCATATGTTTATTGTCAAGTTTCATTAGTTAAAATTTCTCTATCTGCGTTTTATTCAGCTACAGCGATACCTGGATTAGAGATTTCCTGAAGTGTCCTCAGTACCATTACTTCTGCTATAAAGCATATGTGGAATTTCTGCGCAAGGGCGCCCTCCGGCTTCCAGTGAATTAAACAGTCATTACATTGTACGTGTGTACTCAGTTATGCTCTATTTTTTCTCTGTAGAAACAGGATTCCCTGAATTATCGTCATTGATATAGTTATCGCAATAATACCAGAAATTATCGTGATAAATTTTTAAGCCCATATCACTGATCCATATTCAACCATTCCCCTCCCCTTACATGTTGTTTATTTATGCAGTGAAGCGCTCAAGAACATACTTTTTATGGATGCACTGGCCGGCTAGCCATAAAACGGAACCGGACGTTTTTTCTAATTCTAACATTAGCCAATCTCTGTTCTAAACTTGCAGACATACTGCATTACAACCATTTTCCGAAATATAATTTGTGTGAAAAGGTTACAAAGTCTGTAAATGGGATGTTAAAGGGGTCATGAACTGAGAAATCAAAATTCCCTTGATCTTTTTGACATGTAAGTGGTTATTGTACAATAAAATATCCTGTAGGTTTCAGAACTCAGTAACTTTTTTTTTATGGTCACTATTGCTTTGTCTGTTTTACAGATTGTTTGATATGTACTTAGTATTTTTGCATTTTTAGCCTAAATCACAGCAGCAGCAGCAGCGTCCATCTGTGAAGGAAGTAGGCTGTCAAACAAACACATCTGTTAGCCAATCATAGTATTGGGCGTTTACTTCTACATCTACAATCTGCCACGCCTACTCAAACAGAGCAATCTGACGAGGGGGGTCAAAACAGGACAGAAAATAGCCTGTTACTTCTAAATTATGATGTTTTTTATGTAAAAATCTTGAAAACATTACAAGTGGACCTTAGAGAAGAGTATAAAATAATAAAAAAAAGGCTGTTAATGACCCCTTTAACAGAGGCCAGAGACCTGTACCTATAAACAAAGGTATCAGCATATTAGGAATTTCTTAAACGTTCCACTTTTGCACATTATATATGCTTCTTATTTGCCTGGATATCAGCACTAATATATTACTTGTCTTTGTGCTGTGGTACACAACTCACAACTCATTCTTAGTGAATCTGCCCTTTAGTTTTTATCAGGCGTAGATCTTGTTGTGACATATATCCTAAATAAAGGAGAAAATTATGAACCAGCTACCGCTACAGATCATTAAGTGCACTGCTGCTAAAACAATGATTCAGCATAATTTACTGCTTCTCAAAGAAATATTCTGATACTTCACTGCTCGGTCTGACAGTTATAAAATAGTGTGTATTTATAGAATCACGTTGTGCTACAAATGTCGGTATCTGTTAAATCATATCTAGTAAAACAACAAATTTAGAGTCAAATGTCTGAGGTTCAGTATCAGCCTCTTATCTACCTCATCGACAGAATGTGTTACTCGAATGTGGGGAGGTAGGCTGTATAAGAACAACAGAACAACACTACTTATTTTAAATGAGTGAAGGATTCAACCTTTAAAAACCAGTAGTTATGTTTAACATTGGCAGAGCTCAGCTTTACAAATTACCAACAGAAGTGCAGATAGTGACCCATTAGTTGATCATGCTGGAATGCCTGTTAGCAATAAACAGTGCAACTATTTTGCAGTTTTTTTGGCGTACTTAGGAAGGAATCCTTATCAGAAAAAGGAAATATGTTTACTCAAACTATTTCTGTCAAATAGATGTTCTAGAACACGCGGCATTTAAACTTGTGTAAGGTTATCTGGGAAGAGGGAAAACTAGAGGAAGTTTTGTAGAAACTGTGTAGATTTACACAGATGACTAATCCAACACTGGATTACCAACACAACAGCACACATATAAACACACACACACACACACACACACACACAGAGTGTCACATCATTACATCACTCAGGGATAGGCGGGTAAATAAAAAACATTACTGTGAAATATGAAAATGTGCTTCCTTCGAACTGAGATGCAATACAGTATGAGGATAAGGTGCGACATTTTGAGACGCTGTTAGTGTAAACAAAACTGTACAATACTTAAATTAGTAGGACATTTTGATTTTACTGTATTTTTTTGTTTTACTGTTGGTAGCTATTGTTGTGTATTCTTGAATCTTTTTTTAAAGGGGTCATCGGATGCTAAATTGACTTTTTCATGTTGTTTGAACATTAATGTGTGTTGGCAGTGTATGTACAAATCTACCCTATAATGATGAAAATCCATGCAGTGGTTTTTAATTAATCTGTAAAAATAATATCCCCTTTTTCAAATCGAGCCGTTCTCAGATGCCTGTCGGTGTGACATCACACCGACAGATGCCGCTCCCACAATAGTTGATTGACATGAGCTCTTACCTTAGACCAGCCCTCACAGTCCAGTAACTTTCCATGTTTTGATGCCAGAGCAGGGATGTAAGTTAGACAAGAATATCTCCGATTGAGTGAATGAGGTGTTGTGTTGCTGGATGTAATAATGAATATAGTGGTCATCATTTACTCCCGACATCTGAGCCGCTGAAGATGCAGTGGATTACGTTTGTTTGTGAAGGGAATGCGCCTCCCGTTCTACATATATCCGTCTATGTTCGCGCAAATCATTCCTGATCCAGCTTCACTTACAGCAGAAGTAAGTATAAGTGTTTTTTAATGAATCTTTGGAATCGCCTTTCCTTATAACGTGGTAGTTAGCAAGTTTAGCGGCTAAACGCGCTAAATGCGGCTAATGTAAACAAGATCGTCTTTCCACAGAGAGAAGAGAGGGGTGGGGTGAGCAGAGCTCATTTGCATTTAAAGGAACAACCCCTTAGAATGAGATGATTTTTGCAGAGCTGATTTTGACAAGGTAAAAAGGGTGGTGTTTTACAAAACCATTGAGAATTTTTAATCAAAGTATATTAGAGACTTTTCATTAAGACCCTAAAGAATCATATCATCTTGTGGAAAATGGGCATCCGATGACCCCTTTAAAAAAGAGGAGAGGCAGGGATTTGTGTGCAGATTTGCAGAATAGTTATAATGAACAGAGCTAGGAAAAAGCCACTTTACCCTGTTTTGCATATTTAACATTCAGTTCATATATGGAAAATTGTCATTTTCACATCAAGTACTGAGACACATCACGTGGCATTCTCAAATAGCAAGAATGAAGTGTTTCAGGGGATTTAATATTTGTCTCTATTCGTTTGCCTTGTCAAATTCAGTACATCAATGTCTCAGTCTGTACCATCCCATTGTCCTAAGAGTCAATACTTATTTAATAAATTCAGCACACAAATTCCTTTATTCCAATATGTGCACCTGCTGATGCACGTGTCTTGGTTCACAATGTTGATTTTTAAAATTGCAGAATAAGTATTATAATATTGTTTTGTACCACAATGCTTACTTCTGACAGCGCTTTTTACAAGATGTAATATAAGCCTCAGGTGTCCTCAGGATGTGTCTATGAAGATTCAGCTCTAAATACATCACAGAACATTTATGCCATGCTGTAAATTCAACTTTTTGGCTGGAAGCTGAAATAAGCTGTTTTCATGTGTCTTTTTATATGCAAATGAGCTGCTGCTCCCCGCCCCCTTTTCAGAAGAGGGCTGTGCCTTTAGAGCTCGTAACTGTTACTATGGCAACAACAAACATAAAA
Source organism: Cirrhinus mrigala (assembly GCA_036247105.1). Taxonomy (NCBI): domain Eukaryota; kingdom Metazoa; phylum Chordata; class Actinopteri; order Cypriniformes; family Cyprinidae; genus Cirrhinus; species Cirrhinus mrigala. The sequence goes on along the minus strand of CM070013.1, from coordinate 14,763,696 downwards.
TATGTTTGTTTTTGATTATCATCTGAATTGCGCTCATGTTACAGTTCTTAGGCATCATGAAAAGTTTATTCTCATATTTAAAAAGGCATGTCAGTTTAAACTTCTAAAGTCTGGTTTTCTGAGTGCACAGACAGCTGGCTCTTTCGCGTGAGCTGTCAAAAACACAAAGTTCACACGAACACAGTTGGTTACGTCTCTGAATGTAACAGCTCTTTAACAATGCTGAAGCTTTAACTATACTTCTACAAATGTAAACAGTTGTATGTGTGTCAGTCAGTCAGGCGGCAACACACTACTAAAGCAACTCAACCCAGCTTCGCCCCTTCATATTTTTTTGCATATTCTTTGGGTGGGGATTATTTAAATGAGTGATATTGTGGCATGTGTGTTCTTAGAAAAAAAATCAGGACTGTGGTTGAGGCATTTAAGTTCAGAAACATTTCTTAATAATATAGAGAATAAATGGCAAGTTCTGTCAGGAAACTCTAGATGGTGCAGGCTGATGGGTCGTTAACACAAACTGATTATATTAACAGTGTTAAACTACTTGCCACAAGCTGATTGGTTCATGCTGCATACGTAGTCAATAAGCTTGTTGCTTTACATTTAAATGACAGGTTAGCAATCACTAGAGCAGTTCCTCTAAGACCCTCCACCTTCCCCAGCTCCACCTGTATAGATCTGATATGGATTATTAGAAATGCTATTTGTGCAGCAGCAGTATGTTTTAAATACTCACAGCACCGTATCAGTGTATGTATTGGCAGTAGCAAGTACTTGCTTTGCAGCAGGAGCAGCAGTAATCTGCAATAATCTGTGCATGCAGTGCATACATCTGAAGCATGAACACAGAGAACAGCAGTCCTGGTGCGGGTTTCCATTCTGTGTCCCTTCTCAAACCGTTCCATGCATTTCCACTGCAGAAGAGGTTGTTCTGGGCCGGAACTGGTTTCTGTTTCACATTTACTGACCAGTATGCACAAAAATACATCAGTAGGCTATATCAACACAGCCATTTTTCGTCTTGAATGTAAACAGTCATGAAAGAAAAAGCATATGTTACAGTACTTTTAGATCCGCATACGTTCTGTGTTAAGGAGACAGTAGCCTAATAAATGTTTGGCTTGTCATTAATGTTAATCATTGTACACTAATTTACACTATTTTAATGTTGCTGTGGGACAATGTGAGAGACACCTTCCAGGGACTAAATATCACATTATTGGGGTCACTTCAACCCGTGGACATGATAAACATCCCGTGGCAAAATTGTTAACCCTCTCTGCAGTCTCAGGGTGTTTTCACACCTGCCTCATTTAGTTCGGTTGAATCGCACTAGAGTTCGTTTCCCTCTTGGTGCAGTTCGTTTGGGCAGGTGTGAATGTAGCAATCACACTCGAGTGTGCACCAAAAGCGGACCAAAAAAGCGTACCGAGACCTCCTTGAAGAGGTGGTCTCTGTACGCTTTCAAACGAACACTGAAGCAGTTTGTTTGTGGTGAGAACATGATCCGAACTTGAACAGACCCAACTGCAAAAAGTACTGCACCTTTTTGGACTAATCCAGCTGCCGTAATCAGCTGCGCTGTGCAATATGTGATGAGGACAAGTATTTGTTGACAGTTAACGCTTTAGCAACATAGCCCCATGGCAGCCTCACAGACATGAGAAATATATGTCTAGACTAGGGTTGCACGATATACCGGTACTACGGTAGTATCGCGATACTAAAGCTTAAAAATACCCTAAATACCCTAAAAGCTTAAAAATTTAAACGGTAGTATGGTCCATACGGTAGTACCGTAAGATATGTTGTATGCATGGCAGGAACACCGTTTAAAACGTTCATTTGAACATGCACGCCAGCAAAAACATCACAAGTTGCCAAAATGTCTTTCTGCTGTGCTTTGTGTAGTACATACTATGTATACGCTTTATGTGGTATTCAGTGTATCCTGACGCTTCAGTTCAGTTTGAAATGAGATGTTGCACTTGCACGTCGTTGTTCATGCTGCAGTTTATCAGAACACAGGGTCTGATTCAGACCGTCTGATGTTATTTAAAAAAAATAGCAGCTCAAGAATCACTTATTCAACATCGTATTATCTTACAAGAAAGTATCCTTGCAGTTATATTCATTTGCCCGCTTTAAGAACAGTGTAATAATTCGTTTCCGGAAGCATCTTTCCGATCACGAATGCAATTCCATTCATTAACATAGCAGCTTTGCACTTGGTTCTTATCAATCATTGTATATATTTTTTTAACATTTTAAATGAATATGTTTTAATATACAAGCTGCTAACTTGGAAATTTCAAGATATGCGAGCAAAAATGCTCCTGGCAGTTCAGCAATATGACACAGCAAGAGTTAAGAGTGCTGTTTTTGTTTCGTTTCTGTGTTCGAATACGAATCCGCGTTGGCTTGGGCGAATCATTGATACACTAAGCCATTCATAAAAACAGTCATTTGATTCGCTCCTGAAGGATTCAGCTGTTTTGAAAGAATCGTTTGAATGACTCAGTGATTCAATCATGAACACTGCTGCCACCTGCTGGCGGTTTTAAGTTTCCCATCATATAACATTATTTTCCAAAATATTTCTATATTCAGAGTTTTGTATTTAAAACATTAATCTTATAACATTATTTATGCAAGTATAAATTCAGTCTGAATGTATAAATGCCACATCTAAATGTCACTTCATGCAGCCTCTGTGCAGTGCTAAGATTTTTGTTCACATGATTTCATGGATAACAATAGCCAGTGTAACGCCACGCCAGCAGAGGGAGCCCTCACCTACTGACTGACTGTTGCTGCTCCCTCTGCTGCTTCGCTGGTAGCTTCCTGTTTGGCAGCCATTAAAGGCAGGCCATGCCAAACAGACACTCGCGAAGTATTGTTTTGCTCATGCGGACTCTACCAAGCGTTTTTCCCTGTTTCCTTGCCCTGTTTTTGTCATTGCCACGGTTTTGTTTATTGTCATAGTTTTGCTTTTGTTTCATGCCATAGTTCTGTCTAGTTTTGCCATCGTTCCTTGCCTTGTTTATTTGTTACTTTTCGGACTGCTCTCTCTGGCTTTTGGACTCCGCCTGCTTTGTGGATTACGCTATTGTTTTGTCTTCGTCACTCTGTTTGTCGGATATTGACCCTGCCTGTTGACTACGATCTGGTTATTAAAGCTCGCACTTGGATCTTATACGCTTCTCACGAGTCCTCATTACAGAATACTTCGCCCACCAGAGATCCAGCGGCTTTTTGGGACACAGATCTACCATGAATCCAGGAGATCATCTTGTTCGTCTTCGCCAAGGTAACCGGCCCATAGAGGATTATGTGGAGGACTTCTGTGCACTTTGCTACAAGGTAGACTTTAATGAAACTTTCTTAAAGGACATATTTCGTTATGGTTTAAGCAAGGATTTTTCAAGTTTCATGCCACGCAATACACCACATTGGACACTGGAACAATACATTGATTTTGCACTCCGGTTGGCTGGTTCACCATTCACTGTGGGGGTAGCTGTTGAGGAACCCTGCTATCCCCCAGTATCTGCCAAACCTGGAAATTTTTCTGTCATGTCTGGAGTGATTCAAGTCGCATCAGAACCCTCTCACGCCATGCCTGCTAAGTCAAAGCCTGCTCACGTTATGACTACCAAGCCACAGTCTACTCGCATCATGCCTGCCAAGCCAAAGCCTGCTCAAGTCATATCTACCAAGCCAGAGCCCTCTCACGTCACGTCTGCCAAGCCACTGCCTGGACGCATCACGTCTTCCAAGCCACAGCCTGCTCACGTCACGTCTTCCAAGCCACAGCCTGCTGCTCCAGGGCCTGCTCACGCCATGGCCGCCCGTCCAGAGCCTGCACCCGTCATGGCCGCCCGTCCAGAGCCTGCACCCGTCATGGCCGCCCGTCCAGAGCCTGCACCTGTCATGGCCGCCCTCCCACAACCAGCTCACAAGATGGCTGCCATCCCAGAGCCAGTCCACAAGATGGCCGCCATCCCAGAGCCAGTCCACAAGATGGCTGCCATCCCCAAACCTGTTCACAAGATGGCCGCCATCCCCAAGCCTGTTCACAAGATGGCCGCCATACCCAAGCCTGTTCACAAGATGGCTGCCCCGTCTGAGTCCCCGGCCAAGATGGCTGCCACGCCTGAGCCTCATCAAGTCAAAATCATCTCACCCAAATCTCATCTCGCCATGTCTGCTGCACCCAAAGCAAATCAAGTGATGCCTGATCCTCCGGTGTCAAGTCAAGTCAGGGCTACACTTTCTGTGCCAAGTCAAGATACAGCTGTTCTCCATGAGTCAAGCCAAGACACAGCTGTTGTTCTCCATGAATTAAGCCAAGACACAGCTGTTGTTCTCCATGAGTCAAGCCAAGACACAGCTGCTGTTCTCCACGAGTCAAGCCAAGATACAGCTGTTGTTCTCCACGAGTCAAGCCAAGTCACAGCTGTGTCCCACGAGTCAAGCCAAGTCACAGCTGTTCCCCATGAGTCAAGCCAAGTCACAGCTGTTCCCCATGAGTCAAGCCAAGTCACAGCTGTTCCCCATGAGTCAAGCCAAGTCACAGCTGTTCCCCATGAGTCAAGCCATGTTGTTCCTGAGTCAAGCCATGTTGTTCCTGAGTCAAGCCATGTTTCCAAGTCAAGTCAAGTTGCAGCTGCGTTTCACGAGTCAAGTCAGGCTACAGCTGCTGTTCCAGTGTCAAGTCAGGCTGCAGCTGTTGTTCCAGCATCAAGTCAAGTTAAAGCTGTGTTTCCTGTGTCAAGTCAGGTCAGAGCTGCTCTTCCGAAGTCCAGTCAAGTTACATCTATTGCTCCTGTGTCAAGTAAAGCTATAGCTGTAGCCCTCAAGTCAAGCAAAGTCACTACCGATCTTTACAAGCCAAGCCAAACCACAGTTGATCTCCCTGAGCCAAGCCAAGCTACAGCAGATCTTCATGAGCCAAGTCAAGCTGCTGCTGTTATTCCCGAGCCAAGTCAAGCCACAGTTGACCTTCATGAACCAAGTCAAGCTACAGCTGACCTTCGTGAGCCAAGTCAAGCTACAGCTGACCTTCATGAGCCAAGTCAAGCCACAGCTGATCTTCCTGAGCCAAGTCAAATCACAGCTGACCTTCATGAGCCAGGTCAAGTCACCACTGTTCTTCACGAGTCAAGTCAAGCCACGGCAGGCCTCCCTGAGTCAAGTCAAGAAACTGCTGCCCTGCCAGAACCTAACCAGGTCCCCTCTGACCTTCCCAAATCACTTTATATCTCAGCTGACCACCAAGAACCTCATCACGTCTCAGCTGATCCCCTAGAGCCTCATCATGTATCTACTGACCCAAGCCACGCAGGGCCCACGCTCCCAAGCCACGCAGGGCCCACGCTCCCAAGCCACGCAGGGCCCACGCTCCCAAGCCACGCAGGGCCCACGCTCCCAAGCCACAAGTCCATAGCATCCACACCCTCAAGGTCAACAGACACCCCACTATCTACTGTGCTGCCTGTAATGGCTGTCGCCATTTTCAGTGTGTGGGCTGCACACTGTGCTCTAGAGGCCTCATCTGTCCACGAATCTGCTCCAGAAGCCTCGTCTGTCCACGAGTCTGCTCCAGAGGCCTTGTCTGTCCACGAATCTGCTCCAGAGGCCTCGTCTATCCACGAGTCTGCTCCAAAGGCCTTGCCTGACTACGAGTCTGCCCCAGAGGCCTCATCTGACCACAAGCCTGCTCCTGAGCACTCGTTTGTCCATGAGTTCGCGCCTATACCTCCTGAGGTGTCAGCATACGCTGTAGAACCTCCTAAGGAGGTGGCGCCCATTAATGAACTCACTGCCACGTCTGACCATGAATCCACGCCGATGCCTCCAGAGGTGTCAGCTTATGCTGTAGATCCTCCAAAGGAGGTGGCATCCACTCTTGAACTCACTGCCATGTCTGACCATAAGTCTGCGCCAATGCCCCCGGAGGTGGTGGCTCTGGCTGCAGAACCTCCTATGGGGGCGGCGTCCTCCTATGAACCCTCTTCCTGTCATGTCACGGTCAAGAAGGCCTATCATGAAAACTCTGCCCACCATGTCACGATCAAGAAGGCCAGAAATGAGCTCTCTGCCTGTCATACCATGGCCAAGGAAATTGTCCGTGAACACACTGCTCTGCTGTGGATGTCACTAGCTCCACTGTGGATATCTCTGCTCCTGTCTGCTCTGCCTGCTCTGCCTGCTCTGCCTGCCTCGCCATGGCTTCCTGTTCTGCCTGCTCTGCCTACCTCGCCATGGCTTCCTGTTCTGCCTGCTCTGCCTGCCCCGCCATGGCTGCCTGCTCTGCCTGCCCCGCCATGGCTGCCTGCTCTGCCTGCTCCGCCATGGCTGCCTGCTCTGCCTGCCCCGCCATGGCTACCGGCTCTCCCTGCTCTCCCTGCTCCAGTGTTCCACTGTCTGCCATTGCTCCACGGCCCAGGCCCTCCAGTGTTCCACTGTCTGCCATTGCTCCACGGCCCAGGTCCTCCAAGGATCCACTGTCTGCCACTGATCCACAGTCCAGGTCCTCCAGTGCTTCACTGTCTGCCACTGCTCCATGGCCCAGGTCCTCCAGTGCTTCACTGTCTGCCTCTGCTCCATAGTCCAGGTCCTCCAGTACTTCACTGTCTGTCCCTGCTCCACGATCCAGGCCCACTTCCTCTACATGGACCTGGCCCTCCGTCCCACCCCCTGTTTTGCCTCTGTTCCCCCACCCTCCTGGACTGTTGTTGTCTGAGCGCCAGGAGTCGCTCCTAGGGGGGGGGATTCTGTAACGCCACGCCAGCAGAGGGAGCCCTCACCTACTGACTGACTGTTGCTGCTCCCTCTGCTGCTTCGCTGGTAGCTTCCTGTTTGGCAGCCATTAAAGGCAGGCCATGCCAAACAGACACTCGCGAAGTATTGTTTTGCTCATGCGGACTCTACCAAGCGTTTTTCCCTGTTTCCTTGCCCTGTTTTTGTCATTGCCACGGTTTTGTTTATTGTCATAGTTTTGCTTTTGTTTCATGCCATAGTTCTGTCTAGTTTTGCCATCGTTCCTTGCCTTGTTTATTTGTTACTTTTCGGACTGCTCTCTCTGGCTTTTGGACTCCGCCTGCTTTGTGGATTACGCTATTGTTTTGTCTTCGTCACTCTGTTTGTCGGATATTGACCCTGCCTGTTGACTACGATCTGGTTATTAAAGCTCGCACTTGGATCTTATACGCTTCTCACGAGTCCTCATTACAGCCAGTCACTGATTCACATTAATGAAGTATTCAGAGAAAAATCCTTTCTGTTTTCATTTACATCTTTTTATTTATGAAATTTTGAATTTTAAATTAACAGAATACTGCATGGTATCGTGATACTACTTGGTATCATGATACTTCAGCTGGTATAGTCTATGCTTCTAGCTCGTTAGTCATTTTTATGGTATCGTGACAACCCTAGTCTAGACAGCTTAAAATGTCTTTTACATGAGGTAAGTCACGTCGAAAACAAATATTCTCTGATGAAATAGTCCGTACGATACCAACACAAGCTCCAGCTCCTGTCTGAACTCATTATCTCTAATGTAATCAAGATGTTTTAGTTTTACCTGAATGGAATGCTTGGGTTACATGATGAGCTGACCATGTTATTGTAGTGATCTTTGGAGCAGTGTTTGGAACCAGGGATCAAAATTAAGAACAAAAGAACCGTAGGAGGGCTGATTTAACAAATCTAGGGAACATCATGCATACAAAGTGTTATTGTTCTTTTTATTTTTTGAGATATCTTGTTAATCAAAGCTCAGTGGTGTGGGACATAATCCAGTGCGTCTGTCAGATGGCTCAGACCTTGTTTTCGAGATGTACGCGGAAACTGAGCAGATCTGTCTTTATACAGATGACACACCACCAGCTGGTCTTTTATGAAACCACACATGGTCCATTGAAACAGCCTAATGACATTAAAACCACCAGACCAACATGAATTATGAATAATGGGCTTTGTAGTCTACCAGGGCTGATTAAGATGAAGGAGACGGTGAGATGGTTCAAGAAGAGTTACTCATGTCTATATCAGATTTGTCTTTGATGAAGTAGGGGGGAGGGGTGCTGCTGGCCCTGCATGGACTCTGTTTGCTATGTAGTGCATTGATTTTTCCAAAGCGGTTGTCTGCTTTACCAGGGCTGCGTTCTGTATCAAGGGATTGAATTTACCACGTTCTTCAATACGTAATACTATTATCAGAAACCTCACGTCCATTCATATGGCACATAACCTGTCTGATTTTTGAACATCAAGTCTGTATCTTTGCTAATTAAGTGTAAAAAAAAGTGTAAAGTCAGGCCAAATCAAAAGTCATAATGGGCTGGTTTGGGCATCTTTGCACTAGACTAACATGCAAGTCTTTTTGTTCTGTACACACCACTTCGTGGATTTAATTAAGTTTTTTTTTTTTTGGAGTAAATTCAGAGGTAAAAGGCTATTGTCAATCAGCATACTAAACAGAGGAGGAGTGATGACCAAATTAAGTTGTTGTGTGTACGTGACCTCTAAGACTGTGAATTTTCAAGCTAAAGATGTTCTCAGAACTTTATCCACAGTGGGGATTTTTGGTTTCCCAGAAACCAGAACACTCAAGACTAGGGCTCATTAAAGCCAGATAATGACCCAGGTTTCTCTGTACTGCTGGGCAGTAAGAGGATCAAAATGGGAAGAAAATCTGTTCTTCTGCAGAATAGGCCACTGCTGCAGTAATGAGATACCTAGAAGGTCAGGTCATAAAGGGGAATGATGCGGTAATATAAGGATAATGACTGGCGGGAAAGCGTATTGCTGTAAAAACATTAGGTTCTGGTTAGAGACAAGTACTTGTTTTCTATAGTGGAGTACAGAATTCTGATCCCATCTGACAGACTTTTCATTTTAGGTAACGTGACTGAACCCTGTTTCTGTCACGACATGTCCTGTTTCTCTTCCTTACAGCGGGTGTTCTTTTCCTCTCCTGTTAGGGTACTTCTATGGAAGCGTATACATCCATGAACAGTGCAATTACTGGCACTGAAATGACACTTCTCAACCGTGACAGAAAGAGACAGTTTCTTTAGGTCATGTTGAACGTGTATTTGAAGATGGAGAAAAATCAGGCATACCTGACCAAAAGAATATCCAGCAGTTTCAGTGTGAGCTCTGTTTCATCTGTTGTCGGTGTATGTGTGTGTGTGTGTGGATGTGTGTTAGCCATTACATTATATCATTGAAAACAGAGCTTGTTGTACTGTATGTAGACCGGTCAATGGAGACAATATAACTAATGGGCTCAAATACAGGGTCTTGACTGATTAAGTGCAGCCTCTTTAGATTGTAGCCAGACGTCTGTTTGCTTACGAAACCAGCCACAGTCAGAATGTAGCTCAATATGAGCGAAGTATATCCAGGCCACACTGGAGTTTTCCCTTTGTATATGTGTGTCTGTACTTATTCAGCTGTAAATGCCAAGTCTCATGCAGGGTTAGGGCTGAGCAGTACATTAAATATTAGTGATATTATCACAATATCTTTGCTGACAATATATCAGGGGTAGGCAAGTTTTGACCTAGAGAGCTGCTGTCCTTCATAGTTTAGCTCCAACCCTAATCAAACAAACACACCTGAACAAGCTAATTAATATCTTCAGGATTACTAAGGGTATAGTTTTTTGAACTCTGCTGAACTCTGCAGGACAGTGGCTCTCTACGACTGATATTGCGTACAATTGCAATATGTAGTGGAAATATTGTGAATATCATGATAATGTTAAGTTAAGCTTTTAAAGATGTTTAAAAGTGTTTTTTGATGATAGATTGGATTTATATTAGTTTCAAGTAGACACATTTATGTAAACAAATGTAGAGGTCAACCGATATCAGCCGATGCCAATATTTAGAAATCAGGGCAGCTGATGGCCGATATATGATGCTGACTTTTTTTGCTGATATGTTTGGCTGATTTTCCCCTTTTATCTTATAAAATCTAACAGAGTCTGGACTCTACTTATTTTAAGTAAAACAGTGTGCTTAAGTAATCAACAGTCAATAAAAACTTCTATCATTTATCAAGTTTCTGAGAGCGAAAGTGTAAAATCATAAACAATAGTAATGCTAGACACAGTAACACAGTAGTTTAGTAGACAAAATTAGACACAGTGTTTTTTTTTAACTCTGCAGTTATGCAGTAAAATTCACCAAAAAAATTGCCAAAAATCCTAAAAGAAAAATACTTTTGAGATGAAAATGACATGAAATGACCATTATATCCAGTAGATTGCAGCAGAGGATCACTCTGTTCAGTTACCATTTCCACTTCCTAGTTTTTATGTCTTGGTTTTGGATTTATTATAAAATGACTATTATAACAATTTTATTTGTACTTTTACTATACTTAAAGGGGTCATCAGATGGCCATTTTTCACAAGTTGAAAGGATTCTTTAGTATCTTGAAAAGAATGGAAAAAAAAATGAAAAGTCTATAACATGCTTTGGTTAAAATTTCTCAATGGTACTGTAAAAAACACCCTTTTTATCAGCTCTGCAAAAATCAATCTGTTCTGGTCGATGTTGCTTTAAATGTTAATTAGCTCTGCTCTCCCTGCCCCTCTCTTCTCTCTCTGGAGTGGCGAGCCTGTTTACTTTAGCTGCATTTAGCCATGTTTAGCCACGAATCTTGCTAACTAGCACGTTATTAGGAAACGCGATTGCAAAGATTTATTAAAAAAAACCTTATACTCACGTCTGCTATACGTGAAGCTTGATCGTGAATGATTTGCGCGAACCAATACGCATTTATGTAGATCGGGAGGCACATTCCCTTCACAAACAAAAGTCATCTACTGCGTCTTCAGCAGCTCAGATGTTGGGAGTAAATTACGACCACTATGTTCATTATTACATCCAACAACACAACACCCCAGTCGCTTAGGAGCCATTCTTGTCTACATCCCTCTTCTGGCATCGAAACAATGGTGATCGGACTGTTACAGCTAATCAGGGCGGGTCTATCAGTCTATTGTGGGAGCAGCCTCTGTCGGTGTGCCATTATACAGGCAAGAAGCTGAGAATGGCTTGATTTGAAAAAGGGGAAATAATTTTTACAGCATAAATAAAAACCACTGGGTGGATTCTTATCATTATAGGGTGTTTGTGTACACACACTACCAACACACATTTATGTTTAAACAACATGTAAAAGTGAACTTTGTATCCAGTGACCCCTTTAAAAGTGCAGTGTGTAATATTTAGGAGAATTTATTGGCAGAAATGCAATATAACATACAAAACTATGTTTTCAGAGGTGTGTAAAGACCTTACATAATACCCGTTATGATTTTATAACCTTAGGACGAGCAATTTATATCTACATACACCGCGGGTCCCCTTACATGGAAGTCGCCATTTAGTGCCGCCATGTTTCTATAGTAGCCCTAAACGGACAAACTTCTACAGAGCGTGTTTCGTCAGTACGTTGTTCTACTTCTTCGTTGGTGTTTTAAGAGGCCGCTCGTGTCGTCACCATGTTGAAATGCGCGCGAAGAAGTTTCTCTCGCAGTTATATCGTTAAGTAATTATACTGTATATAAATTGCGGGCATCAGGGGGCCGCTAGTAATGTGCATGGCATTGAAACTGATTTCGTATGCACGATCGCATTTCACTTTCACTTTTCATCATGATGTTTCACTGTAGACTTCGTCCGATGCCAATTTGGTAGACGTCGCCCAACCCTACCAACTGTCATACAAAAAAATCTAACTAAAGTCAGCGAATAAACCTGAGACAATGATCAATGAGTAACAATAATATTTGCAATAACATATTGGTTTACTGAATAATTAAGTAAATATAATTATTTGACTTACCTTTGTACAGAAACCTCATCGCTTGATTGGCTACTGTCAGGTGTAACAGACGACAACATTTTTGTCCTGTGTCAGCTTCCGTAGCTTCTGTATGCGTTTCGAAAGGGCGGGGTGAGCGGGGGACTTAGCCGTTGGTTGAAATTCGAATCCTCACCGCTAGATGCCGCTAAAAATTACACACTGCACCTTTAAGTATAAAGTTTAGCAAGAACAATTAAATAATAATGCATTAAATATTTTGAAATAGTATAAGATTTATTTTAGAAACTACATTTTTAAACATAATTTAACCATAACCAAATTCAGTATGCACTACAGTATGCACCTTTTGAGAGGTGACCTTAATATTAATGGCTTGAAACAGATGGAAAATTGACAGGCCTGTGCTGCAGATATTTTGCCCTTTGATGTACAGTTGTAGACAGCCTTTAGCTGTTGCATTGTGACATGACAATGCTTGCACACGATATAAGAGTCATGCATGCATATTTAGACTAACCACAGGGTAAAGAACATGAGGCGTGCAGCTCACCCTTGTATTGGCCTCATTTTTGTACTGCTCTTCAGACAGAAGCATTTAAGTATTGATTGCCTGATATATCGGACTAAGAGATATTTTACAGTTTTTTTGTGTTACTAGCATTGGTCTGTCAGTTTTTCTATTTGGCTGTGTTGGAAGTGGCACTGTCTGTGCGAACTGGATTTGGACAGGAGTGTTCAGCTGTTACTCAGTACACATTACTGAGTGCGCTGTTGGTTTTAGCAGATATGTCCTTTTATATTCATATTTTTATTTTTAGGGGTTTAAGCACGTAGCGCTGAAACCCAATTGTAATTGTCAGAATGGTCACGGATCATCGATCTCCACGTAAAACTGATTGTGCAGACCAAACCGTAAGTCATAGAGACTTGAAACTTGGGGTGATGGGGTAGTACTCACATTGCCTACAACGTGACCAAGGCTTGCCCCAATTGGCCTGACAGGGGCACTACAGCGAATGAAATTACGAAATTGATCATAACTCCTAAACTGTCAGTCACAGGCTCAAGAGTCTTATGTCGTTATGGCTCATCTTTTGAGTATTTCGCATTTTTTGAAAAACCTGCTTTTGCAAACTAGTCTTAGGTTTTTCACCCGATCAGAATCAAAGTGCAGAAAGTTTCTCTGGAGAGTGAATATCAGTAATTTGGTCCAAAGTGCCACAAGTGTCTATAAGGACATTTGCATATCTCAAAAAACATGGCTGCCGTTGGCAGACAAAGTTTGAGCACCAGTTAGACAAGGTTGACAGAGGCTGATCAGAATGAAACTCGATGGGCCTGTTCGACTCACGGCCCCAAAGGTCTGAGAGAAATTTGAAAGAAATCTGCGACGGTTGTACGTTGCATGGTTTTTTGGACATACACGCAATATTCGTATCACGCAATAAAACTCCTCATTCCGGACAACTTTGCCTCTAGAACCACTGCTGCCAATCAGATCATTTGTTAGATGATTGAGAATATGTCAAAAACTTACATTTGTATACTAGTTGAAGTTCTTTTCTGGAAAAAAAACAACTGCATTACAATTCTTTGGACTCTCTAGGTCATTAATTGTCAAAAAGATGTTGAAAAGGGGCCTGTCCAGATTTACCCAAAATATTATAAAGCCTAAAGGAAAACTCAAACTTCACAAAACCTGGTGAGCACATGAGACGGTTGATTCTAAAGAAGCATGCAAGGTTTTAAGGAGATCCGACCACAGCTGGCACTAAAACAGTCATAAACATTAAAAAACATAATATTTCTATGGTAAATAACCTGGATTTGCCAAAAATGCTTTTTAAATCACTGATTTAGGTGGTTACAGGCTTGCGAAATGTCTTTTTGCATATGTGCCTTAAATGCCTTAAAGCACTTGAACCCCGATAATCGCTGCCTGCAGCTATATTATTTTATTATTATTTTCTTTTTTTTTATTTTGTGAACAAAAAAAAATAAAAAAAGTACTAGTGTCTAGTGACTTGGCCATCGGCTACTCTGCTCTCAAAGATATCGGCATCGGTCACATAAAAAAAAAAATCTATATCAGTTGACCACTACTCAATTCTTAAAAGGCTGGATAAAGTCGGTTTCTTTGATGTGTTTAGATGTTATCTCTTGGCAAGCTTTGTTTCGACAGCATGACTACAAAAGCTTCACTTTTATACTGTTACATCTCTTAAATCTCTCTAACACATTGCTCATTCTCTCAGCTTTAAAGAATCCGGCCATTGTAATCCTAGTGTGTGAGATGGGCAAAATGATGTTCTCACCATGTGCATGTTCTGCTGAAAAGAACTGGAAACAGAAGTGATTCAAAAAAGATGATTTAAATAAGGGGTCGCCATGACAGTGGTGTGATGCTTGGGATGTGGGAAATCTTTTTTTTTTTTTTGATGTCATATGGTTAGTTCCTATAGAAGGTCAATCAAGAGCATCAATAGACATTGCGCTGTTAACATGGAAAGGACTTTTGTGACCCAGTAAGAAAACAAATAAGCACAGACCTCCACAGATAATCTCAGTGGAGATTATTTTAGCCATCAGATTAGTGATCATGGCACTCAGTGAGCATTTGATAGTCTCTGACAGTTATGTGTGTGGGTTTGTGGGTTGCTCCAGAGGATAATGCTGCAGCTACAGACAGTAAGGAAGTGGGCGTTTGTTAATTGAGTCTCTCTCATTCTCTTTATTCCTCCCCCGTCTTTCTATCCCTCCTTCTTCCTCTGTATAACTCCCTGTCTGTCTTCATCTTTCTCAACCTTTATTCATTTCTAATTATTGTCACTCTGTTTCTCTCAGAGGGAATCTGTGTGCAGACTAGCAGCAGATACTTAATTTATTTTTCTGTTGATAGAGGTATAAATAAGATCTGCAACAGAAAATATTTGGTAGTTTATGGTATTTCGGTGCATCTCCGTTTTCTAGGCTAAACCCTCGTGTAATTTTGTGTTATGATATTTTAGAGAAGTATGCCATGCAACAGCACTAAAGACATTAACGCTTAGTATAACTGGTGAATCTGCTGATGCTTGATGCATCGTGCATGACAGATCTCCAATAATAAACTGATGCTTCGTTCTATTTCACAAAGGATAAATGATTTGTGTGACAGTGGTGGAATCACTAACAATGTACAAAAACCTGGGTTGGTGTTCTTTAAAAAAAATAAATAAACTGGTCATTAAACTAGAGATCAACCGATATATCGATTTACAGATGTTTTTCCCGATATTTAAGCATTTTACCATAATCGGTTATCGGTTTTGTAATATCGGGTTCACCGATAAACGAGAATTGCGCGCATGCAGCGCGCCTGAGGGGAGACCCGACAACAACGGCGTGAAAATGTGCGCTATTAGGCACATACCCAGTGGTTTGTGCGGTGAGTGGAAGCTAAAGCTGCTTACAGGACACAGAGGTGCCAGCGCGATCACTAATCACATTTCTTTCAGTGGAAACAATAGAATTATTCCGTCATTTTTGTTCATAAAGGTAGAGTAATACATCATTCGGAACTGTAAAGGGTCTACTTTTATTTGTGTGCACTCACAATATCAACAAAACGTTGCAAACAGTGCCTTTATAAAAATTCATTATGCGCTTTCTGTGGTCTCAACACGAGCACTTCACAAAAATAAACCGACACTCAGCGAATACAAACCGCACAGACATGATAAATATACATATAGAAAGCTCAAAATTATTACTTAACGAAATAAATAAATTCGAAAACAAAAACTCTCATTATGTAATCTGTAATGATGCTTTTTTTCTCTGAAGGCGCGTCCAAAGAGAAGATGGCGAGTCCAGATTGGCAAATTTATCCTGAAATCGCTGACTCAGAAAACCAGTTTATTAATAAATAATTAAAAAATCTCCTTACTATTTTCCCCTCGACACATTCATGATAATTACTTTTGCCGGTGCTTTGCAGCAAGCTTTAGCCTATTGCGTGCACTTAAACGCGAATCTCTTCCAGCTGCGTTGAAGGCGCGCTCGCTGATGCTGCTGATGGAGACACTAAACGCCTTCCGAGCCGGTCTAAAAAAAGAGAAAAAGTGAAGTCTCGTGTTGTTTCCACCAGCGGGGAATTTTTCATTACCATAAATTGTGGATTTTAAAAAATATAAAAATAAGGAGACCCGAAAAACAGACCCGAAGCCCAGACCGCGTCTGAGCTATGACATGAAAATTGTCCCCGAAGCCCGGCCCTATAGGGGCGTAAAAAGGTCGGGCTGAAATGCAAAGCTCTACGTTCACTCACCGGGTTGATGTAACTTTTAACAAGATTCACATGTTTAAAACACTCTCAATTATATCAACATTTACTATAGAACCATTATTTTTTTAATACACTTCTAAATATATACAATGTGGAAATTATTTATTATCTTTGCCAGCGATCACAGTTTAAGTATTCTATGTAAATGCATAGATAAACCGCACTGTCAGCAGGCATTTCATAATAGAACAACGGAAACAATATTAGTAATTCTGATATAACATACCAGTTGAGAAATACTATAAAATACGATTTTTTGTTTGTTATATTCCAATATTCCAGAGAATATTATTCAATGAATTAACATTATCCAGTGAATTCTTCACTCTTTAGCCTATTAAACAGCCTATAAACTGTAGTTTAAAACTAAGTTGATCTGACTCCTGTCCTTTATTTATTTTCTCCATTTGAAAACATTCTACATTCTACATTTATTTTGCTTATTAGTGTTGCAGCTGATGCATTTTATAAATAAAATGTTTTTATTGTTGTAAAAGATTAAATTTAACATGAAAGACTGCTAATTTTCAACACTTTTTAAGATGATTTAAAGGCCGAAAAACCAAAGTGAAGTATGGACTTAATTCACTCAGTCACTGATTTACTTTATAACAGTAAATAAATATCGGTTCTGCATATCAGTTATCGGGCATATAATTATGCAAATAATCGGTATCGGTAATAAAAAATCAATATCGGTCAATCACTACATTAAACTAATGCAAATGTTGTGTCCATGTGGTCAATATGAAGAGTTCAGATGCAAAACCAGCTAAATGCATCTGACGTCTTTCTTTAAAAAAATGCATTTTTATCAGGCTCAGATGTATAGGTTTCTGGTACTGGTACTTCTGATTGGGCTGAGGCTGGTATTTTAGCGAGTTTGAAGAAAAAGTATTTGATGGACATATAATATGTGTCGAGAGCGTTCACTCAGTATTATTATCTCATTTTTGACCGAGATGGCTTTTAGCTGGTTTTGCATCTGAACTCTTCATATAATGATCAGTGCCTTTTTTGATAAAGAGAGAGACTTTGTCACAGTGTATCAAAAAGTCCCCATTAATGAAAAGGTTATGAGTCAAAATGTACATCTGCACTAGTCTGATTGTTCAGTATGCTGGACATTATTCCATTATACCAGTGTGTACGCCTTTATGTGTCTGTTTGCTGTGTGTAAGAGTGAGTTAGAGGGTCCCAGCTGTACTGAAGGGTGTGTGTAATGGCTGTAGATTGGAGTGTATTTTGAGTGAGTCACTGTGCCCTGCAGGTGCTGCTTTACCAGGAGTTCTCCTCCCACAGTCTGAGCCATCACAAAAACACCTCCTTTCTTCTGCTTTGAGCACTGAGATATTGCTTCCCTAAGTTTTGACATTACATGGTTTTAAAGGGAGCGAGGCTCAGATCCCACCGCACCATTTTGTGGCTAAGCACTCGAGTTAGGATGTGCTGTTTCATGAGTCCTGTTCATTAGTTTACTGAAACCAGTGCCTATAAGTGTTCTTAAGGCATCAAGTAGATGCTCTTGAGAGAAAGCAGCTTCTTAGATGTTGTCAGAAAACCTAATCCTAAAACAATCGCGTGCGTGAAAGAGAGCTGAACAAATGGGATCTCACACACTCGCACAGGTTTGTTACAGAAAGGACATCACTCAGTGACTGACACGAGAGCCTGTGACTGAGTTCAAATTAATTATTCAAGCCTTTTCTGTACAACACAGATTACAAATGCCGCTGTGTGTGTGAGAGACACTTGAGTAGATGTAAACTGTGTGTGTTCATTGGAACTGTGCGTACTCTGGAACAGACTGAGGTGTGGACATAAACACACACTATTGCTGCAGAAAACCAGTTGCTTGTAATTTACACTATATTGTGCTCCTAAACTCTGTACACATTTAATAGGTCATGTTTTATTAGACACACTCACCCTGCTTCAATTAGTCACTGTATCACGTCGTCATGACAATGCTGCAAACAAGCTAATGAGAGCCAATCACAACAGGCCTTCACTGTTTCCTAGTTAATCGATGCCTGTAGCTGATAAGCAGTCACTACAGTGACAGACACCATGGTAACTTTGGCCTTGATGTCTCTGAAGCTAGAGTTCATGGGCTGGAACACAATGTCCGACACACTGGGCTGAGAGAGATGCAGCAAACGCTGCCACATCACAAACAATCTAAAATGGCAGCAGATTTACTGATAAAGCCAAACCACACAGAATCTGCATCTGCAAAAGTTGCGCACATCCTACTTGGTTATTTATTTCTTACATATTTTGGCTGACTTTATTTGTGCTTCTAAGAATTGTATATTGTAGTACTGTGAGCTCTGGGTTGTTGATAATTGAAAGTTGTAAGTGTGCCGGTGGGCCGAGCTGCTCTTTGTGTGGAGATGCAAGATGACCGAGCAAAATGTCAATGAAACCCAGAGGGCCTTTCTATATGTTGTTTTTTCCTTTGCATAAATATGCAGGATCTTAAATGATTAGTTTACTTCCAGAATAAAAATTTCCTGACAATTGACTCACCCCCATGTCATCCAAGATGTTTATGTCTTTCAGTCTTCGGTCGCAAGAAATGTAAGGTTTTTGAGGAAAACGTTTCAGGATTTTTCTCCATATAGTGGACTTCAGTGGTGGCCAGTGGGTTGAAGGTCCAAATTGCAGGGTCTTATCTAGTGAAACGATTGATCATCTTCTTAAAACAATAAAAATGTATTTACCTTTTAACCACAAATCCTCATTTTGCACCAGCCTGACCTCACGCATTACGTAATCATGTTGGAAAGGTCACGTGTGACGTAGGTGGAAGTACCGACCCAGTGTTTACAAAGTGAATGTGCCAAAAAAATTCTAATGCCCTTTATAACAACAACAACAACAACAACAAAAAAAACGATACTGGACGAGCATTTCACCATTTAATTTGTTAAAACTATTGTCAGATAGTTTGTACTTTTTAGTTTCTGTGTAGTTTTCACTACAACCCGCAAAAATAAAAGTTTGGATTATGTAAAGTAATAATACAGTTATGCACCAAAAAAAAAAAAAAAAAATATTTGATGGCATTTTAAAAGATTAATTAAATTGTTAAAGTGTTATGCACTCATTTGTTTACCGCCATTTTAAATAATACATTTGTATTAAATCATAAAATACAGAATCTAGAAATATGTAAATGGGAAAAAACAGATCTTGGAAAAACATTAAACGAGATTTGGAAAAAAAAAAAAAAAAAGGCATAAGGTTGAATTCAGACCCTATTACTAAGCCAATAATGCCTCGGTGCTCGTCCATTGTAAATGCATGGATAAGAGCAGCCAGCACAGTCCAGATTTTTCCTGAACGCAGAAGTCTTGTCAGCCTCATAAATGAAAGGTGCTTTACAATTCCAGTGTCTGGTGTTTCTGGACAAATTAACGAACATCTTAACCCTATGCAGATTTTTATATTTAGTTACATTTGAAGAGTTCAGATGCAAAACCAGCTAAAAGCCATCTCGGTCAAAAATGAGATAATAATACTGAGTGAACGCTCTCGACACATATTATATGTCCATCAAATACTTTTTCTTCAAACTCGCTAAAATACCAGCCTCAGCCCAATCAGAAGTACCAGTACCAGAAACCTATACATCTGAGCCTGATAAAAATGCATTTTTTTAAAGAAAGACGTCAGATGCATTTAGCTGGTTTTGCATCTGAACTCTTCATATTGACCACATGGACACAACATTTGCATTAGTTTAATGTAGTGATTGACCGATATTGATTTTTTATTACCGATACCGATTATTTGCATAATTATATGCCCGATAACTGATATGCAGAACCGATATTTATTTACTGTTATAAAGTAAATCAGTGACTGAGTGAATTAAGTCCATACTTCACTTTGGTTTTTCGGCCTTTAAATCATCTTAAAAAGTGTTGAAAATTAGCAGTCTTTCATGTTAAATTTAATCTTTTACAACAATAAAAACATTTTATTTATAAAATGCATCAGCTGCAACACTAATAAGCAAAATAAATGTAGAATGTAGAATGTTTTCAAATGGAGAAAATAAATAAAGGACAGGAGTCAGATCAACTTAGTTTTAAACTACAGTTTATAGGCTGTTTAATAGGCTAAAGAGTGAAGAATTCACTGGATAATGTTAATTCATTGAATAATATTCTCTGGAATATTGGAATATAACAAACAAAAAATCGTATTTTATAGTGAATGCTCTCGACACATATTATATGTCCATCAAATACTTTTTCTTCAAATTCGCTAAAATACCAGCCTCAGCCCAATCAGAAATACTGGTACTTACATAGAAACCTATACATCTGAGTCTGATAAAAATGCATTTTTTAAAGAAAGACGTCAGATGGATTTAGCTGGTTTTGCATCTGAACTCTTCATTTTTTTAGTTAAGGTTTCAGTTTAATTGGTTCACTCGATCTTTTTACCCCATTGTAACATGGATTTCTGTGGAGGTCGAAAACACAAGAGCACCCAAACGGAAGTTAGGATCATCACTTACTCAGGAAAAAGGTGGATACCTCAAAAAAACTTTTTTTTTTTTTTTTGTTCCGGTGAAAGAAAGTAATTAACTATATATGGAAAAACAGAATCCAGAGATAGAAAGGGTATAGCATAACAGATTATAGAGCTATCAGTGAAGAAGAGTACATTCTCCCCCTAGTGGAGAGAGGGGAGATGACAGCATCTTACATGTTCTTTCTATACCTTTCTGTCGTGTCCTTTTATATCTTAGAGTAATTATTTGGAGATAAATGATGTTCGGCAGTCTGGTCAGTACCAGATGCAGAAAGTCTGCCTTCTCATTTTAGCTAAAGTAACACAATTTCCAAACCCAGTGTTCTGCAGAAAGACAATGGAGGATGGAAAGTGAAATTAAGTGATGACTGATTATGAAAATTCCTTAGTTGTGTAATTGATTTCACACTAAGCCAGTTCCAAGGACTACAAACAAATACTTTTAATTTTGTGATTTGTTAAGGTAATATTTTTGAGGATACTTTAGAGACACTAGATTCTGAGATGATTGTAAAACAAAATATTTCAATATTGATTTATTAATCTTTTGAGTTGTCAGAATGAGCAAAATGCACATCTCTAATAGAAAGACAGACACCGGAAATGGACAACAGCCTATGCTTTATGAAATATCTTAAGATCTGCGGGTGAGCGTTTACCTGTGGTTAAAAGTGAGATGAGTGTGACAGAGGAAGTACAGTTGTACTATGTCTGTTCATTTTTCTTATAGCTGCTTGTGTTCTCATGCACAGAAATATAAAAGTTCAAGATCATCAGTCACTTTCCTCTGTAAGAAGCAGGGAGAGCTGCCTGCCTCAGTGTGTGTGTGTGTGTGTGTGTGTGTTTGTTTGGGACTCTCCTTTAAGAGTACTAAAAATAGTTTCCTACAGGACCCTGCTCACAGTGTGTATGTGTGTATTCCGGCAGTCTGTAGCTCACTGTATATTTGAGGCATTTTTTTTTTTTTTTTTTAACCACAATCAAGTTTTACCCCTGACCCATCTGTCTGTTTCTGTCTCGCTCACACACAATACAAACACATACATACACTTACAGAAGGAAGTGTCACAACAGGAAGTTGGGGGTGTTGGGGAAGAAAGATTTAGCTCAGAGAGGCACAGGCTGTGAGGGTCAGTTGCTGTCTGGAGTAGCTGTGTGCATGACAGTAACCAGAGTCAATCTGGCAGGCCTGAAAAAGAAAGAGAAATGTGGGCACACAGGGGGAAATGGGTCTTGCCCCCCACCCCTCCGCCTCAACCTTACCACAGGTAAGACTTAACTACACTTGCTTATGCGTCCATGTGCTTACCATTTGGTGGCCCATGCTGCTCGTGCAAGGTCATTTAGCTTTGATCTCTCATCAGCACTAAGATCGTAATGTGTAAATCTGTAATTAACTGTGAGAACTCTTTTGCTGCGTCACAGTATGCCTGGTTCTATACTGTGATTAATATGTGAAAAACAGAGTATATCCCAATTCATAGTATTTGAAAAACAATAGGTAAAAAGTACCCGGATGACCTGCTACAACAAGATTCTGAAATGTGTATTCCATGGACATTTTACTATCCCATGAAGCCAAGGGAAAGGAATGGGAATGGCAGTGTAGCAATGCAACTTGTGCTGGTAGGTCACATGACAGTGACTCATGGTTGATATAGTATGTCAAAATTTCTTTTGTTTGACTCATGTTTATACTGTAGAACATACCTTTTTTTTAAACAGACGTTAAGGCCTGCTAGACAGTATGATTTCTGATACAGCTTTTGTGTGGTCTTGTAGCATTGTGTGGGTGTGTGAGCCTGTGAATATGTTTTACCAGGCATACAGTAACTATTAAACTAATCTGTCAGACTTATTGCGACTTATAGGAGAATAGCGGCTTGCTACTGATACTGTGTCTGTATGCAACCGCTGTGCTGTCATCACAAGCAGACTTTACTAAATATAAGTCAATTCAGTGAATGCATGCAGTTTTTTGCAGAAAGCAGTGTTCTGAACCATTATGTAAATGCAGGTTAAGAATATTTACATTTCTGCTTTCATCCGAAGCAACTTATATTGCATTGAATTACATTTTATCAGTGTGCATTCCTAGGGATTCAAACTCCTGACCTTGCTGATGCTAATGCTATGGTCTGATGCTAAAAAAAAAGTGCATGCAAATGCGAATGCCACTTTTGCATCTCAATCAGTGATCTTGAAATAACTGACATTCTGGTGTGCATGGCCTATAAATGTATTGTGTGGCTTGTGCTTATAAGCTGGTTGAATTTTTGTTTCACTGTCTGGTTGTTCTGTGTTCTTTAATGCATTTATGCCAGATGTAGTTAACCACCAAACCTGCATATGGAAACCATCTGTGACCACCAGCTCTTATCTCAGAATATCATCACACAAGTGTGTGTCTGTGTGTCTGTGTACTTGTTTTTATATCCTTGTCGGGACCTAAACCTGAATACACACAGACTCATGGGGACTAGTGTCACCGTGGGGACCTAAATTGAGGTCCCCATGGGTATAAAAGCTTATAAATCATACAGAATGAGTTTTTTTGAGAAAGTAAAATGCATAAAGTTTTCTGTAAGGGTTAGGTTTAGGGGTAGGGTTAGGGTAAGGGGATAGAAAATACAGTGTGGAGAGTATAAAAACCATTGCACCTATGGAGAGTCCCCACAAGGATAATAAACCAGACATGTGTGTGTGTGTGTCTGTGTGTCTGTGTGTAAGAAAGAGAGAAAGAGAAAAGATAGCAATGTGGGGTTGTGAAGGATTGCTATGTATGCGAGTAAGGAGATCACACAGTTTAATAATAGTTCCAGTTGTATTTATTGTGGGAACAGAATGTCTAATATATTTATTTATTTATTTATTTATTTATTTTTGCAAGAAAGAAACATTCATACTCAGGGCATAGTTCAGAATAATTTTCACTTTGGTATAAATATTGCAAATATCTAATCTATTAATACACAATCTGATACCACAAAATATACCTGAGTAAATATATAAAGCTGTGGTTTTTAAGGACTGTAACCACAGTGTGAAAATCCCTGCAGGCATGCAGTTACTCAGTGTAACCACAAGGTGGAGATCCAGTCTAGAGATGTGCATAATCATAATATCTTTACAATCTGTTTTAAACTCAAGCCCATAAAACTGGTTAATTTGATGCTTGAATTAAAATGCTCTACTAGATTGTGTCCCACTGAGGTGCTACAGTGAAAATGATTGATTTCTGGTGGAAATTTCTCCCTGCTCTTCAACTGGTATATTAGATCAGACTGAATCCAGGTTACAGTGGATCCCACTTGTTACTCCTACACAGTTATATTTCCTACCCATCATTTCAGCTGTCCTATTTTCACCTCCTCTCTCCCTTCTTCCCTCTATAGCTATAGCTTGCTCTCTCTTACATAAGCACACAGACATGTATTGCTAACAGAAGAATAGCAGGAAACAATATCTGGTTTGTGGTCCAACCGTAATTGTGTATGACTCCCATTTTAGTGACATCATTTCCTTCCTTCACAGGAAGCCTGTAGTGAGTGTGAACAGAAGGTAGTGGAGAGGAATCTTTCTTCTTGCTTTCTGATTCTGTTGTCATGTTATAGTACACACACACACACACACACAAACAATATGACCTAATGAGAATACTTCCCCTCTGGTTCTTGTGGTTCTGTGTTATTTTAGTTTCGCTGAGATACTATTATAGTTTCAGTTCATATTTTTAAGTAGTTTTTATTTTCATTTTAAAGGGGTCATCGGATGCAAAACTCACTTTTACATGTTGTTTGAACATAAATGTGTGTTGGCAGTTTGTGTACACTACCACCCTATAATGATAAAAATCCACCCAGTGGTATTTTTTTGAATCTTTATAAGTAATATCCCCTTTTTCAAATCAAGCCCTACTCAGAATCTTGTCTATGTGACATCACACAGACCAAGGCCACTCCCACAATAGTTGATTGACACAGTTGTCTTACCTTAGACCCGCCCTGAGTGAGCTGTAACAGTACGACCGTGATTGTGTCGACTCCGGTGCAGAGGAAGACAAGAATGTTTCAGATTAAGCGATTTCATAGTTTTGTTGTTGGATGTATTAATGAACATAGCGGTTGTCATTTACTCTCAACATCTGAGCCGCTGAAGACACAGCGTTTTTGAAGGAAATGTGCTGATCCCCGATCTGCCTTAATGTGTCTATGTTCGTGCGAATCATTCGTGATGCAGCTTCACCTACAGCAGAAGTAAGCATAAGGGCTTTTATGCATCTTTGCAAATCTCCTTTCCTCATAGTTAGCAAGTTTCGCAGCTAAATGAAACAGCACGGCTCGTCAGCCCACAGAAGAGAAGGGCGGAGTGAGCAAAGCTCATTAACATTTAGAGGCAAATGCAACAAAATGGCTCGTTCTGAAAAGGGCTGATCTTGACAAAGTAGAAAGGGTGTTTTTCACACTACGACTGAGAAATTTTATCCAAAGTATGTTATAGACTTCTCATTAAGACCCTAACGAATCATATCAGCTTGTGGAAAATGGGCATCCGATGACCCCTTTAAAGATTGTGTTGTGTGTTTTTGTTCTTTTTTTTAAAAAAAAACGTCTAAATAGTTTTTATTATTTTTTTTTATTTTGGTATCAGTTAATTTAGTATATCAAAATGAAAGTGAGAAATGTTGCCTTGGCAATTTGCTGAAAAAGTTTTTCTTTTAAATTTTACATCTGTATTTTCTTTCAGTTTATTTCAAATTTTTCCAGTTTTAGTAAACTCAATTGGCCTTGTCCGCAATTTGTGTAATGCATTGGGGGTTGGTAGTGAATCTTTATGTAACTGTAAAAGATATAAAAGAAAAACCTTCAGCAAATTTTAAGAGACATATACAGATGCCTGCTAACTCATAATAACAGCCAAGAACATGAGGCAATCTCTTTTTCCATCTTTTTCCCCTCATGCCTTTTGCTTTTTTTTTTTCTTTTTCTCAATGTCAAACTGCACTGAGAAAAAAGTGTGTGTGAGTGTGTTGTTTTGCATTTTCCTTTATATATGTTTCCGTGACCTCAGTTACACATCTTTTATCATTAGTTCTGTATAGAGATTTCTAAATGACCCATCAAATTCAAAGTAACTATTTTTCTGTAAGTGATATTTGTGAACATAACTAGATGCACTACTGACCTGATCTGTAAACTGTAAGCTGCTTTGTTCCATTGTTGTAGCTCATTTTCTTCTATCAGTAACGGAAAGACAAAAGTAGTGAGTAGGTAAGGTCAAAAACAATCAGGCACCTGGAGGGGCAGCTATATTTGGGGTCCTACAAATGAGTCTCTTCTGAGTTTGACACTTCCTGGTGTGGTGCAATGTCTCTGAGTGCAACCGGCAGCTAGAGCGTATGTGTATGAGTCTGGATAGACGCGTGTGTGAGTGCAAGCGGCAGCTACCGTGGGAGGAAAACAGGAGACGCACGCTTCAAGAGAGAAAGACATGAAGAGAGGACTGGAGGAACACTCTCTGCTTTATGATTCTGCTTAGACTGGGACTGTAAGAACTTCCTGAGAGAGAGAGAGAGAGAGAGAGAGGGAGGAAGGAAAGAGAGGAGGGGGAGAGAGGAATGTGGGGGTTTGCTTATAGGATTAAGTATCTTGAAGGCGGAATGGGAAGCGGATCACACGTGGAAGTCTGCAAGGATCTGGAGGACTGAACGCTGTTCGCGTTGTCCTCCCTCTCTTTCCGAGAGGCTGAGAGCAGGATGGTGCGACCCTTCTCTTCCAGTTTTTCTCATCATGAGGACTCTCTGACTCTGCGAGTTTGGGATTAGTTACCATTGTTTGATTGACGGCCCGAGGCTCCTGATGGAGCAGGAGCTAGGAGCAGGTTCACAGGACAGGGAAGAGGTCACAACCTCTCTGGCCTCCACGTCCGCTTCTTCATCCAACTCTGACCTCCCGTCCAAACCCCAGCCTGAGGGGGAGAGAGTCGCACTGGGTCGCCGACACAGCAGCAGGACTTTTACTGGGTTACGGCTGTTTGGAAGGAGGTGAGTCCAATGGCACCTGATGAGTGTGTCTAGAGCTTGTCCGAGTGCACTTGTTTTTGTCTATGGGTAGATGTAAAGAAAGATTGCGTATTTATGAGAACTTGCGGGGAGTGTGTGTGCTCAAGTTTCCATTCAATGTTTCCATTTCAAACCTGAGCCTTGTGCTGTGTTTGCAATAACAACACGTCGTGTCTGTAACACTCAACTGCATGTTACCTAGCCAGACTGTGACTGTGTGTTTGCTCACTGACACTTTGTTTTGTGTTCAGGCCGGACTGAGTTTTGGTCTTCTGGCTGCAACAACTAATCAATAAAATTGAAAATAATCGACATAATCGGATTTGGTATTGGTTAATCATGTTTGCGAACACTGAATTGGATTGAAAACATCTGTCAGTCACATCACTTTTTTTTATTTCTATGGACAAAATGCATCTAGAAAACGGTGCAGGATGCAGACTGAGCTGCTTTGGGAAAAATGCAAGACTGAACATGAGAATGCACCATCTTTAGCACTTCAAACAAAAACATATAGTTTAACTCGGCCTACCCTGTTATGCGTTTCCTTAGCGCATAACTTCCTTTTCGCAGTTGTATTATTATCTTTAAATTTTAGAAAGTCACATGAATATTTCCATTTTACATAAAGACTCGTTCTGGCAATGTGTGCATCTCAGTGAAAGAGTGCCGGGATGGACAATAGAAGAAAGAGTGCAATAATTTGGACATATTTTGACTTTAAATGTAAGTAGTTTACAAGTAATTGTATTTTTTTTTTTTTTTTATGAGAGCAATAACAGTCATGGAGTAGAAATATGATATGTTCTGTTAAGTGAATGCGTGTTCCTTCTACCAGTACCCCATAACATATTAGTATGTGCTATTTTTCTGAAGTATCATTTTCACTAGCCTTTGCTCATTTAATTGCACATAGCCTTTATACAGTAGTTACATCCACCATATTTGTTTTCATTTCCTTAAAATTGCATTGTTTGAGGGACATAATGTGGAAATAATGGATTAAAATGCATGTATTATTTATTTATTTTGGGGATTTTTTTTTTTTTTTTTTTTTTTTTCCTTTCCTAGTTCCTTTTTCAGCTTTAATCAGATTTCAGCTGAAGTCCAGTCTGGTTTTTGTGAAGTTGCTGTAACAGACCCACATAATGTGATTGTAGCTTGGCTTCATCCAGCATACACACACATTAATCACACTACAGTTGACCTCTATGTTCTATTGCTGCTCCAAAAGACGGAGGTGATGCTTAATCTGTATTTAATCATTCAAATATTCGATTAAGTGTTGTGTTGTGGACATACAGAAAGAAGGCCGTAGCTCTACTATGCAAAACCTGCTGTAGCTCGATTATAGCTGTGCATGTTCACTAATTCTGAGAGAAGAGGAGCATTAAGGGGCAGTTTGTAGATTTTGGAGTTTTTGAGTTCGTATATTACTGGATTATTTACTTACATTTTGTTGAGAGTGTGAGATAATAGTGTGCTTGCAGAGAGAGTCTGCCCACATGCTCTTTTAATTGGCTGGGATATGTGATTGATTTTGGTCTGGTTGATGTCTGGTGTGAACAGACATAGTCACATCTGGTTAGGACACTGTGTTAGACTGGCCATTCATCCAGGGTGTTTCCCTGCCTTTGGCCCAACAGGCTGGTGTATGCTTCATCACCCCTGTGACCCTGGATGGACCCTGAATGGATGGAAAGGTTGCTGAAAGGGTTTGGGTTTGTCTGTAGTAGCTATTTAGCTTAGGATTTTACAATTAGTAGAAGTGTGTATATTGTACACTACCGGTCAAAAGTTTTTGAACATTAAGATTTTTAATGATGAATTCTCTTCTGCTTACCAAGCCTGCATTATTTGATCCAAAATACAACAAAAGCAGTAATATTGTGAAATATTGTCACTATTTAAAATAACTGCTTTCTATTTAAATATATTTTAAAGATTTATTCCTGTGATCAAAACTAAATTTTCAGCATCATTTCTCCAGTCTTCAGTGTCACATCATCCTTCAGAAATCATTCTAATATGCTGATTTGCTATTCAAGAAATATTATTATTATTATTATCATCATCAATATTTAAAACGGTTGAGTACTTTTTTTCAGGATTCTTTGTTGAAGAGAAAGATCCAAAGATCAGCATTTAAAAAAAACGTTTGTAATATTATACACTATATCATTCAAAAACTTGGAGTCAGTGTATTTTATTTTATTTTATTTTATTTTTGGGAAAAAAATGATAAAAATTACTGTTTATTTAGCAAGAATGCTTTAAATTGATCAAAAGTGATGATAAAGATGTTTATAATGTCACAAAAGATTTTATTTTAGATAAATGCTGTTCTTCTGAACTTTCTGTTCATCAAGGAAACTTGAAAAAAATTCTACTTGGCTGTTTCCAACGTAAATGTTTTTCCGAGCCGCAAATCAGAATATTAGAATGATTTCTGAAAGATCACATGACTGGAGTAATGATGCTAAAAATTCAGCTTTAAAATCACAGGAATAAATTACATTTCAAAATGTATTCAAATATAAAGCAGTTATTTTAAATAGTAAAAATATTTCAAAATGTTACTGTTCTTGCTTTACTTTGGATCACATAAATGCAGGCTAGGTGAGCAGAAGAGACTTCTTTAAAAATTTTACTGTTCAAAAACTTTTGACTGGTAGTGTATGCTTTCAGTAGAGTATATTTGCTAGGCAAACATGAGTGTGTTTGTGTTTGTCTGTGTGTTTGTGTCACTCTCAAATCCTCAGAAATCGGAGGTGGGCCTCTATCCTGGTTCTTCTGCTGATTAGTCACCATCTATTTTTAATCTGGTTTCTTCCTCTCCATCAAACAGTTTCACAAAGCAAACAGAAAATGACAAACTGATAAAAGAGTGAAAGAAAGAGAGGGAGGTGGAGGTAGATGGTAGGATATGCAAACTCATCCCATCCTACATATGGAGAGTATGCTTCAAACAGTCATAACTTAATAATGATGCAGAACATAAAGAGATCAAAGAGTGATTAGTTATGCCATTGAGTGTGACAGAATGGGAGGATTTGCTCAGCTAAAATGATAGACATTCATGTCAGCTCTGTAAGGT
The DNA here is from genome assembly GCA_036247105.1 of Cirrhinus mrigala. Taxonomy (NCBI): domain Eukaryota; kingdom Metazoa; phylum Chordata; class Actinopteri; order Cypriniformes; family Cyprinidae; genus Cirrhinus; species Cirrhinus mrigala. The sequence goes on along the minus strand of CM070013.1, from coordinate 14,733,801 downwards.
TTGACAGAAGCTCTTTCAGCATGACAACATTTTTATCACCTCTATTATCTCTCGCCTTCTCAGCTCTGCATGTGTTCCCTCTGATGAGATGGCTCCTGCTGTGTGCTTTAGAGTGCGTGAGTGTGTCGAGCTTATTAATTGATGCATGAAGATGATCAGAGATGTGAGAAGAGGATGTCAATCAGACTAAATTATTAACTTTCTCTGGTAGAGCTCGGTTTCTGTGGGATCAGTTTCTTTTCAGACAGATCACAGGAATAATTAAGACTACAGCTACCAAAGCGGCTATATAAGTGTGTATGTGTGTGAATTGTGAAATGAGTGTGTGTGTGTGTGTGTGTTTTCATTGCCTGGTCTGTGAAATTACACTGACGAAACGAACAGTTACCTTTAAAGAATGGACATAATTTGTAATTTTACTTCCTCGGCTCACTTACTATCTCTCTCGGAGAGAGTAAGAACCTCTGTCATTTTGTTTGTTTACATTTCCATGCTTTTGTAAATAATCTCAGGCAGGGTTAGTTATGAAACCCCGCCCATTGTTTGTTTTTGTTTATTTATTGAATACTCAATTAAGTTTACATTTAGGGCCACTGTGACATCAGAGATGACGTTAAGCACAAATGTAAGTTGCTGGTTGCGGTATGTCGGGTGTGTGTGTGTAAAAGCATGAACCTTAGAGTGCTGTAGAGCATGATGGGATATTTCAGATCATGTCCTGGAACTCTGCTGTAAAACAGCAAGTTCCTCTGTGTCACCATGGCAACCCTGTGTCAGGCTGGAAGAACTCAGTGGAGACACATTCATCATGTCAGACTCCAGCTATCTGGGTCATCTCCACATATAACCTGTGATGAGTGACAGAAAAGTCATGTGATGGGAACAATACTGACTCATGTATGTGTCAGTGTCTGATGTTCTTTGTGTCTGCTTGTAATTTTAAAACTGTGTGTGTAGTCAGTTTATGTAAGTGAAAATTGGCTTCATCTATTTTGGATGCTGCTGCCGCCTCTGTATTTGGGCTTAACTACATTCTCAATGAAAATAATGCCATTTAATAATTATAATTATTTTTTTTTTTTTATTCCAACAGAACTCTGTTGCAAATATATTTCGAAATTAGCGACTTGTCAGTACTGAGACTGATTTAAGTCTTACAAACTTATCTGCACCTCACATAGTGGTATGTGAGGTTCATTAGGGCCTTATGAAATCCATGTTATTTTTTTCCCAAATTTCATTTTAGTTTTTTCCAAATTGTGTTTTTTTTCCATTTTAGTTTTTTTTTTTTTTTTTTTTTTTTTGGATTCTGTTTTTCCGTTTTAATTTTTCTGGACTCTGTTTTAATAGTTAAATTATTTTTTATTAAAATCATGCAACTTACACAATTTAACAGCAGTTTTGTTTAAAGTTAAAAATTACATCTATGAAATAGATTTTTTTTCTCAAATTTTGTGTTTTTCATTCATTTTCAGATTTTTTTTTTTAATGGTTTCATTCAATTTTAATAATCAAAAGCATCTCTAAATAATATATATATTTTTTTATTAAATTTATTATTAATGGTATAATTTATTATTATTTTATATTGTGTTTTTTATTATTATTTAAATACTGTGTTGTGTTACATTTTTCTGGTAAATAAATTCTGGTAAATATTTTTATGGCAAGTATTCCTTAAAATTAATATTTTGATAATAATTTTATTACTAGTAGTATCTGTAGGGATGCAGCTGATTTAGGAGTCTTGTTTTGACACGTGCTTCTGACTTGAATAAAAATAAATACATTGTCCATACCTTTGGGATAAAATGCCAGTACATTTATTGTCCATTTGGCAAAAAGTGAAACAAACTTAACTTAGTTTTTCTTCATACAAACAAAATATGTAAATTCAAGACAAACTGTTACGAGTCCTGCACGGTGCGCTCGACACAGCACGGCACGGTCAAAAATTTAGTTTGGCCTTCCACTGTGCCACCTGTCACTAATCAATACCTTGCTTAAAGAAACTCTTTTTTCTTTTTTTTTTTTTTTTTTGAAAATAGGCTCATCCAACTCCCATAGAATTAAACAGTTGAGTTTTACCGTTTTCAAATCCGTTCAGTCAATCTCTGGGTCTGGCTGTAGCACTTTTAGCATAGCTTAGCATAGATCATTGAATCTGATTAGACCATCAGCATCTCACTCAAAAATGAGTTTCGAAGCAAAGTTCAAAGAGTACGGCAGCAAAGTTCCTTGATTATTACGGCAGAATGAGAGTATAGTTCCTAGCCATACTGGCCTAGAAAATCGCATCTTTTTATTTTCCTTCGGTCTTAGTACACAATGTAACTACACAAGAGTTACGTTTTAAATAGGAAAAAATATTGAAACTCTTTGGTCATTTTTGAGCGAGATGCTAACGGTCTAATCTGACTCAATGATCTATGCTAAGCTATGCTAAAAGTGCTACCGCCAGACCCGGAGATCAAATGAATGGATTTGGAAACAGTAAAACTCAACAGTTTAACTCTAGGGGAGTTAGAAAATGAGAATATTTTCAAAAAAAGTGGAGTGTTCCTTTAAATACACTGAAAATAATCATACGCCATCTAGTGTCAAAAACTAAAAGATACAACTCGATGTAATGGCTCCAACACTATCATTACAATATATTTCTGTCAGTTACTTCTAGTTAAACTCAACTTTTATTTTGACCAGCTCCTGTTAAGACCTTTAAAGTGCCCCTATTATGGTTTATAAAAGGTTCATATTTTGGTTTTGGGAGTCCCCAACAACAGGTTGACATGCATGCAAGGTTAAAAAACACTTTTATTGTCATATAATATGCATTTATTTTTACCTTATTTGCTCAATGTTTTCCAAACGGTTCGCTAAACGATTCATTTTCTCCTTGCGTGACACTAATCTGTGGTGATTGGTCTACTGCGTACAGCGCATGTCAGAAGCGGAACGCCCATCACCATTACTCTAACCCACAGCTCGGTGGTAAACACCCAAACAGCCATGATAAATTAGCCCATCCCAGAAACGTACTGATAAAGCACAGCAGACTGTACACCAACGTATTGCTCTATTCTTTATCTGAACTCCAAGTAAAAACAACAATAAATATTAACTATTCATCATCACATTTCTAGACAATTGCGAGCGAACAAATATTGCTGTTAGCTGGTTATCCAGAGACCTACAAGCTGCATGAAGCAAGACGACACACACACAACTAAATAGGGATTTTGCATGCTACAGAGTACATGAGAATAAAAATTTCTTGATAATTTGCTTACCCCCATGTCATCCAAGATGTTCATGTCTCTCTCTCTTCAGTCGCAAAGAATTTAAGTTTTTTGAGGAAAACATTTCAGGATTTTTCCCCATATGGTGGACTTCAGTGGTGCTCAACGGATTGAAGGTTAAAAATGCAGTTTCAGTGCAGCTTTAAAGGGCTCTAAACGATCCCAACCGAGAAATAAGGGTCTTATCTAGCAAAACAATCTGTAATTTTCTTAAAAAACATAATATTTATACACTTTTTAACCAAAATTGCTAGTCTGCTCTAGCTGTGATACACATACGTAGTCTGTGCACACCTGACAATTAGGGTATGTCTAAAAACTCCTATCTCATTTTCTCCTCCAACTTCAAAATCATCCAACATTTACTTTTTTTTTTTTTGTAAAGGGCGTTTGATCCTCCTTGCATGTTCACTTTGTAAACAGTACTTCTGCGCCAATGTAGGACGAGTTTGAAGTTAGAGGAGAAAATGAGTTGGGAGTTTTTAGACGTACCCTAACTGTACACTAACGGACACTCACAGTGCAAAGCACAGCGTCTTCTCCATAGGAATCTGCTCCAGTGTTTGAGCGAGGGGGGGCTCAAGTTTTCCCGGGTCTGCACGTGCAACAAATGGGCGGGCAATATGCTAATGTTTCAAGATGATGTCAGCTTGAAACAGCTTAAGATTCGTTTTAAAAATTACTCGTTTTCATGATTTGGAATTGACTCTTTCTTTTGAAAGACAATAACTTTATACATGGAGCCCTTTCAGATTTAAAACTTTGCAGGATGTTTTCATTCACTTAGAGCTGTTACACACTGCATGAAAGGTAATTCTCAAACATCCATAATAGGGGCACTTTAAGTTTCTGTTTGCATATGATATGATGGTAGTTTTGGTTTCTCTTACAAGAAACTGTAAAATGCTCATAAAGTAACTCTCAGAGCAGTTCTGAGATTGTTCATGTGTTTATATATTGAGGCATCAGGCTGAAAACATTGCGAGCGTCACGTGCGCTTCAGTACGTGTGTAGGTAATGAAACTGCACACCTGCACCATTCATTCACACAGAGACACACAGAATGTGCAGGATTCATATTTAAACAGTCTTGTGGTTTAATATTCACAGACACTAGTCCATATTGCATTTCGATTTAAGTATAATGACCTATGTTTGATTTATTCATCCAAAATTTGGCAAATTCTGTTCCATTCTGAATTATACAGTAAATTCCATTTTTATGACTGGATTCCATGATTCCATCTGTGTTTTCCACATCACAAAAATCATAGTGAATCAGATGTTCAGAATTCAGTACTCTCTAGGCTGCTAATGATTCAGTGAGTGAGTCATTCAATAGACAGAGTTAAACTGATAGCTCAAGTGTTGTAGACAAGGTAGTGAGGGTATATTCATTTTTATAATGAAATTATGTCATATGTTACCCTGCTGTATGCAGCTGTGATTATTTTTTTATTTTTATTTTTTGGCCTCTAGCTGTGGTGTCAAACAGGCAGGGCTAAATTTGTGCCAGAACAAGACAGATCCACCACCTCCAGAACTGGATCTGGCACCACTTTTAGTTCAACTCCCACACCATACGGCATTAATTCATATTATGACTTGTATGCATGTTTCACTAAAAATAAAGCACTTATTTACGTTGTTAATAAGTTATGCAATTCTGTAAAAAGTGTTTTTTGTATTCACAAAACAGGCAGTCTGAAAAATCGCATTCATCGACTCGAATGCACTTTTTTAGAAACGTTGTCAGTTCACCTTTTGTGTAGTTGTCGAGATAAAATCACAAAAGGACTATAATCAGCAATGTGGACTACTCTGTTTGCAGTGCAGGCCGCTTGATTTCGATGGGAGTGATGCTTAAACACACTGTTTTGTTATGACACACTTCAACACATTCTTGTCATTTTCTTGAATTTGTTTCATTTCAGTGCTAAGTAGCTGAGAGTGATGGATGAATAAAGGAGAATGAATCCAGAATGCCTTCTACTATCTTCAGGAGTACTTTTATTTCTCAGTGCGATTAGTAGGGAGTGAGGGTTGAGAAAGGAGGTGGGAAGGCTGGACAAGAAGGACAGAAAGTGCACTTGGAGTCATTTGAGGCATTATGATCTAGCTACAGACTCCTGTGTATTTTTCAGCACATTCAATTTCTCATTTTAAGCAGAGGAACTCTGTGTTCTTGAAGCTGGACTGAGACCAGAGCTTTATTTTGCAAAAAAGAAAAGAGATATGACAGATGAGTGTAATGGTCAGTGTGAAACTGAAGATGATCTGTCCTTTCTCCTCTCTGTGTGCTGTTCACTCTCTGTCTCTCTCTTTCTCTGAGCTTCACTGCACGACGGCCCCTTCAGAACCACAGCAGAAGCCAGAAAACTGAGCATCCATCTGTCAGCACCTCACGACCTAGCTCTCCCTGCCAACTGCCCTACTTTACACTGAGAGAGAGCCGGAGTGAGGGAAAGCGGAGGAAGGGTTTTGTCAGTTCATGTAGAGTCAGTGTGTGTTTATGTCTAATAATAGCCACGTCTTGCAAATGTGTGTCTGTGTGCTGTGTGTAAATGTGTATGTGTAAGCTAGCTCAACAGATTTGTGTGCCTGATATGTGGTATGGCAGTTAGACGTCTTAAATGTGTGGATGCACGCACACTATGGGCTGCAGTGGTGTGTCTTTTCCTCAACCTCAGAGAGAGAGAGAGGGAGTGAAACTAATGAAGGAAGGCAGTTGTAAAGAGCAGACACTCTGCATTATTCTGTCAGTGTTGAGCGGGAATGCAGCGTTATATCAAAGACATACTGCCAGTAACGATCCTGACTCGCATGGTGTGCTAGGTGAGAACACTTAAAAGGGGACATCGGATGCCCATTTTCCACAAGTTGGTATGATTCTTTAGGGTCTTTGTGAAATGTCTGCAACATACTTTGGTTAAAATTCCTTAACGATCAAGTAAAACAACATCCTTTTTACCTTGTCAAAAACAGTTCTGTTCACAGCGAGCTGTTTTGGTGCATGTCTCTTTAAAAGATACTGAGCTACTGCTCACTCTGCCCCGCTTGCATTTTTGTGTATTTGGTGCTATATTACCATCAGAAACAAAACTAATTGACTGCATGCGCAGTGGCTCTGGGAGAAAATTAAGTGTTCACTTTTACATCCAACTACAAAACAACTGCTTACGAGACATTGTCATCGCTACATCTGCTTGAGTGCTGAGAAAATGACAGACAGCGTTACAACTGGCTGAGAGTGGAAATATGCTAATAAGGGACAGTCCGTCAGCAGTTGTTCATGGGGCCTGAGCAAAAAAAAATTTTAAAATACACTAGGGCTGTCACTAAGGATTATTTTGGTAATCGGGTAATCTGTCGATTATTCTAATGATTAATCAGGTAATCGGATAATTATAATTCATTTTTTGTAGCAATAAAAATAGACCTAAGTAAACAATAGCCTTTAAAATAACTTAAAATACACATGTAATAGCATGAGGCAATAATAATTAAATTAAGGAATAAAGTATCAAAAACAAGTAATCATATGGTTTTATTAAACAAAGCTGTTAAAATACATAATGTATTATAAACAACAGAGCTAATGTGCATTAAGCATTATAACAAATGCATGCAGAGGGTGCCAACGGCCTGACGATTGTTTTTAAACTTTACTGCTCAATCCAATCCGTGTTTAATATTGACTCAACATTTAATTCAAATATCCAGTTTACTTAATCTTTAATATTGGGCCATTTCTTTATGATATAAATGCTACAGCCACTGTAATTTCTTGAATATGTGGACCTCAAAACGTGTAAACTCAGAGTGAGGGTTTAAACTTAAATGATAACAGTTTGTGGAGCGTACTGTGAGCGCTGCCACTCTAAGACGCACGTACGTAACCTACATGCATATGAATAATTAAAGCGCATATATTAAACCTGCACCGCATATATTTATTTAATTAAATCGTAGCGTTTGTGAATTCTTAATAGCATTATGCTTTATAAAGATTTTAAATGGGTTTAATATGTGGAATACGCCACTTCCGGTATTTTGACGATTACTTAACACGGCCACAATGCAATTTTCAAAAATCGAATATTCTAATAGAATCAAGGAATCGTTCCAGCCCTAAAATACACTACCGTTCAAAAGTTTGGGGTCATTTGGGGTAATATTGTAATTTTGTATTGCAGTAAATTGTGAATATTGTGAAATATTACATTGTTTTTATATAATTGAAGTTCAAATGAACAGCATTTTTTTTTTTTTTTAAATAAAAATCTTTTGTAACATTGTAAATGTCTTACTTTTGAATGATGTGATGTAAATTTATTAAAAATAACCAGTATACTATATTTGCTATTAAAAAAGTGATCAAATTAAAAAATATAACAATAAATTGCAACTGAATTGGAAATCTGTAGAAACATTGTATGACCCTTTTTATATTTATTTCTATGGTTTGGCTAACTGTATTGATTTCTAACAGGTAAAGAAACTTTTTTTTTTTTTTTTTTTTTGATAGGCTAGGCAGGTCACTTGTCTTACTACTTTAGTGCAGACGGCACCATACAGCTGCCAAAGCCAGAGGGGGCGTAGAAGCATAGTGCTGGGAGCCGCTCAGAAAAAGTTACCTGCTAGGTCACTATTCAATTTCACTGAAAGGGGTGGAACAAATAGTGGGTGTAACGCTGTGAACATTTTGCAGCTGAGTGAGAAAAATGCATGTGTGGGCGTCCCAGAGAACACTGCCGCTCTAGGATATTGCCTGTACCAGAACCCTACCTCTGCTTCTTACATGGGTCTTGTGCTGCTGGAGATCTAAACACAGATCCTGTTCAGTAGTGTTTTTTTTCTCTTTAAAGGAGACATTGGAAGTTGATCTGATTCTTTAGGGTCTTCGTGAAATGTCTGCAACATACTTTGGTGCAAATTCCTCAATGGTCGTGTAAAACAACACCCTTTTTGCCTTGTCAAAAACAGCTCATGTTTCAGTGTATGTCTCTTTGAATGATAATGAGCTGTTGCTCACTCCCCCCCTCTCTCTTGGTGGTGTGTTACCATCAAAAACAAAACTAATCCACTGTGTCCTCAGTAGCTGTGATGACAGGAGAAAATGAAGACTCTTATGTTCACTTTTATATCCAATTACAAAATGCATTGCTTACAAGACATTGTTGGCTCTACAGCTGCTCAAGCGCGGAGAAAATGGTAGAGAGCATACAGCTTTCTGATAGGCGGAAATTTGCTAATACGAGATGAGTATGATGCAGGGCTCAACGCTAAGGATTTTTTCTACTGGCCTGGTCGGGCCAGTGGTTCAAATTTTTACTTGCCCGGACAAAATTTTCACTGGCCCTGCCACAAAAAAAACGAAAATAGTTGCTGTTATCATTGTTTTTTTCACTCATGTTATCTTTTTATTTCAATAAATAAGGTTATATGACGTCAAAATTTTACATACATTTACACCAATTAAATTGTACAATTCTCGATTCCAACTTCGATATCACAGCAAAACCTACTAGCCTAACAAATATAAAGTTCAAACATTATTTGTTAGTTCAAAAATTATTTATTACCAAATGAAACAATGCTTAAGGGAAAAACAGCAGGCGGACTGAATAAACACAAATTTGGTCTCTGCCAGCAGGTGTCGCTTATGGAAAAATTATACAGCGTTTCCTTGGTTACCGCTGTAAACAAAAGATCGCCGTGCTTATGAACGCAACTTTAAATGCATTATACAGAGGCAAATGAAAAGAAAACGCCATGTAAACATTTCTTAATACAGTCAGTTCCCCTCAGAGATGCATTAATATAAACACTGTTTCAATATTTAGGATAATATTTCCAATATTTTGTGCAACGTGAACCGTGATCTTGCTCTACCTGCTACAGTATTTTTTCCTCTTTGCGTTTGTCTTCAGCGTCTCTGGCCTCTGTTAACGGATGTTTAAAGAGTTCGTAATATTTCCACACACGACATTTTGAAAATTTATTGCATACAGTTTGTGTGCAAGCCGGAACAGAGATCGGTTGAAATATGTCTGGTCGATCGGTGCATCTGTACACCACTGTATAGATTAATCATTGTTAAAGCTACAAAGATCAACGACTGTGTTCAACGATACTTATGTAGCCGCCATACAGGTTTGTCACCTGTCCCGAGCGTCTTTCATGCTGGCCCCGGGCCATCGGGCACTCCTTATTGTCGAGCCCTGATGATGTCATACTGTTCAGAAAATCAAAATGGCTTGAGACCGTTTAGGTTTTTTGGGGATTAAAAAAAATGTTTTTATCATTGTAGGGTGGTTGTGTCCACACACTAAGACACATTTATATGCACACATCATGTAAAAGTGAATGTTGCATCTGATGTTCCCTTTAATTTTTGATTCACCCATAACACTTTGTCACGATTCCTATAAATAATTTGGTACTTGGCAAAAACCAACTTTTAGTTGCATTTGTCACCTTGCATAGAACAGTGTAGAGTAAAGCAGGAACTAGATTGCCTATGTAACAACCATCTCGGCCTGCTGCTGGAACATGGCTGATAATGATTATGTTATAAAGTACAAGAGCTCTTAGATAATGGATTAACTACCAAAACCTGTACTGCCCGATTTAGATTAGGCATGAAGTGCTTTATGGTTTTATGTCGCTTCGTGTTGTATTGATCAAACGAAAGCATCAACTAAATGCACACAAGAAAAGAACACTACACACACAGAGAAAGTCCCAGTCTATGAGCTGACAGAAGTAGTAAATCATTGTTCACCATTTGTGTTTTATAACAGCACGGTGTGTTTTCGTGTGTGTGTGTGTGTGTAATGGTGGGTGTGTGCGGTAAGTTAATGAGTTGGAGGTTAGGGTTCAAACTTTTGTCTGTCGCTCTATACTGTTATCTCATTATTATTATTATTTTTTTTTTTTGCTACCACTCTCTTTCAACCTGAAGTGATTGAATATCTTGCACTAAAGAGGATAATGTTCTTTTTTCATGATTTACAATAATTCAAGCAGCAGCCTTAGAGAATGTTTGAACAAAAAATAACCTGTCATTTCAAGTTGCTGATTTTTAAACCTTTTGCTAGTAAAAACGTTTTAATCATTACGTAATTTAAAGTTTTATTTACAGTAAATGGATATAAGCTTAAAAAGTGATACAAAATGTCTATAAAATGTCCCTTATGCACTGTATTCCAAGTCATATGATGTGGCAAAAATTTACATTTTCCGTTCAGATGCTTCTACTGTATTTCTCATTTTTCTAATCTAATGTGGTTATTCGTTGTAAATTGTTTAATACCTTTAATATTATTTAATATGTTCCCATTCAGTAGAAGCAAGAACTTGCTTTCGTAAACTGTATTGTTAGTTTACTGCAGATGTCCCATGCATGTAACATCCGTGACATACAGCACATCCTATTTAGATCTAAAGGGTGTAGATGAGTTTAGAGCCATATGCACACAAGCATACGCTGAAGTCTTTTTGTGTGTTGTGTGTTTGAGCACACCTGAGTTGGTTTAGGCCGAATGTAAGAAGAGGTGTGTCTTTTTCCTTAATCACAACATTTCTGACTGTCTGACAGGTTATGTGTAAGAATAAACACCACCTCCTTACTGACAGTCTACAGTAGAATAAATTTCAGTGTCGTAGAATCAAATGTTTGGAAATGTTTGAATTGTAGCTGCTCTAATCATTAAAAGAAATGTTTGGAAAGTTTGATTTCAAACTAATCAGTAGTCCTTATTTTTTTTCTCCCTCTTACTGGTTCTCTTAATGGCAAAATCATCTGTCATAGGTAAGTATCCATGTCTGTTTGAAAGCATCTGTTCTGCTGACACAGTCTCTGGGTAAAAGGGGGATCTTGTATCCTTTCTCTGTGTGTGTGTGTGTGTGTGTGTGTGTGTGTGTTTGCGTGCATCAGGAGTAGAGTGCCTGTTCTTACTCATTTTTATTCTACTTTTTCACCCTCCCACAGCGTTTTCAAAGTATCAAAATTTCAGTAGTTGACACCAATAGCAGTTCCCCACACTATTATATCACCCCGAAAATGAATTTGCTAATGAAAATATAAATATAGTTGCATGTAAATATTAACAAACTCTGCCTTCAAGTGTTTCTCAATTAAATAAATGTATACTAACATTCAAAGTTTGGGGTCAGTATGATTTTTTTTTTTTAAGAAAATACTTTTATTTAACAAGGATGCATAAACTGATGAAAAGTAACACTAAAGACATTTATAATATTTCAAAGAAATGCCGTTCCTTATGGAGGCCCATTTCCGTCACTGAATACAAAATAAAAAAAGGTAATTGTGACATTTTATCTCACAATGCATTCTTTTTTTCTCAGAACTGAGACATAAACTTGAAATTGTGAGTTGTAAAGTTCTGAGAAATAAAGTCGCAATTTTGAGGAAAAAGAAAAATTCAGAGAATTCAGAATTGCGAGATGTAAACTCACGATTCTGCCTTTTTTCTCAGAATTGCGAGTTTATATCTTGCAGTTGTGACTTTTTTTTTCTCAGAATTGTGAGATATAAACTTGCGATTCTGAGAACATATCAGTCTTTTTTTACCTTCAAAATTAGACTTTAATTCGCAATTGCGAATTTATATCTCGCAATTCTGAGAACAAAAGAATTTCTGAGAAATTCTCAGAATTGCGAGATATAAACTTGCATTTGCAAGAAAAAGGTCAGATTTGCAAGTTTTTAATCAATATTTCTCAACATTTCTCGCACTTGTGAGTTTATATCACAATTCTAAGAAAAAAGTTAGAATTGTGTTTGTTTTTATTTTGCAATTCGGACTTTATTTTTCACAACTGTAAGTTTATAACAAGCAATTCTAAGAAAAAAAAGTCAGAATTGCTATTTTTATCGTGCAATTCCGGGGGAAAAAAAGTCTGAATTGTAAGATAAAAAGTCACAATAACCTTTTTTTATTATTAAGTGGCAAAAACGGGCTTCCATAGTTCCTTTGTTCTTAATTCATCAATAGAATCTTAAAAACTGTCACGATTTCTACAAATATATTAACCAGCACAAACATTTTCAATTTTGATTAATGATAAGAAATATTTCTTGAGCACTGAATCAGCATCTTAGAATGTGTTTTTGTTCAAATACAGTAAATGCAGTCTTATTGGGAATGAAAAACGTCTTTTTCAAAAACATTTGCTAGTTTAGCTTGTCAAATTTTTTATGTTTTGGAGTAATTAATCAAAAAAACACTACTGAAGAACAAAGAAATAAATAAGCAGTAAGTTGTTTTTACTTTTTCTTGTTAAAATTAAAATATGACATAATAGGCAGGTTTATTAGGCTACATATGCACATATTGGATATTTTGATGTACTGTATTGATTTATTTTTAAATACCTCACCAAGACCAACATCTTTGATCAAGAAGTATAGCTACATCACAGTGAAGAGCGTCTGCTCTCCAACACATGGAAACATCGCTTGATACCAAACTACTGGTATTTTTGACATCACTGTTCTTCCACTGGGAATATCAGCCATCTGCCACTGAAACGGTCTCTGATCCTTTTCCCTATTAACCCACACACACTCACACACACACACACACACACACACACACACACACACACACACACACACACACACACACACACACACACACTGATAGTCTCAATAAGGTCACCAGCCACTATATTCACCTGTCACAATCTCTCTGTGTCTATTTGTCCCTGTCTCAGTCTCTCCACTTCTATCCATCCCTCTGTCTCATTCAAGGGTAACCAGGCAAAGATAAAGAGACAGAGAAAAAGGAGCGAGGGAGCACAAACACCAAAAATAATCTGATTCTCCAGGGCTCAGGCTCTTGAAGTCTTTGAAAGTCCAGTCTTTTTGTGTCTGTGTTTCGATTTGTGTGTGAGGTGTCCTTTTTTCACGTCTCATATCTTATTATTTTCTCACCATTGGATCTCTTGTATGGTACCCCTGTTGAAACCATGATACTGTGACTATTCTTTCAGCTCCTGAGAAGGGCACCAGTGCTGAGTATAAAACAATTGTGTGAAAATAAAATGAAAAATTCTGTTGTCAAAAAAGAGATGGATTAAAAAGAGGTTTTTTGTTTGTTTGTCTGTTTGTTTTATACAGTCTGTTGACCATGTTTAAAATCTCATTGCTCCATCAAAGATAAAGCAAGGATGCTTGTTGGGGAGTAAACGATCTGGCCTGTTAAGTGTTATTTGTAAGATGGATTATGTTTATTGATGTAACCAGACAGAATCATGGTGATCAATATCTACCACTTTCTCTGAAGCAAGAGATCTTGGTCATGATCAGACCTAGATGAATTTCGTTTGCTAAAAGCTCTGCCATTGTACCATTGTGATTGCTGATCTTACAACAGTCATAAAAAGATGTTGCCTTTTAACAGCATGCTAGCCTCCATGGCCTTGAAGACTCTGTATGTCTGGTTTTATCTCTAGAGAGTCTGAGTCTCCCTTTTACATTAGACTAACCTGTGACCAAGGAGCTGCATAAGAGGTCTGTTTGCAGGATTTTGAAGTGTGCTGTTTTAATATGCACTGGCTTCTGTTTATGTTTGTTTGTGGAATTTGTATTGTTTTCACTTTTTCAGCCAGTCACACATACTTCTGTTTTCTTTATTACAACATGATGTTGTGGGGTTCCACTTCAGGACACACACCCTTGCAGTTTGTTGGGTTAGATAAGGCCCTTTGATTTCCGCTATGCGGAAAACGCGGACGGAATCGCGGAATCCAGTCATAAAAACGGAATTTACTGAATAACGCAGAATGTCATGGAATTTGTCAAAGTTCAAATGAATTACTCAAAAGTAGGTAATTACACTTAAATGCAACCGCAATATGGACTAGTATCTGTAAATATTACGCTGCAAAAATACCATTTAAATGTGAATCCTGCTGTTCTGCATGTCTCTGTTTTAATGAATGGAGCAGAAGAGCGGTTTTGTTTACCACACACACTGAAGCGCGCGTGACGCTCGTGATTTCAGCGTCTGTCGTCTCACTAAATGAGGACATAAATACATGAGCATTTGACCGTTTTATTTTAGGAAAACTAGCGTTATATCATATACACACAGAAATGTGAAGGTAGACGGCAACCCGTCAAAATAAAAGCCCGGTTTAACTTAAAAGCATAGTGCCAGATATATATTATAACTATTACTACTATTACTAAAATGAAACAAACATTATTTTTTAGGGTATAATCACACAACATTTCTTCCATGTTTTAATTTTAATAGTAAATTTCCCTTTGTTTGCCAAAAAAAAGTTTCAACAATTAAAAGATAAAAGAAATTAACGTTGTATGCCTTTATTTGATAAACAGAACATTTTAAATACACACCACAGAATTTCTGAGGGTAAAAAAACCTTTCATAAGGCTATTTAAAGAATAAATTTGAAAAATTAAGCATGCATTCAAATAATTAGACATGCTAAAACAGAATTTGATAAAAATAAAACATATGGTGAGAAAAAATAAAACATTTCATAGGGCCCTAAACATGTCATTTTTGTTAAACCTTTATTAAATTGATGTAATATTGTATAGGTTTCATGATTTTAATTACTTAGACATGCTCTTTGATTATAAAATGTAATTTAACCATTAAAAAGGAGTTGAGAAAAATTAAAACGGGGAAAAAACAGAATCCAGAAAAAATAAAATGGAAAAAACGGAATTTGGAAAAAAATAAAACTGAAATGGGGGGAAAAAAAACGGATTTCATAGGGCTTTAGTTAGATTAGCATTCTCTCCTAAAGTTGTTGCAATATGCTGCTCTAGTTCTGGTCTAGAGGGTGTGTATGTGTGTGTTTTGCATGCTTATTTGGCATGTTGAGGCAACAAAAGAGAGGGTAATGTGAGGGTTATGTCCTTTCCCAAACAGCAGAAATCAGACAAGCAGACAAGATCAGAATTGAAAAATGTGTAGTTTTTAATGAAAAAGTAGTGAAGTTTTTTTTTCTTGGTATATTATAAGGGTTAGGGTATATTTGGGTTAGGGTTTGTTTATACAAAAATTAGAATGACTATTTTATGAAAATAATAGTGATCAGTGCTATGTTCACGTTTAGATAATTAGGTAAAAATGCTGTATAGGGCTGGGTATCAATATAGATTTTCAGGTTTGATTCAAATTCAGACTGTCACATAGATTTAGTATTCTCAGGACGTTAATCTGGTGTGCCACACATTACGTTGAGATATGCTGCCATCTAGTGGATAGGTATACGTGTTGCAGAATGGAAATGGTATACAATACCACTGAAATGTTTTGGGGTTTGGGGTTGTAGTTGTTTTTTTTTTTTTCTCATGCTCATCAAGGCTGTATTTATTTGATCAAAAAATACAGTAAAAGCAGTAATACTGGGAAATATTGGCAGCCATTGCTCCAGTCTTCAGTGTTACATGATCCTTTAGAAATCATTCTAATATGCTGATTTGTATGCATATTTCACGCAAAAATGAAAATTCTGTCATTAATTACTCACCCTCATGTTGTTCCAAACCCGTAAGACCTTCTTTCATCTTCAACACAAATTAAGATACTTTTGATGAAATCCGAGACCTTTCTGAGCCTGCATAGACAGCAATGCAACCATCACGTTCAAGGCCCAGAAAGGTAGAAAAAACGTAATTAAAATCATCCATGTGACATCAGTGGTTTAACCATAATTTTATGAAGCTACAAAAATACTTCTTGTGTGCAAAGCAAACAAAAATAAAGACTTTATTCAGTAATTTCTTCTCTTCTGTGTCAGTCTTTGATGCGCGTTCAAATAAGGAACCCGGACGCGCTGTGCCTTGTTTAGAAGCAGAGGAAGACGCACAGTGTACCTCAAACAGTCTTCATGAATATGTGCCTTATGTGAACCAGAATATACAGATGATGAGCTAAAAGAGATGGTTCTATGTCAGAACATCCCCTCCTGCATCAGCAGCATCACACACACAAGTCTTGATACTCTCTTGAACATGCGTCTGACACGAAAGAGAAGAAATTGAGTAAAGTTGTTGTTTTTGTTTTCTTTGTACAAAAAAAGTATTTTTTATAGCATGACAACACTACGACTGAACCACTGATGTCATGTGGACTATATTAATGATGTCCTTTCAAGGCTCAACATTTACCTTTTCTTTTTAAGAGCACAGTCAAATTTCAGGAGCAACTTCTAATCAATAATAAAAAGTTCTGACGAAAAATTAGCCTTCCCATTACAAGGTGATATTTGACTCCTTAAAGTGATTTACAGGGGAATTTTGTTACCTTTGTAATGGCATTTTCCAATTTATTAAAAGTATGTCATCTTTTGTCAGATTTTTTGAAAATGTATATTTTATAAGCTTTTTCAAATTTCTAATTAAAACAACAGAATAAGAACAAGTAGAATAAGAACAAGTTACCAATCAAATGCAATCAGTATTCACAAAATTAACAAAAAGTGGCTTGTAGGTGTATTTTCATGTTTAATGAGGCTCAGAGGTGGCATGAGTGCAATCAAATTTATAAATTCATGTTGAGATTAATGTTTTAAATATAAATTTTGAATATAGGAATATTAAATGAATTAAATAACTGAAAAGATACTTTAAAAATGAAACCAATACTGCCAGTAGGTGGCGGCAAATCACTGATTTAATTACTGAATCATTCATTCATTTGATTTTTGAATGGCTGATTCATTTAGAAAGTCTTTATGAAAGGGAAATTCAATCATTGACTCGGTAGATTCATTTAAAATACGCACGTTCATTCATTCACTCAGTTGTGACTGAGCAAAATCAGGCAATAGTGTTATAGTCAGACAATGTAAGTCCCTTAATAATAATTTCTTGTTTATTTAACTGTTGTATTAAATGAATATCATTTACAAACCTTAAAAATCATTAAAGCTGACACTCATCTTAGTTCATGGCGATCTCACAAGGTTTCATTATAATCAACGAAGCTCTCGACTTTGCACAATGAATCTCTTATTTACACTCTCTCTACATTTTGTTTATGAAAGGATTTGTGAGATACATTACTCAATGTTGCAAAAACACGTAGAAACCTTTGAAGCTCCCCTCAGCGCAAACACAAATATGCTGATCGGGTCAGTCGCACTGGTGATCCTAAATATTTTTTCATAGTCGCACGCAGTAGTTTTCAGTCGCAAATGGAAAATATGATTTGATATGATATGATTCTTTGTTGAAAAGAAAGTTTAAAAGAACAGCATTTATTCGAAATAGAAATATGTTGTCACTTCGATCAGTTTAATGCATCCATGGTGAGTAAAACCTTAACTTTTGAATGGTAATCTATGTAATTTGACTTACCTTGACTTGACTTAACTCTCAGTATGTGTGATTTTAAGCCTTTAAGCCTAAGCTTTAAGAATTTGTTACGCAGTCCATCACTCACACACTACTACATCTGTAATGTCAGCTTCTGACCAGCAGGTGCCTCCCTTTCTCAATATCTGCAACAACCTGTGTGCTCACACATGGGCGTGAGCAGGAGGAGAACGGCTGATCAGATTGCGTATGAAGATTGAGCCGTCAGTGGATATGACTGACAGCTGGCCTTAGGTGGTAATGATGTGCAGTGACACCCAGACAGAAGCAGTGGCAGTTGCTGTGGGAGACGGGTATCCGAAGTCTGAGACGGCACATTCAGTTCACACACGGCGACTAAATACACAGACAGGTTTTGCTCGTGTTCCTTGTTTGCGTGGTGACTCACACTCCCTCTCATTCCTCCCACTCCTGCACTCAGTGATGGAGTTCTAAATATAATCTCATTGTCTGGTTTATGAAATGCTAATCTAAAACCCTTCTGTCTCCAACTATCAAGACTATCAAACCACCGTGTCTAATTCGTGTGTTGAGCAGTGTAACATTAGCAGCCACAGAGACTCGAAGCACCACCTTTACCATATATGGCAGATGCAGGCACACGGATGGTTGTTCATCTAACGGCTCTTTGGTGAAGCATCTGCATAGAACAGACTCTGTTTGTGTGCGCACATGCATATCGACAGAGGCGGAGTGAGTAAGTGTTTGTGTGGGTTCAGGTGTGGGGGAAGGAAGCGTACTGTTTGTGTGTGTGTATGTGTGTGAATGCA
The DNA here is from genome assembly GCA_036247105.1 of Cirrhinus mrigala. Lineage (NCBI taxonomy): Eukaryota > Metazoa > Chordata > Actinopteri > Cypriniformes > Cyprinidae > Cirrhinus > Cirrhinus mrigala. Next base: position 14,715,340 of record CM070013.1, on the reverse strand, counting down.
TGTGCGACTGTTCACATGCTGTGTTTCAGTAAATGCTTTTTTTAGGTTCTGCCCCCAATTACTAATCTCTTATAGCTCAGAGCATTCATTGTATTACACAGTGTTCGAATTGTGTGTTTAAAGCTCTTGTGGGAGTCCCCCTAATCAGACAACCCCCCCAAATATGATTCATATTTCTGTCTTGTCCTTGTTATCATTGAGAAAACCTAATTCTAAGATAAAAACTTATTTTACGATGATCAGTGAATTACGTGTACCAAACAATCACTAAGCAAAGAAGAATTAAATATCTAGCCAAGGAAATTAGTATTTTCAAACAAGTTTAAAGTGATTTTTACCTTTTGTGGGCATTTTTTTTTTTAACCTTTATAAAGCCATTCCTTATTCTGAAAGTGTGCTTTATCTTTTGTGTCAAATTCTTATATTTAATCAAAACTTAGAATAATAAGACATTTTAGGCTGTTACCACACAAATAAAATCATTATCAACAAAATTATTTTCAAAATAGAGGAAACAAACACAAACGCTGCATCTGAATTGGCATTTAGATGTATTTACCCACAGTTTAATCATTGCATTTAACCTGCAGTTACAAATGCATGAGTAATGTTTTAATATTTTAATCCTAAAAGGTTGAATGCTGATATTTGAAGTTATTTTAAAACATGAAAAGTTACTTTAAATGTGGAGTTACAGCCGCCAGTAGGTGACAGCAAGTCACTGTTAATAAGCGAGTCATTGCGATTGAACTGAATCATTTAAACAGTTGATTCATTCAGGAATGAAACACCGTCATGTTGTTTAGAGTGCTGTGGCTGTGTTTGGAATGATTTTTGTTGGCGAAATGGGCAATATGGTGTCTAAAACGTAAGTCTCTTAATATTAACTTCTAGTTTATTGAACTGCTGTATAAAATCAATATCACATAAGAAAAAAGAGGCAGTCTTCGTGTGATATTAATTAACTATATGAAATAATATAAATATACACTTTCTGCCCCCATATCCTGAATTTTGGGGAAATGCGTTTTATTAGACTGAATCACGCAGTGAAAGAACACACTCTAAATGAGCACAGTCAGTCTAGCTAGTGTTTAAGCACTCATAACTGCTCTTATAATCAATAAAACTGTCCATGCACTGTATAATAAATTAATCTCTTACTTACATAGTTCGTACATCTCCGCTTTGTTGCTTATGATGAGGGAATTCGCAAACAAAACTGCAGGTTTTAGCAATGACTATTCTGAACGCCCCTGATTGGCCACTGCATTCTACACTCAACAGAGACGTGTGTGATTGGTTATAATGCGCAACGCTGCAAAAACACGTAAAAATAAAATATGATTTAACGTGAGCAGGCCTAAATTTAATACAGCAATCAAATCTTTTCATTTAATTTTTTACTGGTTTTATTTTTGAAGTATTATAGTTTTATTAAAAAACCAGTCCCTTAATGCTTATGGGAGGTCTTAAATATATATTTTAACATTTTAAAAAAGGAATCTTCTATGCTTTACTAAAGCTCAAACAGTAAACCATGGTGAACTGTACATTCATAAACTGATAAAAATGTACGCATTCAGTGCAGTGCATGACCCTAAAAGAGAAAAGGTCACAACACTTCACAAAAAAATCATAGGTTAGCCAGTTATACAGAAAACCGAAAGATTCACCCCGCAACACTCCAACATAATGAAAGGCTTTTAACCTTCTGTCTTTCTTTCTTGGCAAATTTCAGTTTTTCTTTTGCATTTTGTGAAACAGAAACTGTGAAGCTGAGAGCATGTGTGTATGCTTGCGTGTTGCTCTGTGTGTGGTAGATGCAGTAAACAGCTCAGTCTGAGATGGGTCTATCAGTCATCATAGGACAAAAAAGCTGTTGCGGTCCAACCACACGGGTAGCGCTCAGACGTGAGCGCACACACACACACACATACTGCTTGCGGCAGTGGCATCACACTCTAATCAAAGGGACTGTTGCCGTCTCTCTGTCACATCAGAGTTAAGAGACATACACACTTTCCCTCGGCACAAACACCATGAGTACCCATGTGCACGTACCCTCGCTTTGACACATATACAGCTGGCTTGAGGATGTTTGTGGTTGATGTCCTCCCCATAGGAAACCATGTGTGTGTTTTTGTGAGTAAAATAGTAACCTTGCTCATGGGCTGTTGGGGGAGTCAAAAGGATGTTAGCTGTATAAAACGAGCCATCTGAGCTGATCTATGTCTCTTTTTTCCTACTCGCAATATGCCGTGTTGATTGATTCCACTGTAGCTTTGAGGCACTTTCAGAATATTTGTTGCTAGTTTAGTCTCTCTGTCCAGCCAAACACAGCGAGTGTGAGTTTGGGACTGGACTATGTTTGTCCAGCCTATGGCCAACAGAGGGAGTGTTTGGGATCATTTTTGCAAATACGTTTGGTGCGGAAATTACAAAAGTTATTAAAAGTTAAGTGAGTTATTGGAAGTGGAAGTGGAATTGAATTATAGTATAATTGCATATTGCTTTGGGACTCTAAACAAATTATGTGTTTTTAATGGATTCACAGCACCTTGGAACAATCCAAATCTTTAGGACTTACTTTCTTTTCTTCTGTGCAACACAAAATAAGAAAAATAAGTACTTTTTGTCCATGCAATAAAAGGCAAAGGGGTCCAATGTTGTTTGAATATCTTTCATGCAGGCTTGGAACGACATTAGGGTGAGCAAAAGTCAGGAAGAAAGTTCCTCTAAATTCTCACTGGCTTGCTAAGCTTGTTTCATCATAAGCTTAATCATTTCTAGAGGCGTATGTGTGCATATTTGCTGTGTGTACACGTCTACTGTACGTACATGTCAGTGTGTATTCAAACCGAGCATATCGTTTCACTCTGATCTGCATATATGATAGGTTTTTGCGTCAGAGGAAGCATGCTTCGTCAGTAGAATCATGCTGCTTGCTGTCTGTGATCCCTCTCTCTCTCTCTCTCTCTCTCTCTCTCACCAGCTCTTTTTGACCCTCCCACTCTCTTAGGACAGACTGCATGCTCTCTCTCTTTCCCCATCCCCAGCCAACCTTCTTTCTGTCTCCATTCTCCTTTTTCTCTCTCTTGTTCTTTTTCCCCTCTCTTTTTTGCTTTCTCTAAAAGTTATCTGGTGAGAACAGGAGAAGACGTTTGGATGATTTTGACTGCTACATCAGGTTGTACATTTCTCTGACTCTTCTCTCTTGAGAGGTTTAGTTGATTTAGAGTTGTAGAGTGCAGTGCTGTGTCCTTTAGACTGTGATTTGTGCTAACGGTGTGTGTGGGAGTGAGACATGTCAAATCATCTGCGGCTTAGTTGTGATGATTCTGATGTCATTGTTATCTGTCTGATTCTGTCATCATCTGTTGCTGCTGTTGTTTAACAGCTTTGCGTTGTATTATCCTGCGGTTTGTTGTTGTTTAAAGCCAGGTGTTGTAATCTGCATTATATTAGTTTCAGAGAGAAAAGAGGATATTTCAAGCTGCTGTTGTTAGCGGAACTCTTCCTAGTCAGCTAAACTCTAAAAATAGTGCACTAATGCATGTACACTTGTGCTTGTGTGTGTTAATAAGACACCTTGGTACACCACAGTGTGACAATAAAGGAAAAGCTTTTAACAGAGTCAAGCAAATGATTAAACTACTGTGTTTATAGGCCACTGATTGTGTGTGGAGAGACTAATTTCTAGCCTGCTGGCAAAGAGATAACTCTGATTTTATATGCACAAACTTCACATTGCAAACTAGATATTTATTTAGAAAAAAGATAATAACTCTGACCGTAATTTCTGATTGCATGTAAAGCCTAAAATGCAGATATGTGGTACATTTAAGCAATATGGTATTAGAAGCTGTATAGTATAGTCATAGCAAAAGGTCACCGATAGGCATGACGAATAGCAAAGTGTTTTCATCAAGAATAAATTGTGATTCTTACTATGGTTAAATGTTTTTTGGCACTTCAAAATGGGGTTTTTAGTACAACTGTATGCACGCACAGTTGGTGGAAAGTTCTACTAAAGAAGAAAATGAGACCAGCCTAAATTAATGAATGTACAGTGACAGCATGGGAAGAAATGAGAGAGAGGAACAGAAACTCAGACAGTGTTAAAAACTGAGACATGATGTGACATATAAAAGTGAATTTAATGTATTATATAAACTCAGAAACTGTTGAAATGTTCATTAGTCTGTGTGTGTGTGTGTGTGTGTGTGTGTGTGTGTGTGTGAACATCTTATTTAGATTTTGACTAATCAAACTAGGAGTTTACCTAGTTTCACGTAGAAGATATCTATTATGAGTTAATCTATATATCAACTGAAAATTGGGTCATAATTGACCCTTCACAGGGAGTTTGAATGACAGACCAGTCATAACACTGAATCTGTCATTTTTCTTCGACAAACAAACCAGACAGGAGCGTAGATTAACGCTGATGAAACATGAAAAATTGTGTATTGATGTCTTTACGTGGTTGAAACAAGATAACTTCTGATGTTCATTAATGTTTATTCCATGCTATAATCAGTAAAGAGGAAGAGATGATCAGTTCACATGCTGCTTGAACTGAGACACTAAAGTGATCTGTCACGACACTTTAAAGAGCCACTAAACAGTATTTATTGTTTTGTGACAATTTTAAAGCTGAGACTATGGCCACGTTCACACAGCAGCAGAATATGGTTGTCAGTCCTGTATTTGAGTCCTTAATACAGTTATGTTCTCTCACAGTATTGTTACTGCATTCTTGGAACACACGCACTGTGTGAACGGAACATGACTGGACAACTAGTTGTCCATAATGTCATTCAGTGCGAGAGAGCTGGTCTACCGCACAAACGCGAGTCTACTGTGTGTTGCGTGCTTTCATGTGTCGTTTCAATAACTTACAGTGACAGAGAAATGAGCTACGTGTCATCTTAATGTTTTATATCCAGTCTCCACCGGAGCAGTTCCTGTTGTTTTGTGTTCTATGTGTGGCTCAAATGCTCCGCTCTTCACCCAAATATAAAAGCTGCTGACGGTTAATGAAGATTTGATGAATGAACTCATGGCTCGGTTAGACTCTAGTCGTGTCAGAAAGTGATAAAACTTTAAGTTTTATTGACCTCGTCATCTTTGATGTTACTTTGGTCACTGTTGCTATGGTTACTAGTAGGCGTGCAACGGATCGCTGTTGATCAGTGATCCGTGCGGATCACGACCCACGGTTCGGAACGCACGTGACCCGCGGATTAACTAATTTTAAAACTTGTAGATTACAGTGTTTCCCCTGCCATTATATTAGGGGGCGGCCCGCCCCCCTTGAAGGTCAAATAAAAATTATTTTCTATATAGCGCCAGATCACAACAGACGTCATTTAAGGTTACCTTTCCTATAGAACAGGTCTATACCTTGTTCTTTTATTAAACAAACGAAAACGCCTTATGTTATTTATCTTATTTACACAACGGCATGTTAACGTTACGTTACTTCAGGGGTGGCGAACTTCAGTCCTGGAGAGCCACAACCCTGCAGAGTTCAGCTCCAACCCTAAAAAAAACTCACCTGCCTGTAGCTTCTTAGTAAGCCTTCAGACCTTGATTAGCTTGTTCAGGTGTGTTTGATTAGGGTTAAAGCTAAACTCTCTCCAGGACCGACATTTGCCACCCCTGCATTACGTGGTCACGCGTCTACAATTTCTCCTCCGCTAAAACGCGGACGGGATTGCAAAGTCCATTCATGAAAACGGATTTACTCTATAGCACGGGATGCCACAGAATTCGTCAATTTTTGGATTAATAAATCAAAAGTAGGTCTCTCACTTAATTCGAATCGCGACATGGACTAGTGTCTGTGAATATTAAAACGCAAAAAGACGGTTTAAAAATTAAATCCTTCATGTTCCGCTTGGCTCTATAATGAATGGCGGAGACTCGGCTTTGTTTACTACACAAATAGTGAAGCACAGGTGACACTCGCGGTTATTTTTGGCCCTTGCGTCTCATTATATGACGACATAAACACATAAACTTAATCTCCAGAACTGCTGTAAGAGTCACTTCATGTAAATTTTACGGGTTCATTTGAGAAAATTAGCATCATATCATAGTGTATACACAGAAACTAACCGGCAACCTGTCAAAATAAAAGTAATGTTTAACATGTACCAGCAATGTATTAGTCTTATTTTACTTTTGTACAGTATAATGTAGGTGTTTATATATTCCTGTTTCTGGCAAATTTAAATAAACAATTAAATGCAGAAATTATAATAATAACAGAAATAACAGAAAAAAATGTTTGTTTGGCAGCAAATAAAAGGGTTTAATTTTCATTTCATTAAAAATAAATAAGTGTTTAATGCCTGTGTTTGATTATCAGAAAAATTAAAATACAAGAATTTCTGAAAAAAAAAAAAAAGATTGTAGGGCCCTATTGTTTAAAATGTTGAAATGTGAGTTTTTTCGACTTATTTCTTCACTGAACTAAATGTTTGTTATTACACAGTCTAATGTACCAAAAAAAAGTACCGCGCTGTACCGTACCGTAACCGCGGTTGTCAAGCCCAAAAGCTGACAGTGTGAACATAGCCTTTGCTCCACAATATATTTTTTTTACTGTGAGAACATGATGTGTGGTGTGAAAATGCCACGGCTTGTTGGACATAGCAACAGTGACAAGGTGGGCCGGGTCTTTGCGAAGGGTCAGTTGAGGACAAAAAAAAGCAGTTAATCAACAGAAGCAAATATTCTACCTCTATTAATTTTGAATCTCAGGGTGCATTTTTGACAGCAAACCTAAAGATTTCGAACCTAAAGGCAGATTGGTTGGGTTGAATGATGTATATTTCCTGACAGAACTCACCAAACACCCCAAACAAAAGGTGTGTTCGGCATAAAGCGTCGCTGTGCAGAAGGATGGGTGTACAACATCAAAGTCAGAACACACCTAATGCCGTTTGCTGTTCTAAGCGTGCTCCTTGTTGTGTGTACATAGGATTTTATTTTCACCCCCTGTGAACTAGGGCTGGGCAATACGTCAAAAAATTAAAATCTTAACTTTTTTTTCTATTTTTAACTGGTCAACTTGAAAATGTAACTACAACGTGATTCAAGTAACTTTTTCTTTATTAACCCTCTTGTTAAAGAAAATTCTATTCCAAGTGCACCACACATGAAGTTGACAACATGATGTAAATGTTAACTACTGTACATCTTGTACTTGTCTTATACAAATTATATGTTAAGAAATAATAAGAGGAAAATGCTTTAAAAAATATCAGATGTCAAGGTAATTCAAATTCAAAATGACTGGACGTATAGCACCAGTCTATTATTATTATTATTAACTATAAATGTTCTGTAAAAACAATGAACAGCAGCTTTCAGCCTGCCGTCATGATGCAAACATGAAATATCAGACGTGCAGTAGTAGGTCTTCAAAGGTGTTTTATTCGATTGCGCTGCTTTTTCATTGTTTTTTTATGTATGGTGCGCACCAGGGTTTGTATGGCAGCGTTCACACTTACTCAAATGAACTGCGCTAACGGAGCAGTCGCACCAGTTTGTTTTAATCAAACCAAACGGGACAAATGTGAACACACCCAGTCACCATGTAGATATACACAAGTTTCATGAACAGGCTTGTTTTACGTTTGTGTATAATTCACAGGCGCAAGGACAAATTATGCATACAACGTCTGAAAGCTGAGTCTGCTGAATTAATTGGTATCTGTGTTAATCATCTAACCTGAGTTTCAGCAAAAGACATGAAGACGTGCCAAACCAGAAACCAGCTTCAAAGCTTTATATATATACCCCCACATCTCTTTCATGTTGAAAATATCCGATTACCCATGGAAAAGTCGATTTGCAGAAAATGATCAGGATGGAGGTGGAATATTAGGATATAGTTTGAAAATGAAAATAGCACTCCGCACCTCACATTATATGCTGTTAATAAGAGAATATAAAGTGTAGGTAGACTCGGGTCATCTTCGCTCACATTCGGTTGTAACCTACAAGCGCCCTGCAGTGATCACCAGTGCCGAGGTAATAGAGAGGAGGTCACGTCTGACTCATCCACTCAAAAACACACTGAATTGAGTTTTTCAATGAATGTAGTTTCACTGAAATTCACAAAGGGATTTCAGAAAAGGGACATGGCGGCCCTTAAGCACACACGGGGTTATTTTTATGGCACACACTTCACAGAGTTGAACTGTTATGTTGAGACAGAGGCAAGGTCAGAGCTACACATTTAATGGCCTGCGACAACAAGGCAGAATGCAGGCATAGCGACTGCTGCAGATGAGCGTTTGTATGAAACCACTGACAGCTAAAACCAACAACCAAAAGTAGGCGTTAATCTCATCAATGCGGCTCAGCTAGCATGCGTCTCGCCTGACTTTGCTTTTTCCTCGTAAAAATGCTTATGTGTGTGTGTGTTTGTGTGTGTGTTGCTATTAATCAACTTCACTTTCTAACCTCTCCTTCAACCTCCAAGGTCTCCTCTCATCCCCTCTCCTCTGGTAGATTATAGTACAGTTTAACTAACACAGGTGTTGTGTTATCTAATGCTTTTGTGTCGAGAGGTGTAACCTTCACTTTACAAACAAAGCAGCATTAGCACAGTTAATCTGTTCCACTGTGGATCTGAGAATGTGTGTGTGTGTGTGTGACACAGAGGCATGTCATATCCAGAAACTGCCTCTGTGCTCTCATGTAAATATTTACTCAAGCTGAAATGACTCTCCTTCTCCACCCGCCCCTCTCTTTTGCCCTTTCTCTCTCCCTCTTTCTGACATGTCTGTGGTGAGCTATGGTAAATTTCAGACATGTGATTAGGGCAAAGGCATCTAAGTGAGATTTTACACTGAAAAGCAGTATATTATGCTGTACATCAACTGTAAATAACCAATGCAGTTTTTCTGACAATGTCGCTGAAAATATTTACGTCGTTGAGTTTTTATTAGGTAAAAAGCCATGAGCTACATTCACATTTCGTAGTTATTTACACTCTGATGCAGCCGTCTGTTTTAAGGTGAACAGATTTCTGAAATGGAAACTGGGTGCATTTCCTAGGTGTGCATTACACAATGTTTATGCGACAATAACCACCCCAACATGGAGTGCATTGAAACCATGTAATCTTTAATAGTGTAATAGTAAATCTGTGAGTTTAATTACTGCAAAAACAGCAAAGTTACTGTTACCCCTTGATAATATAATGTAGGCCTAGTGATTCAATAGCTTTTAGGGCTGTCACTAATGATTATTTTGGTAATCAAGTAATATGTTGATTTATTCTAATGATTAATCAAGTATTCGGATAATTCTAATTAATTTTTTTTGTAGTAATAAAAATAGACCTAAGTGAACAGTTGCCTTTAAAATGACTTAAATACATACAGTAAATAATAGCAATGAGGCAATAATAATTATTCAAATAAAGTATCAAAAGCAAGTAATCATGGTTTTATGGAACAAAACTTTTAAAATACATATTGTATTAAACAATAGAGCTGATGTACTTTACACATTATAACAAATGACTGCAGAAGGCACCAACGGCCTGACGATTGTTTTTACACTTTACTGCCCTATCTAATCCATGTTTAATATTGACTAAACAACGTTTAATTCAAATGTCCACTTGATTTTTAATATTTGGCCATTTCTGTATGATAGAAAAGTTACAGCCACTGTAATTTCTTGAATATGTGCACATCAGAGTGTAAACTCAGACTGAGGATTTGAGCTTTTATTTTGAAATTGCAATGAACAGTTAGCATATTGAGAAAGATATTGATGTATTCTCCTGTGTTTGCTTAGGTTTATAAATTATTTACCCTACAAATCTGATTAAATAGCGCATGTTGTGTTCCCAGATAAACGTCATAATAAACCCAAACTCACAACAACATGCAGAGATGGAGTTTGAGAGGCTCCACATGTAAATGATAAAAGTTTGTGTAGCAGCATTTACTGTGAACAAAGCCGCTCTGAGACGCACGTACGTAACCTACACGCATGTAAATAATTAAAGCGCATATATTAAACCTGCATTGCATATTTTATTTAATTAAACCATAGCGTTTGTGAATTCTAAATAGCATTATGCTATATTATGATTTTAAAATGGGTTTAATATATGGAATGCCCCACTTCCGGTATTTTGCTGATATGTGTTTTTTTACTTAATGGTTATACCACATGCCATTTCAGGGTCATTACACTGCAACGTTTATTGAAAATTGGATTTTCAGAACCAAATGAAACCAGCATGAATGCAAAAAGTATGTGTATTTTCCTTTTGTTTATTGTTATCGCTTTTATTTGTCATTGACCTGTAAACACAACACTTCCATGTCTGTAATGTGTGTGTGAGTGAGGGGGAGACAACTGACCACAGACAGTTTAAGCGCTTCCTCTTTCCCATGGTCTGGGGCACAGCCCAAGAGGGACAGCCTTGTCATAATCACGCACGTCGCGCGCACATCACACAAAATCCCTAATGGCAAACAGAAAAAATTCAGTTGCATACAGAGAGTTCAGATTCCCGATGGACAAGCACACATGTGCGCACACATGTGCGCACACATTCGGTCACACACAAGCATATACCATAAAGCACAGCTCACAGTGTGTCTGTGTGAGTGTGTCTGAATGTCCTGGCTGTTACAGGCTCTCTGTAAACTTTAATATGTTTTAATTGTTAATGATAACAGCTAGTGTTAGGTGTTGTGATGGAGTTAAGTGATATTAAAATAAAGATGGCCAACTGCTTAGATTTCGACTAGATTTTGAAAAAAAAAAAAAAATAATAATAATTTTAATATTAAAAGGGGGATGCATTAAGAATCCTTTAGAATTAAAGGAGTAGTTCACTTCCAGAATAAAAATTTCCTGATAATTCACATACCCTCATGTAATCCAAAATGTTCATGTCTGTCTTTCATTAGTCGAAAAGAAGTTAAAGTTTTTGAGAAAAACATTGCAGGATTTTTCTCCATATAGTGGAGTTCAATGGGGATCAGCGGATTGAAGGTTCAGATCGCAGATTCAGTGCAGCTTCAAGAGGCTCCACATGATCCCAGCCGAGGAATAAAAGTTATCTAGCGAAACAATCTATCATTTTCTAATAAAAATAAAAATGTATATATAATTTTTAACCACAAATGCTCATCTTGCACTAGCTCTGCAATGTGCATCATGTGTGGTAGCTTTACATTATTGTTTTACTTTTGTAAAGGGCATTTGAATTTCTTTGCATGTTCGTCTTACTTCTGCCTATGCTATGCGTGACCTTTCGAACGTGACTACATAATGCGTCAAGCTAGTGCAAGACGAGCGTTTGTGGTTAAAAAAGTATACAAATTTTTATTTTGTTTAGAAAATGACAGATGGTTTCGCTAGATAAGACCCTTATTCCTCGGCTGGGATTGTGTAGAGCCGTTTGAAGCTGCATTGAAACTGCAGTTTGGACCTTCAACCTGTTGGCTTCCACTGAAGTCGACTATATGGAGAAAAATCCTGGAATGTTTTCCTCAAAAAACTTGATTTCCTTTCGACTGAAGAAAGAAAGACATGAACATCTTGGATGACATGGGGGTGAGTCAATTATCTGGAAATTTTTATTCTGGATGTGAACTAATCCTTTAACAGATCTGAGAGAATTATAGCAGGCTGTTAGACTGTCAGCACAGTAAAATCTCTTCAAGAAATTGTCTCTCTTAATTGATTCTCTTTTCAAACATCAGCGCTATAGTCATCAAATACTGCTTGTGTAACAAAATCACTCCCTTCAGCAGCGTATTTCAAGACAATTGCTGTCAGAGTTTAATTGCATGCTTTGAGCAGTTTTCCCATTGTAATGCACTGTATTGGCATATAAAGTCTTTATAATATAGTTTAATAGTTTTGTGCTCTATGAATGTATGTATTTATTTGTTGCATATTTGTTGAAGTATTTGTAAATATCTGTTTATCTGTGTAAACATGCAGATATTAAGCCATACTTTCAGGATAAAAAAAATACACAAGCTGTCACTGGAGTGCTACCAATTTAAAAGGTACTAAAATGTAACTTTAAGGAACTAATATCCCTTTAGCGGCAAATAAGTACAAAGGTGTATCTTTAGAATGCGTGCCTTTGCAGTTACAGCTTTTGTACCGCTTTTGTTTTCTTTTTCTTTTTTTAAGAGTACATGAGCAATTCAGAGACAAGTTGCTATATACAGTATGTCAAGTTACATAGAATTTAATTTTTAAAACTATTTTGAGATTCCTGTGTTGATCTGTTTTGTTGCATTCTGTCAACACATTAAATTCGTTTAAATGGAGTCTGATGGATCATAATAATACAGGGTATTCTTAAGACCAGTCAGTCAACTACAACTCATCACCTAGTTGATTATGAAAATGTATAGTTTTGCACATGATAATGATATTGTGCTATGATAATCTAATTTACTTAGACATCTGTGTAGGCTTTGTCTTTTTTCTCACTTACGTTCTTTCTTTCTCTCTGTCTCCGTTAAACCTTTGCTTTCTGAAGCACAATATTTCATGTGCTCTTCAGCTGTAAAACCATTTGTTCTGTTTAGCAGTGTGAATTTGGTGCATGCTGTCTGATGCATTTTGTTTAAAGTCGTGCCAGTCGCTTCTGGACATGCTCAGATCATTTACTCTTAACACACTTTCGTCCCGGCTGTGATTCAGTGTCTGTGTGTGTATGTCTTTCTAATGTGGTGAAACTGTTATTTTAAAGAAGTATAACACAACCAGAACTGCTAACTGGGGATGATATAAAATCAGCATCAAAATAAAATCTGGTGTATTATGCATTATAACAATAGGTGTACTATGTTATTGCTGTAAGCAGTTACTAAAAATCTTTCTGATCGGAGATTCCACGTTTGATAGGAAAATTATTGGCCACAAAATTTAAAAGTGAAAAAATTAAAATATCTGTGTATCTATTTTTAATACATTGGAAGTCTCTATAAATTGAGGTGGAATTGCAAAGTTGACACTACAGATGAAGATTTCTGCCTGACGTCTCTGTCAACTTTGCTTTTAACAGTGCGCCATTCACAGCAAACATACTCGTCGTGCAAACAAGAGGTGGTCTTTGCATCTCTCACAAGGCTCTTTATAGCAGATGAACAGTACTGCCCTGTTAAAGCCTGCATATGCAAATCATCAGCACCACTCCATAGGACTGATCAATGTGCTTGTTGTTTGTGTTCTTCATTTATTTGTCTGATATGCTTAGCTGTTCGCTCGTTACAGCAGTTTTGATGGTACTGTCTTTATGCACATATAAATGTTCGAGAGAGATCATCTTTAACCTCGGTATCAGCACTTGAGACTCGACTGACAGCTTTTCTGATGTCTCTGAGCATAATGGAGGAGGAGTCATCTGTATCCTGTTAAGTTGTAAATTTTAAGTGTTTACATGCAAAGTTGTGCATGAGGCAAGAGGGTGGTAAAAAGTCATTAATGTGCTGCCATTACGAACACTTGTCTCATTTACTGTTGTCCATTAATTTTTTCTACTCTGTGAACTCATTTAGTTCATGCATTTTTTCAGCATTTTTGTTAAATGTGCTAAACAAACTGAAATGTCAGCATTTAATAAGTCTATTGTACAAGTGTTGGTAGTTGAAGAATTTCAACTTGCTTTTGTCATCAATATGAATTCATGCATTTTCCCTATTTTTACATTTAGATTAGCTTTTCCATTTGCAAATGCTAAAATAAATAAATAAATAAAAACACAAATAATTTAATGCTGTTATCAAAGCATTAATCTCAGCCATTAAGTTTTTCCGTTAAAAACGTATAGTACAATATAGTGATTAACAGAAGTGTTTAACATTTTGCTTTACCACATAGAGGGTAGACAGTGAAGTAGAATGTTTGTTTTGTCAATTGTGCATATGTTTGTCGTTTTGCTGAAGTGTTAAATGTGAAGTTTCTATTTAAAGTAGCCTCTTAACCAGCTTTAACCTTTAGCTCCAGACCACAGCAGTTTATCATGCAACACTAACCCACCCACACACCATTTTCTATGCTGCTTTCTTGCTCTCAGATATGGTTTTTAATCTGGTCATGGTATAAGCATTAGCTCTACTGGATTACACACACACACTCATATACACATAATCCAGCCCCTTAAGACATGAGAGTCATCTGGTGTAGTTGTGTGTGTTCTGTTTGGAGAACAAACAGCCTAAAATGCTTGAAAGGGTGAAGTGACAGGCTGTGTAAAGATTAATTTGAGATGTGCAGGAATGTAGTGTCTCATTTATGATGTTCACTGTGCAGAGTACAATATAGTTATCCAGTTTGTTGCAATTTGTTTCAGCAATGCCATAGTGTATGGATGTAAAATTGCAATAGACAACCTAGTGACTTCATTTGTGTGTAAAAGTAATCTCATGATTTTATAGATTAGGGGTCCAAAGCCCATCCATGTTGCCATATGCAGGCCCATACAGAACCTGTGTCTGCAGAATTCTAGGTCAGGTCTTGCCTCTTCAAAAACCTGTTTTGAGGAAATCTCAAAGTGTATTACTGTAAGGTATCTATTTCCACATTTTTTTTTTTTTTTAAATCTATTTATTCACTTTTTTATCTTATGTTATTACTAAGATAAAAAAAACAGGGAAAAAAATTGAAAAACAATTCAACAATGTTAATAATAATTTATTCCTGTGTTCAAAGCTAAATATTCAGCATCATCACTCCAGTCTTCAGTGTTACATAATCCTGCAGAAATCATTCTAATATGCTGATTTGCTGTTCAAAAACAGTTTTTATTATTATGTTATTATCAAAATTTGATAATTTGATCAAAATGGTTGAATAATTTTCAGGATTCTTTGATTTAATAGAAAGATCCAAAGATCAGCATTTATCTGAAATAAAAAAAACTTTTGTAACATAATACACTATGCCATTCAAAAGCTTGGAGTCAGTGTAACTTTTTGGGGGAGGAGAAGAAATGATAGAAATGAATACTTTTATTTAGTAAAGATGCTTAAAAAGTTTTCAAAACATATGATAAAGACACTTATAACGTTACAAAAGATTTCTGTTTTAGATAAATGCTGTTCTCCTGAACTGTTGATTCATCAAAGAAACCTAAAAAAATTCTACTCTGCTGTTTTCAACATAATATTAATAAATGTTTTTTGAGCAGCAAATCAGAACATTAGAATGATTTCTGAAGGATTGTGTGAGTGGAGTAATGATGCTAAAAATTCAGCTTTGAACTCACAGGAATAAATTACATTTTAAAAATCTGTATAAATACAAAACAGATTTTAAGTAATTAGTAAAAGTATTTAAATGCAGGTCTGGTGAGCAGAAGAGACTTCTTTAAAAAAACATTAAAACTTTTGACTGGTAGTGTAGATCTTATACATTACTTCTCTTGTATCTACACTTTAACATGGAATCTGCTGAAATACATTGGAATTCATTGCAATGCTGTGCAGTAGTTAATGATTGATCACTTTATTGAAGACCATGCAATTAATAGGATATTCAATGATGTTCTTAACTTGTGATGTGTAGAGCATCAAAACAGTGGAATGCAATGTATTTAGGCTGGTTTGGCCATTTCATTTTAGTGCAAATTATTTATAAATAAATAAAATAAATAAATAAAATTTATACAGTTTTTTCGAAATGAAATAAGTGAAATAAGATGAGTTGCTTTTTGTTGTGGAATGATTTCAGCAATGGAAAGCAATGCCAATATATTGCATTTAGCATTGTTCCTATACTGCGCACTTCACTGTAGCATGAATTCTCTTCCATAGGGAATAATGCAGAGAACAGAAACGAAATTTAGAAGTATAAAGGAATTTTTTTTTTCAACGCACTATATAAGGAATGGTACATATAGTGGAAGTTATAGGGGGCTCAAGGCAGAGGTAGTCTCAGACAGTGGAAGTCTGAGTAGAAAGGGCAGTATCAGAAGCAGTGGAAGTCTGGTAGTCTTAGAGGTAATGTCAGTCTCATAGGCAGTTTCATCCTCCGAGGCAGTGGCCATCTCAGATTCAGTGTCATTCATGGAAGTGTTGGTCTGAGTCAGTGGTAAAAAATGAAGGCGGCAGAAATTATTAAACGGTTAAATCTACTTCATTTTTATATTAGTAACTCTTACTGTTAATATATGGTTGGTTGCTCTCTTGGTGAAAAAAGTAATTCAGTTTTACTGTAAATGTCAAGATCCCCCTTTCATCATGACATTATAAACCAGAAATGTAACTATTACATGATACCTTTCAAAGCTGTGCAGAGCATCTCCAGGTCCTAGAGAAGCAAATAAAATCAACTTAGAATTTAATGACTTTTGCACTGTGCTCTCATTATGACACATTTGATGAAGATAATTTACTGATGAAACGATGACTGACTTACTAAACTTGCCTAGATATTATTTGAAACCGCATGCCAGTTATGTCTTGGTTTTCTGATTTGTTGGGGGGAAAAAACATTCAGTTTTTTAACAAATATCTTCTTTTAAAGATCACCCTTATATCATTAAATCAAAACCTTTCGAAACTGGCAATGTTCCTCCTTATCAGAAACAAATGCAAAGCCTAGAACATCAAATCATTTTAACGAAACACTTAGATTGTGCATTCATTCAGATATATTTGATGAAGATATTTACTTGATTTACTTATATTTGTATATTTTGGTTTAGTGAATTTTTGTTCATTCTAGAGGAGTACTGTAACAGCACCAGACAAGTAGTGTTCAGTGTGGTTTAATGTTTGCTGAAAACCAGATGGAATCTTTTAGACAACCGTGGAAACTTAGTGTTGTAGACAATCTTGCAGACTGAATATATTAGACTATTAAGTCAGTTGAATTGTCCATGCAGTCAACCTGACTGAAACGTGCAGACAGTCTTGCAGGTTGAATATTGGTGTCAACTGAGTAGACTGAATGCAGACACAGAGGTTATCTGTAAATGGAAAATCTGTCTTTTTTTTTTTTCAAGTCAAGTCACCTTTATTTATGTACCACTTTTGCAGTATTGTTAGCATTTTGCACCTGTCACAGGATGCATCAATGTACCGCTTTTTTTTTTTTATTATTTAAATGAAGATATGGTTTAGTGCAACTATCAAATTGCCGGGTTCACTTTGTTTTTACTTGCACAATTTTCAGCATTTTTGTGGAAGCAAGTTTGCAGTATTATTTTTACCATGTATGGAATGAGAAGCAAACTTGCTGTCAATGAAACACAAACATTAAGATCCCCCTGTGATTTTTCCTCCAAAATAAAAGCTTAAAGATTTTAATGCTTAAAGATGTAAATATTTAATAAATAATTGACAACAGGCTGTTGAATTATTTCAAAATACAGCACACCTGAGGTGGTAAAGCATAATTTTAGAGCAAGTATCAGAGGTGAGAGAGCGTGTGTGAATTACGCTTTAGAATGTAGTTGTGGCCAAAAAAATAAGAGGCAAAGACATTTTTTCCACTCTGCTCAGTTTGGACACTGAAAAGGTCTGAGAAGGCTTTTGTAAAGAGTATATCCAAGTTTGAACGCTCTTAAAGTAACTCTTTCTATTGGCATCAATGTGTGGTGTCTTTGTTCGTTTGCCTCGATGTTTTAGCATCAGCAATTTGAGATGTTTTCATATTGAGACTAAATGTTTACATACTGGTGTTCGTATCATTTGCTGTATATGACAAAACAATCAAAATAACTTTTTTTTCCTCCAAATCGTGCAGCCCTAGTGTATATGTACTCTGAACGATGTAAGAAAACAGTTGCAGAATTCTTGTACCTCTCTCTCTCTCTCTCTCTCTCTCTCTCTCTCTCTCTCTCTCTCTCTCTCTCTCTCTCTCTCTGGAATGTCACCAGGTAGCCGACCCCGTCTGCGTGAGTTTTTATGACTCGGAGCTAAAAATATAAGTACCATTGTGTTCTTTCTGCACTTAGTTTGTGTTATTTGAATTTGTCTCGTGCTCTTTAGTTTAATGAGTCAAGTTTCCAGTTACAAGTTGGTCTAACAGCCTTACCTTACATGAGTCACCAAAACCTAATTACCAGTCTCTCTCGCCCTTTCTTTCTCTGCTGACTTCAGCCCACAGACCTTTTAGCGCTATAACAGTTGAGTGTGTGTTTCGTGTTGTCTTTCCCTTGAAGCAAGTTAACACTCTGTTGTAGGTAGGCCACGGGGGCGGCCTTTTTGAACAGACCCTCCACGCGTTCTTTCTCTCTGTGCCTCCACCTCGCTGTTTCTCTGCTGGAGCGCAGTGCAGCGGATATAGTACAACAATAGATGAAATATCAGCTCATTATATACGACCAGAAACACTTTTTGAGATATTTGGGACAGACAGACAGACTAGCAGTTTGCCTAAACTATCATAATATGTTATAAAACGTGCAACAGTGTTGTGTTAGAAATAAAGTATTTTATAGAGAAACAAAGGTTATTAGAAATAAACGTTATATGCATGTGGAATATTGTAGCATATAATTAGAAAACACTGAGGGATGAGAAGATGGAAATAGTCAGGATATGCTCATAGTTCTTCTGAAAGAAGTCCACTTCCAAAACAAAGATTCACATATAATGTACTCACCCTTTTGTCATCCAAGATGTTCATGTCTTTCTTTCTTCAGTTGTAAAGTAATTATGTTCTTTTGTGGAAAACATTTCAGCATTTTTCTGCTTATAATGGACTGATATGGTGCCCTGATTTTGAGCTTTCAAAATGCAGTTTAAATGCGCCTTCAAACGATCCCAAATGCGGCTGTAAATGATCCCAGCCGAGAAAGAAGGGTCTTATCTAGTGTAACGATTGGTTATTCTAATAAAAATAATACAATTTATATACTTTTTAATGCCACATGCTCGCCTTGTCTTACTCTGCCTGGGCTGTTTTTTTCCAGTTCATGACAGTTAGGGTATGTCGAAAAAAACTCCCACCTCATGTTCTCCCTCAACTTCAAAATCCTCCTATATCGCTGTTTTACCTTTTTTGCTAAGGGTGTTTGATCTTCTTTGCATGTTCACTTTGCAAAGACTGGGTCGGAACTTCTGCAGCCATGTAGGATGATTTTGAAATGATTTTTGAAGTTGACGGAGAAAATACGTAAATTATTTGTAAATTGTTGTTCTGGAAGTGGAGACTTTAAGACCTAAGGTCACAGTAACTGAGATGTGTACTACTGTTTGTTTGGTCACTTTTCTTTTATAGCCTTCCTCTTTGCGAATGCTATACTCTGGAAATATGTTAAAATTTGTATGTTACTGGTTTGGATCTGATTTGATCTTGAATAGTCAAGTGGCCTACTGCAATGGGGTACAATTTGCATTCGGTGTATTCAATAGTCTGCAGTTTAGTCAGGCCCACTCTTACTTACAGTAAATCCCACACAACCGCGCAAAGCCAGGTAGTAGATTTCTTGACCTTTTGTAAGATGACCTCAGTTTCCTCTCAGAGCATAGTTCACACAGTGGTACATTTTGAAATCGTTACCTCTTCTGACCTTAGCGGAGTCACACTTAAGACATAGACGCACATTTTACCTGCCACTGTCATCTTGACATCTAATTATTCAGCAAATATCTTTAGGAACTAAAGAGCATTTGTAGAAATTGTAAGCAATGAATATAAATCACCAAGCATTTTTGAATTACTTGGAAAATTGTGAATAAACTGGTAAAGGCTGAAAAATATTAGCTGAAAGTGGCTGCCATGATCATTTGAGATGAACATACAGTAGAGTATATCAGACTTATACTTTTGTAGCATTTATCCATTCCATTATGAGAGAAAAAGTAACACCAGTGTCATCCACCAGAAAAATGCTTGGCTGTCACTTTAAAATCTTGCTTAAATAGAGTCTGACAGTGTCATAGTTATATTCATGGACTTCTGTTTATGGAAACGTATATTTACACTATAAATTTTTCTGCCCTTTCCATTTATTTGCATTATAGAATAATGTGTTAGTCATGTGGTTTATTTTTGACAAACTGTTACTCTCTGGTGACCTTTACCAGTGTGGGAATCTGATAACGGGCCTGCGAGCTCACATGACTTATGAAACTTTTTCTTTTCAAACGAGATCAAACTGTGATGCTTGAGTTATGCACAACTTTTGCATAACTAAAATAGCTTTTTTGGAGGCTGAAGAAATTAATCCACACACTTTCAGTGTTGTTTAGACTTTGTATTTCTTCATTTTTCAGTGTATTTAATTACAAAAATGAAGGTTTTAATTAGATTCCACTGTTTTTATTGTCTCTTTTTAAAAGGGATAAAATGTATACTATACTGTGTTTCATTGGACAGTCATGTAGGTGGTCTTTTCATATGCATGTGCTAAATTGAGTAACTTATTATGAGCATTAATCTCATTTTATTCATTAAGTGTTCCACAGCAGGTTTATTCTGTCATATTTAGCTGGCTATCATGTTTATGAACATGTGTTTAAAGAGATAGTGTTTTGTAATTTTAAGGCCTCATTTAGACTGTCAGTCCAAATCGATTTTTGAGCATGTCTGATTGGAATTTGATCATACACTACCAGTCAAAAGTTTTTGAACAGTAAGATTTTTAATGTTTTTTAAAAGAAGTCTCTTCTGCTCACCAAGTCTGCATTTATTTGATCCAAAGTAAAGCAAAACCAGTAAAAATTTAAACTATTTTTTTCTACTTAAAATAACTGCTTTCTATTTCAATATATTTGAAAATGTAATATATTCCTGTGATCAAAGCTGAATTTTCAAAATCATTACTCCATTCTTAAGTGTTACATGATCCCTCCGAAATTATTCTAATATGCTGATTTGCTGTTCAAGAAATTATTATCAATATTTAAAACAGTTAAAGGGGTAAAAATGATAGAAATGAATACCTTTATTTAGCAAGGATGCTTTAAATTGATCAAAAGTGATGATAAAGGCATTTACAATGTTACAGAAGATTTCTATTTCAGATAAATGTTGTTCTTCTGAATTTAATATTCATCAAAGAAACCTGAAAAAATTTTACTCAGCTGTTTTCAACATAATTATAATAATATGTTTTTGAGCAGCAAATCAAAATATTAGAATGATTTCTGAACGATCATGTGACTAGAATAATGATGCTAAAATTTCAGCTTCAAATTTATGTGAATAAATTACATTTTAAAATATATTCAAATAGAAAGCAGTTATTTTAAATAGTCAAAATATTTTAAAAATGTAATGTTTTTGCTGTACTTTGGATCAAATAAATGCGGGCTTGGTGAGCAGAAGAGACTTCTTTAAAAAAAAATTCTTACTGTTCAAAAACGTTTGACTGGTACTGTGTTTAGCGAGTGTGTGTGTGTGTGTGGCAAAAAAAAAACACATAACAGTTCTTTACAAATCCTTTCAAGCTACATTCATATATGGTTTGAAATTCTATTTAAACTGCTTTTCTGGAAATCCATCTGACCGCTCAGATCGGATTTTGCGACTTTCTCACACCATGTAAATCGTAAACACGTCAGACATTGTTTGTAGAAAACATGCTGAATGTGTTTGCAGAAACAAGGTTGCGTTGTTGGGAAGTACAAGTTAAGCCGTAAATGACCATATACTGCTGCTCTACCCAGCTCTTTGAGTTTTGAGACTGGTGGAGATGGCAACACCAAATAAAGCGCATTCCAGCTTCCTACTTTTCTGCCACTGACACATGTGTACACCTGTATGCTGTTGTTGTTTCAGCATGGACATACCAACGCAAAGTTGTTGCCATAAAAAAAACATTGCAGATATTCTGTAAAATAAAACCACGGGGCGCACAAATCGAATCTGAACGGTTGTGATACACAGTGTGGACAGTCAATAGTTTAATTCAGATTCCAATCAGAGAGACAAATTTGAATTGACAGTGTGAGCAAGGCTTGTCAAATAGTCACGCTGTTGAAATCTGAATGTAGACGATACTATAGATAAACACATTTTTTCATATCTAACATATAAATTGTTTTGAATTTCTTTTTGCCATTAATGTAATCTGTAAAGTTTTAAGTCATACTTTAGCACCAACTTGTGCGTGTGCATCAAACTAAAAGAACATAATAGAACAGGAGTACAATAATTTTGACTTAATATATTTATTAGTTCAGTAATTCATGCTAGACAAAAGTCTAATATTTCTTGTTAGACTTTTTGCTTTAAAAGCAGGCATTGTTTATATTTATATTATTATAAATTATATGTTTATATTTTTATCCGATTAGTTGAAGAAATAATTGACAATCAAAAATCAGAGAAATAATCGATTATCAAAATAAGTAGTGAGTAGTTCTTTTTGAGTATTGATGCAGAATTCATGCAAGGGTGTTGGTATGGGTGAGGGTGGTGGGATGTGTTTTTGAGGTTAATAGATTTAAAGAGAGACTTCCGACAGAAATGCTTCTCAAATCTGCCAGTAAAATGACAATGACTCATGTAGTTTCTGTTTCTGCGGAACACAGAAGTCATTTTTAAAAAAGTCTTTCAAGCGTTTATGTCCATACAGTGAAAGTCACTCGGGTCCAGTGTTCTTTTGGACCATTTTTGGGTGAACCATCCCTTTAAGGGATCTGTTGAGAAGTCTCTCTGTGGGATCAGAAAGCGTAGAGTGGAGATGACTTCTATAAATATCGCGGTCAGATACACTTTCTCCAGGTAACGTTACCTGAGCGCAGTCAGGTATATCATGATCACATTATACTCCTGAATCAATTGTTATCGTATGTCGTCCAGTTACGTAGCATTGCTGATTAAAGGAGGTTTCATTTGCTTGATTACCATTCAGACAGATACTCGGATGCAGAGGATTTAGATGCTTAGGGCAGATGGTTTCATCTGAGTTGATTGGCGTTGAATAGCACTGAATAGAGCTGATTGGAGTGATTAGTGGAGGTCTGATATCCCATCATTGTTATTTCAAAAAAGGTCAAAGGAACAGCACTGTATTCATGGAGACAATCAGACTAGAATTGTTCATGTGTGTCGTAGGCTGTGTATTGTGTGTGTTGACCGACTCGCTCTTGCGCCCACAGCGTCCTCTGGGGAAGACATCATTCGTGGCTTATAGCCTCCTCTCTTATCACCCAGTCCAATGTTTGGCCTGCGTTTCAGACGGAAAGCTTGTGAGCCAAGCGGACACAGGCGCTCCAGCGTGTCACTTCCAGCGAGTAAAGCGCGCCGGCGCTCCAGCGTGGGCCTGCCGTCAGCAGGCCTGGCTCAGAGGCGCAGGTCTAGCGCTCAGCTCCAAACCAGCAATGTACGGCCAGGGCTCTTACAGTACAGAAGAGGCCACTTCACCAGGAGAAGGTCGAGCGGTGCAACGGCTTGCCTCACCCCACGGTTCGCTATCCGTCGAAGACAGGCTGCCAAACACCGCAGCATTCACGCCCAGCTCCTGGGACCTTCACTGCTCTTGGCTAGCGTGGTGCAAATGAGTGAAGATTACGAAACAGAGAATAAGAATGTAGAAGAATACTCCTCTCTTTCTGATAGTGACTGTAGCCAGGAGGAGCACAAACAAGCAGGGATCGACTTAGAGTCGGAGTCTGATAAGTGTATGACCTGGTTGGCTCAGGGTTTGTTGGCAGGAGAAAGTATTCAGCCCCGCCCACTCATCCGCCCCCCACGTTGCCTGCGACGAAACTCCTCACACTTACTGCCTGCTGAGGCTGTTTACCGGAGCCCAGACGCTTATGGGCTATACGGCCATTACCGTAGGACCAGTCAGACACAGGGCCCGTCTAATATAGGTGGATTGTGGGCAGGGAGGCAAAGTTCTCTTGCAGCTCGAGGATCAGTTGCACTGTACAGGACGAGCTCCCCTTGCTGGCCAGATCTTGGTCTTTCACAAACATTGCAGGAAACTTACTACAACCCACAGATTGACACATGGAGTGCGTTCCTATCGTATGTAGTGCCCTAACTACAGCTTAGTAGTGTGTGTTTGTAATGTTTTCACTGAAAAGCTATTTGGACTTTTCTATCACGTTTTGTTGCTGTGGGTATGTAAGAGCGTATATGTTGCTTTTCAAGCTTTGGGGAAGAAGTTATTTTTAAATTTTTTTTAAATCAGCACCACACAATTTCAACCCCAAAGTAAATTACCTTAAAGGGATAGTTCACCCAAAAATAAAAATTCTGTCATTAATTACTCACCCTCATGTTGTTCCAAACCCATAAGACCTCCGTTCATCTTCAGAACACAAATTTCTTATGAACCGACACGTTCAAGGCCCAGAAAAGAAGTAAGGACATCATTAAAATGGTCCATGTGATGTTTATGGTTCAAATTTAATTTTATGACGCTATGAGAATACTTTTTGTGTGTAAAGACTTCAGTCAACAATTTCTCCTCTTCTGTCTCAGTCTTTGATACAGTTATGGGTTTGGAACGACATGAGGGTGAGTAATTAATGACAGAATTTTCATTTTTGGGTGAACTATCCCTTTAATAGAGCCTTACTGTACATCAAGCACTCCAGCAGTAATTCCAATATATAGATTAGTTTGGAGTAGACGTCACAGTTACGTCACTTGCAGTTATGCGCGGATTCTGGTGGCAGAATAACACTGGTAACAAGTGGAGGAAAACATGTTAAATCAGTGGAATAAAATAAAAAAATGTATTGTTGTGACTTCGGATGTCAAAATTGGAATACAAATCATTTTTATAGAATACTGTCGTCAAAGGTGTAATTTAAAGCTAAACGCAAATGTTTAAATGGACAGACTAATGGATGAAACCTGCTATGATTACTCTACTTTTAAAGCATAAATTTGATTTGAACAATAGGTCTACATAATATTCACATATGCAGTTCATAATAATAATAACAGTAATAATAATAATTTGTTACATTTTATATAGTTACAGCATGAAATACAATATTTAAACCTAAAACATTTTACATTTACCTATTTAATCTCACAGGTCTGACTTTTTTTTTTCTTTTAAGTTTGTATCTCATATTTTGCACTTTATAACTTTATTTATCTCAACAATAGCAAGTTTGTCAATTCTGAGGAAAAAAAAGCCAGAAGTGTGCGACATAAACTCATCATTATGACCCAAGGGGAAAAGAGTGATTTTTCTTATCAGAATTGTGAGATATAATCTCGGAATTGCAAGAATAAAGTCCAAATTTGGAAATATAAAATTTACCTTTTTTATTCCAGGGCTTCCATAGACAGCCCACTTGAAAACTGTCATTTTCTGCCACCAGATAACCTCTGCCGACAAAAAAGTCATCACTGTTTGCAAAAACCAAATTGGTCTATATGTGATTAGTAGGGGTGTGACGAGACACTTATCTGACGAGACGAGACGAGACACGAGACTGGGTTCACGAGAACGAGATGAGACGAGATTTTTAAACTTTTCTTAAGAAATCCTCAGTGATTAAATATATAGGGAAAATAGTCTTTTATTCATCTGAAAAAGACAAAATGCAAAAAAAATGTAGGTGCATTTTGAACTTTATGAAATGAATTCATTTTAATGAATTATATGCAGTAATAAACAACATTTAAACAAGAGCTTCATGATTCTGGATAAATTGAGAATCCCAGTTTTCAATAAATTGGAGACCATGATTCTCTCACGATTCTGGAGAAAAAAGATATAACAATATAACAATTTACTAGTGGTTCTGACAAACTGTTCATTGCTTAAGTCTTTTAAAAAAACATATATTCATTTAAACAAAAAAAAAACAACAACAACAACAAAAAAACATTCAGTAAAGGAGTCAGTGTCTCACTTCATTAAGACTTGTTTGACTATTGAAATCTCCTGAATGAATGATTCAATAACATACTTTTTTTAAACGGGCAGTTGTCGCCACCTCCTGGCGGCAGAGGATAAGCGTTACTATAAGTACAAGATAGTTTCGTTTTGATCGCTACTGCAGACATTAAGTGTTTATACCCAAACTATAAACTTTTATCCCAGTACTTCTGTTATTTAAATGTCTGTAACATATAAATAATTATTATAATGTGGTTGAAAAGACAGTTTGTGTTGCTCTTTCTGCGTTAACATTTACCCCGACCCTCTGATTCATTAACATGGGCAGCGACAAAACGTGCTTCTCACGCTCCACTGACACTCGCGATGTGAAACAGTCCTAATAGACATA
This sequence comes from Cirrhinus mrigala, assembly GCA_036247105.1. NCBI lineage: Eukaryota > Metazoa > Chordata > Actinopteri > Cypriniformes > Cyprinidae > Cirrhinus > Cirrhinus mrigala. Next base: position 14,689,157 of record CM070013.1, on the reverse strand, counting down.
TCTAAATCGTTGTCATTCAGGAATAAGATCGCGTGGGTGTTTGAATCGAGATCTCGATATTTTAAGGATTAATCGTGCAGCTCTAATGTAAACACTGCAAAATGTTTTAAGAGGATATCGTCACGAGATCTCGCGAGATCCGACTCGCGTGCCACGAGATCTCGTCACATCCCTAGTGATTAGTGAGGTGATTATGGAGCTTTGTCTGTTGTATTCTTGTATTCTCTTTGGTATTTTGACACTATAGTGAACTATTCCTTTAGCTGAATGTGACTGGTGGAGTTTAAGAGCAGTGGGATTATTTTATGAGTGTGGGTTTGGCTGCTGAACACAAAGATTCAATGTTTCTGTTTCTCTTTTATTATTATTATTATTTCCTTTCATTTTTCAAATTGAATTATCTCTATTTTCCCAAGGCATTTTTTAATGTTTAGCATATGATGCACACTGTTAAACAACAATAATTTAAACATTTAGTTTTGTTTGGCACTTTTACTGTCCTTCTTTGTATATGTATACATCTAGGCTATACATTGAGTTTCTGTTTATCATTTTTGCGTGATCTTTTATGGGACTTGTCTATTTTGTGTTTGTTTGTAGGAAGGCCATTGCCAAGTCTGGTCTCCAACACCTCTCATGCCAGCCCAGTGCTGCAGTGTTGGCCAAGGGGGAAACGGACAGAGAAATCCGCAGCACAGTGGACTGGAGTGTGAGTAACACAAACCCAAATAATCTGGGCTTCAGATCTCTATTCATTGGACTCTTGATAGAGCTACGGTTTCTTTCTCTGGTTTCACATTTAATTCGATGCTTTGTATTTGAGCAGGAATCAGCTCTGTATGGAGAGCACATCTGGTTTGAGACAAATGTCTCTGGGGACTTCTGTTATGTTGGAGAACAGCACTGTTATGCCAAGTCCCTGGTGAGTGTGTGTGCTATAGGAATGCCAGCATAAGTCACTCTATGAAAGAGTGAGTAAACAGGAGAGTAAATAGCGTGAGATGTGACAAATTCCAGATTAGAGAGAATAAAGGAACTTGTGATGTATGGAGAGTATGGGTGGATGGTAAAGGTGGAAATAAGAGAGAATCTCTCAATTTCTATTTTTCGCTCATGTTTTCTCTCTTAGTGTAATGCTGCCCCCTGGTGGCTAGTTTACAAAATGCATTGCATAATTTTAACTTTCACATTATGTGCAATCATTATAATTTAGTGAAGATCACCTCAGGCAGAGTAAATCTAATGTTCTCCTGTTTTTCACAGCAAAAGTCTGTTGCTCGGAAAAAATGTGCAGCTTGCAAGATCGTAGTCCACTCCATCTGCATTGAACAGCTGGAAAAGGTGAGTGCTGGTACCAGTGGGAACACAAAGGTAGAGACATGATATGACACTGCATCACAGACCGTACGTGTTCCTCCCTTCAGTTATTGGACTGGAATGCTCCGTCCCAAGGGGAGGGGCTTGATGAGGTGCCTCTCAAAGACCCTTCATTCAGAGTGAGAAACCCTCTAGCTTTTTCTCAGACTCGGCTGGGGCTAATGGATCACTCACACATCTGATCTCAGTAAAGACTGGTGACTGTCTGGCCTGATAAACCTAGTAGAGCCAAATAACAGCATCCTGTTAACATCTGGAGCCACTTTAGCTCTCAGTCCATCCAGCCTGTGAAGAGGACATCCAAATCTCTTTTTGATAACTTGATTGGTTTGAAGTTAAAACAAAAGCTGGTTTTAATCATATACTGCAGAAAGGTTTTCTTGCCAGACATATTCTTTTTCTTGTTAGTACCTAATCACTATCAGTTTGATTGGGCAAGGCAGTATCGGGATGTTGGTGGTTTTATTTTATACATGAAGCACAGATTCTGTGTGCTTAGTGTTGAATCTGGCTGGTGGATTTGACAATTTATACCTGGTATGCGGGGCTGATTGTGGTGAAATGATGTTTGATCAGGGATGATTTTAATCATACTTCACACTAACCAGGCTAACAAACTCAGAGAAGATGTAAAGGCAAGTGGTGCTTCTGGTTTTTGTTCTGTTCTCATACAATTCCAAAATGATTTTTCCCTCTATAGAAATATGAAGCTCAGCTGGGAACCTCAAAATCTGAGCATGTTTTCTGGAAAACAATGCCAAAGTTTATGGTTTTGAAGAGCTGCTATATGTTGGGGTTTACATTAGGGTAAATAAGATTTTTTTCTTTTTCTTTCAGATAAACTTTAGGTGTAAGCCATCTTTTAGGGAGTCAGGTTCACGGAACATCCGGGAAGTGAGTTTGTTCTTTTTTTGTTCTTTTCTTTATTTTCGAAATATCTGTCCCATTCTGCCTGTTTTCCAATTCTGTCAAACTTCTAGCTGTAAAACCATCATATTTCGATATAAACAGCCAACAGCAGTGTCATTGTATTGGTATTATTTATTAATTTAATTTTAAGATAATTAGTCCTTCATTTTCTTCATTTTTATTGGTAAGTTAAAGATTGTAAGTAGCTCTTGGAGCTGTCTGAATGACCCCAGACTGTTTTAGACACACACACACACACACACACACACACACACATTTCAGGGGCAGATGCTGTTTGCTGTTTAAATCTCTCTTTTACCTTCTGTTTTCCTTTTTACGCTTTTCCTATGTCGCTCTCCTTACTGTAATCCATCCCTTGACTCCTCATCCCTATCTCTTCATTGCACTTCTGCTCCTCTGTGTGCCCTGTCTCTTCCTGTCTCCCATCTTGCCTTGGTGGGTTAGCACACCTGGCGACGCAGAGCTTTCAGAGGTCGCCGTGCTTTGGAGCAATTGAGAGGTGCTGCAACTAAATGTAGTGCGCACACCTCTATCGCACAGGTATCACACACACTTTCACACAGCTGTGGTGACACCTTTACTTGGCTAAATGAGGGCTTGTACAAAAACTACAAACTAACCTAGTTAGAATTAGAATTGTGTCGTGTTCACAATAAATGGATGATGATCCATAAATAAATTGAGTGAAATTCACAAAAAACTAAATCACAAATAAACAGAATGACATCCACAAATATGTTATTAATTAATTAATAAATAAAACCAGCTTTTTTATTGTTATATATATATTAGTATATGTAAATAAACATTGTGCAAAAAATCCATTTGTTGTCTGAAGTAATGCAAGCGAGTCAGAAATGTAATGGTGCATCTGTGTCACATTACATCGCTTCATGACGCATCTTGAATAGTGTTTCTTTAGTCACATCGCTTCACATTGTGACCTTCATGTCTGGTGTCAACACTGTGTAAACCCAAACTACAGTATAACCCTTAATCCTAAAAGACAACTTAAAACTGCAGAACCATATAGAATTAATTTATACTTAATTTTAATAACTTTAAAAAATAATCGGAATCTTTTTGTCTATGGGTATGTCTAAGGGAGTTTGTACCTTAAGTATTTAAGTATTTCCCACCCTCATACAGGCATTTTATCATGGTGAGTTGACAGATATTTTAAATACACTTCCAGAGGTTTTCTGTTCTCATTTCTGTTCTGCTGCCTGCTCCTGTTCACATCATATCCCAAACTTTTGGATCTTGATCTTGTGGTGATGTGGCATCTTTTTTGCACAGATTCTCATAATCTATGGATGGCACAGTTATGTGAGACCTTGTGTGTGTGTGTTTTTTTTCTTTTTATGGCAGCCAGCAATAGTGCGACACCACTGGGTTCATCGGAGAAGACAAGAGGGCAAATGCAAACAGTGTGGAAAGGTGGGTAAAATGAATCACAGCTAGAGTGTTTAGACATAATGTTTGAGAAGTTACATGTATTACATGTACATTTCCAAATGCTAATAAATAAAGTTAAGATTTTAAGTTTATAACAGAATCTGATTTCCACCTACAGGGGTTTCAGCAGAAATTTGCCTTTCACAGTAAAGAGATTGTAGCCATTAGCTGCTCCTGGTGCAAACAGGCAGTAAGTCTCAGTCTCTCAGGCTGTATGCATTAGTTTGTTTTCATATCGTAGAGTATGTAAGTGTGTGTAACTTTCCTCTCTTTCTCTGTCTCTCTACAGTATCATAATAAGGTGACATGCTTTATGCTGCAGCAGATAGAAGAACCGTGTTCATTAGGAGCACACGCCGCCGTTATAGTACCTCCTACCTGGATCATACGGGTTCGCCGACCTCAGGTATACACATATTACGCCCTGTTACTTCTCTATTAGGCTTATTTGCAGTTGTATAGAAAACATTCACAAAGTGAGTTAGATAATAAATTGAATTTGGTGGCTGTGTTAATTATTAAGCAGTGCTAACAGCATCTCTATGGCAAAATTAAAGGTGCACTAAGCAATTTTTGAAAAACGCTTTTGACTGCAGTGTCGGACCGCGTCCAAAAACACAAAGCATGACTAGTAATGATAGAGAGAAGAGAGGGATCAATCTGAGTGCACAGGACCAGTGTTGCCAAGTCCGCGGTTTTCCAGCGGCATTGGGCTTCTTTAACACTGTTGCCGTGGGGTTGTTTTTCATGTCCGCGGGATGAAGTGACTCCAATAACGTGATATTTAGCCCCTGGAATGTGAATTTTACCAGGGGAACCGCGCCAAAAAATATGTATTTTACCTCCAAACGTGATTGGGCTAGTTTTGGACTAGTTTTGAGTAGAAATTAGCCAGGTTTTGTTGTGAAAACCTGCCAACCCTGCACAGGATGCAGATAAAGAGAATTGGAAGAAAAAAAAAAAAGAGGAAAATATCGGAGGAACAGTACTTTAAAAATAAGGCTTACAATCAGGCAAGAGGTAGGACCCACGTAAATACCGGAGCAGCTTTCCAGGTCCTGTTGGGGTATGGACGTGTTTGTTTGGGTGCTTTCAAATATCAACATATTTTGGCAAACATCGCTTAGTGCACCTTTAAATGTAAAGCGTTAGATATAAACACCTTCGATACAAACCCTACGGCATTTTGGCTACAATACAAAAAGAAATGTTTTTGTTGCCCCTGTTTGTTGTTTATAAACTTCAACATACAAAATGTATGATACAGCATTCTTTGTTCAGCACTAAATTAGAATAACTAAAATGTTTTAAAAAAAATGGCAGCTGTTCTGAGTTTTCCATGAATTTTAAATGCTCAGAAACTGTATAGAACTGCATGGTGAAATGTAAATAGTTTCCATTGTTTTTAATGACTGTGTTTGATTTTGTAATGGAGTGCTTTTGTAATGTTGTGCTATTTTTTTATTTTTAATCATAGTCCTCACTAAAGTCAAGCAAAAAGAAGAAACGAACGTCTTTCAAACGCAAATCCAGCAAGAAAGGAGCAGAGGTATGAGTAAAACCAAATAATTGATTGCATAATATGGATAATTAATTCCATTAAAGAAGAACACTTTTTGGGTTTTTACATCTTCACCCCTAGTATCTTTCTTTTTCTTCTTTTTCAGGAGGCTCGATGGAAGCCCTTCATTGTGAGGCCTATTCCCTCTCAACTCATGAAGCCACTGCTGGTATTTGTAAACCCAAAGAGTGGAGGAAACCAGGTATTATAATTAATATTAAGTAATCAATTAGTACTGGTTATATTAATAATTATTAAATACACCGTAACAATGATAATAACCTATATTAACTATTTCCCTCCTGCTCTCTCCTTCTCTCTCAGGGAGCTAAAATCATCCAGTCTTTTCTGTGGTACCTGAACCCTCGGCAGGTCTTTGATCTCAGTCAGGGGGGTCCCCAGGAAGGGTCAGTACCTGCATGTGGCGTGCATGCTTCAGAAGAACAATACCTGTCTGTCCCATTGGTGTAATGTGTTGCAATAAGATGATTGATATTTTTGTTATGTATATTCTTTTTTTTTCCATATTTTAGCTTGGAGATGTATCGCAAAGTTCACAATTTGAGAATTTTGGCCTGTGGTGGGGATGGCACGGTGAGTGAGTGAGCATGTCTGTATATGACAAAATAATTTGTTAGGAAATAGTCTGTGATGACTTTTTGTACCTTAGGTTATTGGTTTATGTAGGAATTATAAACCCCTCCAGTAGGGGGCGGCACTGCAGTCTTATCTTCCAGCCTGTGAGCTGCACCAGAGATGATTCTCTTGCGTCATAATACTATGACAATATTCCGATGAGTCATGTGTTTAAGGAGTTTTCTGACATAAAATGCTGATTTGTGTGTCCTGGTTTACCCCATGCTGTCACATCTCCGTAATCCGTTTGTGTGAGTAATTAAGAGCGTTAAAGTGGAATCTGAACGCAGTCATATTTCATACTCTGACTTTGATCCATGAGAGAGAAGTTTTGGAATAATGCCTTAAGCCCAACCGAAATAAGGAGTTTTAATCCACCCTTCCCATCACTCGTCTTCCACCCTGTTGAACAGCTGAATATATGCATATTCTCCTGTTTTTCTGTGGGGTTCTCTTGGTTTGATGTGATTTTACAAAGCAAGATATCTAACTCTGTCTTGTTTGTCATTTAGGTATTAGATGATTTCATCCGTGTGTGTCTGATAGGGACATTTATTGTTTTTTATGGATTTTTTTGAGCATTTTATGCATTTCTCTCTCTCACACACACACACACTCATGTTAAATGTTTTGTTGTCTCAGGTGGGCTGGATTTTGTCCGCTCTTGATCAGCTGCAGCTAAACCCTTCCCCTGCTGTCGCAGTACTTCCTCTGGGCACGGGAAATGACCTTGCTAGGACGCTAAACTGGGGTGGGGTGAGTGAAACTTAGGTCTGAAATTTGCACGCATTCTTATAGAAGAACTTTGAGGTTCCTTTGTTGTAAATTTCATCGTAATTCATGCAGCATAATCTGCTCATCCATTTATAAAATGGTTTGCTGAATGAGCCTTTTTTTCTACAATCATATGCATGTAGGGTTACACAGATGAACCTCTGAGTAAAATCCTGTCTCACGTTGAGGATGGGAATATTGTACAGCTAGATCGATGGAATCTTATTGTAAAGCCCAACCCAGAGGCGGGGTCAGAGGAAAAAGATGAGCAGGTGACAGACAAGGTACAGTAAGAGCTCCACCTGCAGTGCTGTTTCTGTTTGCATCAGTATGTAAGCAGCTGAAGAGTGATTGATGTTTCTCTGCTCCACAGCTCCCTCTGGACGTCTTCAATAATTACTTCAGCCTTGGGTTTGATGCTCATGTCACTTTAGAGTTCCACGAATCCCGAGGTTGGTGTAAAGGCACTAGTCTGTCATATAAATATAACTGTTTAATAGCAAGTGTGAGAGTAAAGGCTCAAGTTTCATCTGCCACGTCAGATTTATTGGTGCTAAATTGAGATGAATGATGGTTTCTCTTTACACTTCAGAGGCCAACCCTGAGAAATTTAACAGCCGATTCAGAAACAAAATGTTCTATGCAGGGGTAAGTAAAGTACACACAAACTCTCACACTCAAACAGCCAAGTTCTCACAAAGTATTCACTTTATCCTGTATATTTTTTTCCAAAAGCATGCTATTGATCTTGTGAACGATTCATCCATGCATTTTTCATTTTTTAAAAAGCTTTTGCCTTGTAATACTTAAAGGAGAAGTTCACTTCCAGAATAAAGATTTCTTAAGAATTTACTCCCCTGTGATCGAAGATGTTCATGTCTTTCTGTCTTCAGTCGCAAAAAAAAAAAGGTTTTTGAGGGAAAACATTTTAGGATTTCTCTCCATATAGTAAAGTTCAGTGTTAGCCAATTGGTTGAAGGTCCAAATTATCTAGCGAAATGATCGGTCATTTTCTAAAAAAAATAAAAATAAAAATAAAATTTAGATATATTTTAACCACAAATGCTCATCTTGCACTAGCTCTGCAATGCGCATGTGTGTCTTCACACATTACGCAATCATGTTGGAAAGGTAACAAACGATTAGTTCATTGTCTGTGTACTTCACAAAGTTCAAAAAGGTAGGGTTCACCTCAAGTTCACTTCCAACTTCAAAATCGTCCGACATCGTTGTTTTACCTTTTTTTTTTGTAAAGCGCTTTTGAATTTCTTTGCGTGTTCGCTTTGTAAACACTGGGTCGGTACTTCTGCCTACGTCACACGTGACCTTTCCAACTTGATTACATAATGCGTGAAGTCAAGCTAGTGCAAAATGAGCATTTGTAGTTAAAAAGTATATAAATTTTTATTGTTTTAAGAAAATGATGATCGTTTCGCTAGACAAAACCCTTATTCCTTGGCTGGGATCGTGTAGAGCTCTTTGAAGCTGCATTGAAACTACAATTTGGACCTTCAACCCATTGGCATTCCAGAACAATCCTGGAATGTTTTTCTCAAAAACCTTAATGTCTTTGCAGACAGACATGAACATCTTGGATCACATAGGAGTGAGTAAATTATCAGGAAATTTTTGTTCTGGAAGTGAATTTATCCTTTAATCAGAATGTCATAACTGGATCTTCCAGTAGAATGGCAGACTGATGCTGGACTTCTCCAATCATTTAGTCTGTTTAATCTCCACCTCTTTCTTCAATCAACTGCAATCTCACATTCAGATCTGCCTTTATCCAATCATTAAATGATGCATAGAAACAAGTCCATGCCCTACATTTTTTTCTTTTCAATAATCTGTGTCACTTGAATGTACATTAGAATTCAGAGAAAAGCATCGGTCACTATTTCCGTTACATCACGACTTTAATAAATGCAAACCCCTTTGTTAACCACAACATTAATGTGACAGTGAGTTGGTGGTGACAGAAATGCAAATGATGTTTCTTTTTTTCTACAGACAGCGTTTTCTGATTTCTTGATGGGCAGCTCCAAAGACCTGGCTAAACACATTAGAGTGGTGGTAAGTATTGGAGTTAACTAAACAAAGACCTCTTTGTGGAAAACAAGAGGGGAAATATGTGTGCAAGCCTGTGTGTTTGAGTGTTTTGATATGCAAATGAATATGCTGTGTTTTTTAGGCTTGACTCTAAGTCTCTGTTTTTGCGTGTTTGTTTGCTTGCATTTCTTCCTCTTGGGCTTTAGCACTGAGAGGTGGGGTGCCTAAATTTGAGTTGCAACCTTTTTTCTGCTGACTGTTGGTTTGTTTTGCTGACTTACTCAGTTTATACCACTTTCCTCTCTCTCTTATTCTTCAAAGTGTGATGGCACAGATTTGACCTCTAAAGTCCAGGATTTGAAGTTGCAATGCCTGGTCTTCCTCAATATCCCCAGGTAACACACAAAAATTCTTTCTTACGCTACCATTCACAAGTTTGTAAGATTTTATGTGTTTGAAAGAATTGTTTTATGCTCACCAAGGCATTTATTTGATCAAAAATGCAGTAATACTGTGAAATATTTGTACCATTTCCATTTTAATGTATTTGAAAATGTAATTTATTCTTGTGATGGCGAAGTGGAATTTTCAGTTCTAGATATGTCTGTGTGAAGAGTCCGCATGTTTGGATGTTCATGTTTATTGCAGGTACTGTGCGGGCACTATGCCATGGGGCAATCCAAGTGAGCATCATGACTTTGAGCCGCAGCGTCATGATGATGGCTGCATTGAGGTCATTGGATTCACAATGACATCATTGGTATGTTTCACCTACCTGAATTAATTTGAAGTGAGTTTTTATAGTGTGATTGGTGAATTAAGTCTCTGTATTGTTTGTTATGACTGTAGGCCACGCTGCAGGTTGGAGGTCACGGTGAGAGGTTAAATCAGTGTCGTGAAGTCACCCTCACCACCTTTAAGCCAATCCCCATGCAGGTGGATGGCGAGCCTTGCAAGCTAGCTCCATCTGTTATTCACATCTCCCTTAGAAACCAGGCCAACATGGTGCAGAAAACCAAGAGACGGACATCAATACCACTGCTCAATGAGTAAGTGCATGCAACGTGTGAAAACCAAGTGGCAACCTCCTGGTCTCCCTCTTGAAGCCAACACAGAAGTGACTAAAACTCCAATTCATCGACTGGCTGCAAAAGGGAGTCAATCCCATAGACTCCCCATGTTAAAATGCCCAACTCTACAGCAGAAAAAAATGTGTTTACAGCCTGGGACAAAAAGTGGTTTTGGTCTATATAGCTAATTTCGCCCTTCATGTCAACTGTGTGGGGGGTGAATTTTTTATAACTCACCCGTTTAAATTATATTAAGCCTTAAAGTTCTGCATAATTTAGGGCGTGGCCACTTGAGTGACAGGTGGATTGCCGCTGCTGTCACCACCGTCGTGCTAGACGGGCGTGGTTTCAGCAACCAGCTCCTCCCACGTCCCGCCTCTTTGCCCATTTTCGATTACCCGGGATTGACTGTTGTGATATCTATAGAATTTTTTTGAAATGCTGTCAAGTCAAATTTATCTTTAACTATGACTCTTTCCTGGTTTCTCTTTTTGGCCAATAAATCCCACTCAAAATAAGCGTGTTAAAAGGCAGTAGTAATATGTTATTGCTGCTGGTGCTGGATTATTTGCAATATTATAGTGTGTAGTATTAACATGATATTAATAATATTTCTTTTTCTATGTATTATTTTTTTTAATATCATGGTTATTGCCAATACTGGTGTATTACAACACCCCGGGTATGTATGTTATATCAAGGAAAAGGTCTGCAATTTCTGAATGAGATTTAAAGAGCATGTCTGCTCTTTAAAAGGGCACAGCACCAAAACGTGTGCACACACACGTACATTTGAGTATTTGATATGAGCTGATGTTTAAAAAATAGTCAGAGTGAGCAGAAAGTTAAACTGCTGGATTGATGTCTCTCTCTATAGAGCCGTTACTGAAAGTGTGAAAATTTAGTGTGATTTATTTGCTGTCGCAGTCTCATTTCTTTTCCTTGACACTTGAAGTGAATATATTACCCTCATAAATGGCTGCTAAGGACAGACAAGCTTGCTTAGTCCTGCTGAAATTAGATAATCGCTCTCTCTCTCTGAGGATTTGTTAATTTCACACTTGGCCGATTCGAGGTGAAGGAATTGTATCGACGGCAGATAGGCCTGTAATGAAACATCGTTTAAAAAGCTAAATATCGGAAGTGGAGACAGATTTAATTAGTGTGGCGACAGCAGCACTGTTTAGTGAAGTGCAAAACACTGTACCTAGCCAAGACAGCGTACTCGCTATTACACACAGCTGTTATCAAAAGCTTTGTATTGTATGTTTTACTTTCTAACTGGATTTTTTTTTTTTCTTTTCATCCAGTAGTCAGCAACCATTTCCAGACCGGTTACGGATCAGAGTGAGCCGTATCAGCATGCATGATTATGAAGCTCTGCACTACGACAAGGAGAAACTCAAAGAAGCTTGTAAGTATAAAACAAACATTTCAGTCCAGAAAATACACTTGTTACTTTTAAAGGGTTAGTTCAAAGCCATGACCCATGTCGTGAACATTGGAGGGGGAAGGTTGTGATGTTCTTTTTAATTAAAGGAATTAAATGGTCAGAAGGGATTTAAGAAAATAAAGAAAAAGTAATTGGAACGAAAAATAAATTCTAGACCTGTTCACACCAAGAATGATAACTGTAAAGATAACTATTATGACAAAAAGTATTGACATCCACACAGATGAATTATGCCATTCTGTTTATTATAAGCACAAACTGTAGTTACAGTATGTCTTCTGCAGATTTAAAGGGGACATATTATGAAAATCTGACTTTTTCCATGTTTAAGTGCTATAATCGGGTCCCCGGTGCATCTACCAATCCAGAAAACGTGAAAAAGATCAACCTAGTACTTTTTCCTTTTTTTTTTATGTAAGCCTTTCTCTGCAAGCTTGTGAAAAAACGAGCCGCTCAGATTTCTCTCCCCCCGTGATGTAGGAAGAGGATCTTATTATAATATTACCGTCCCTTAATCTGCACAATTCCACCCACGGCGCTGCCGCTGTGTTTTTGCAAGCGACAACAGTGTACCGGTTCTAATGCCATGGCGAAAGTTCGAGCAAAGCATGCTAACTTTTCTGTCGTTGGCTGCACAGAAAAGTTGTGTGTGCTCAGAAAACCGTATATCAGAAGTTTAACTAATATGGTTTAAAACACATGATTTCAGTGCAACAGACATGATAATCAAAACCAAACAGATGTTGTTTGGCAAAGTATCTGAGGTATGAGCTGTAAAGACACAGTCCTATTTTGGAAAAGGGGATGGGGAGCAGCAGCTCATTTGCATTTAAAGAGACATGTCTGAAAACTGTGTTTCTGCTTTCACTCAAAATGGGCATTTTCAAACTGATGTAATTTATGGTCTGTGGGGTATTTTGAGCTGAGACTTCACAGACACATTCACTTGAGACTTATATTACATATTGTTAAAAGGGGCATAATAGGTCTCCTTTAAATGCGCAAAATCGTTAGAATTATGTGAATTCTGATTGGCTGTCAGTTTTATTTCTTGTCAGCTGGACGAAAAACATTCTGAAAGCCATTCCAACGATATCATTCCTCTGTGTTGTTTTTGTTATAGTTGTGGTGTGGATATCCCTATTTTCACAGAATAATGTTAAAATTAAGTTATTCATTTTACATTTTTTTGTCATTTTAACAACAAACACAGCTGTGCATAAAGGAATGCAGCAGGGCGGAATATCAAATGTTGTCGGCACCGACAACCCTGTGTTCAGTACACTGACATATAGCGCCATTGCGTTACGGGCATCCCGAGTTTGAATCCCAGCTTGTGGACCTTTCCTGATCCCACCCCCTGCTCTCTCTCCTGCTTAACTTCCTGTCAGATACTTACTGTCCTATTCAAATCAAGACAAAAAGGCCAAAAATGAATCTTAAAAAAATATATGTGACCCTGGACCACAAAACCAGTCATAAGGATACATTTTTCAAAATTGAGATATGGTTTGTTAGGATAGGACAATATTTGGCTGAGATACAACTATTTGAATATATGGAATCTGAGGGTGCAAAAAAATCTAAATACTAAGAAAATTGCCTTTAAAGTTATCCAAATGAAGCTCTTAATAATGCATATCACTAATCAAAAATTAAGTTTTGATATATTTACAGTAGGAATTTTGCAAAATATCTTCATGGAACATGATCTTTACTTAATTTCCTGATGATTTTAGGCATAAAAGAAAAATCAATAATTTTGACCTATACAATGTATTTTTGGCTATTGCTACAAATATACCCCAGTGATTTAAGACCAGTGGTTTATTTTGTGGTCCAGGGTCACATATATCAAATCATGTCCATTTCTAATTATTAGGGGAAGGGGGTGAAACTTGTCCTCCTCAATCCACTTGTTAAGTCTGACGTCACACATGACGGTTTGCAGGTTTCCAAGTGCTCTATCACATCCCAAAAGCAAACGACATATGGAGCTAGTATACACTCACTTTGTGCTGTAATACAACTGAAGTATCATGCTTGTAACCTTTCTCCATGCAAAGATTCATATTTTCTAAATAATTAAAATACTGGTGTCTGGGACGCTGTGAGCTCAAACAGTATTGTACACCATGAATTTATAATATCTTAAATGTGTGCTTTAAATAAGCAGTGCTAACTTGAAGCTTATTCTCACTTGAAACGGAGTAGAGGCTTGGTCCTAGAAACCCAGAAACGGTATTTGTTATGTCACAACTTAACAAGTGGACAAGTGGATATTTATAGTGGTTATGGCTCTTTGTTAGCTCACTCAAAAATGGTCAGAAAACTTTCACGTATATTAAAAATATTTCATTTGTGTTCTCTAAGAGTATATTTAAGCTGCAGTTGTATTTCTCAGCACTAGGTGTCGTCCCATCTCTACAGTGAGTGATTGTGGCATGTACTGATGGAATTAAGTGGATTTTTGAGAGTACATTCAGATGCAGCTTTATGCTTCTATTGTGTTTTGACACAGAGCAATTTGTGCGGGTCCATCAGACGTTTTAATGTCAAATTTCTGGTTTTGGCGATATATCATCAACTATTTTCAAAAAAATCAATTCTTAGCCCAGGTTTGTTTTATTCTGCTAGTGTGTAAGAATGTCTTAGTGTGTGTGTGTGTGTGTGAATAAGCAACAGTAAGTGCAAATACATGTGCAGGTATACTTAAGCTGTTTGTATAAGTATGCACGACACAGTGCATAATAAGATAATTGAAGTATTGAATACTCATCGCACGTCACCTCTGTTTTTCAGAAGTGCGCTATGCCGAGACAAATTGTAGTGTTATTAACTTGTATACATGCTGCACAAAGCTGAGCTTCTCAGAAAGAAAACAGACTGCCATGATGTTCATCTAACATCTTAAAAAGACACATTATTGCTTTAGTTTGACTGAAATCAAACTTTTAAAGTTCATGTCAACTGTGAGAAAGTGATTAGCGCTTTGCTGTTAGTACAGCTGTTCTGTACTCTCTCCTTTTGTGATACAAAAATATACCACTCATCCCTGTGTCTCATCTGCTCACTGCTGTCAATCCCTCTTCACTCTTCAGAAGAGCCTTGACAATACCACCGACTGAACAGAAAGAGAGGGAGAGCGAAGAACAAACCTGAATTGAATTTGGGAACGACTGTTCAGATGTTGCTAAGCAACCCAACATTCCTCAATGGAAGAGACCTCTCCCATGTCTCGCTACTCTCTCCCTCTCTCTGCTCGTTTCTTCCTGCCTCCCCTGTCGCTTTCTCTCTGTCTCACTCTCTCACTTCCCACTTTGTCAGAGAAACTTGCCGTCCTCTTGAGAATGCTCATTTAATTTAGAAATATTACCCTGCCTCTCTGAAGCCTGTGAGACTCAGCTCAGGGTAGGGCATGACTACTGCTTCTTCGGCTTTCAAATATATACTACTGTATCTTCATAACGCTAAGGGTGGTTGAGTGCATCACGCTACAGTTGGGATCTCAGTGTGGGATCTATGCTTTTTACCCTTTTCCTCTAAAGTGACTTGGACATGAGAATATCCATATGCATGAGAGGACACATGTACCCTCAGCAACCACTGCAGAAACATCATATTTCATCGTATTCTCTCACTGACAGCACATATAAGAGCAGGCCTACAGTCATGTGTCTGCAAAATGCCTGCAGTGGTTTAGACTCTTTGCCACATCCTCCCCATCACGTCCTATTACTGTCTGACCTTGTTTCATGTGGATTCTGTGGATTAATTTGAATGGGTTTGATTGGGTCTGAGCCAGTGCATGTTGCATGCAACTGCCATAAATCATATTCATCAACTTTTCTGCCTACAGATGCATTCACAAAGATTTTTCTTTCTTTCTTTCTTTCTTTCTTTCTTTCTTTCTTTCTTTCTTCTTTTATTTTTACCCTTTCTCCCACTGCTGATCAGTATCTCCTGAGAGAAAAAATGTGGGCCAAGTTTTTCACAACACACAGCAGACTGTTACTGTGAGAGTGATAGAAAGCTTCTGTTTTTTTCTCCTCATCCCTCGTTCTAACTTCTCTTTTTGTGTCTTTCCTTATCACAGCAATTCCTCTGGGTCTCATCGTTGTCCCGGGAGACAGTGATTTGGAAACCTGCCGAGCTCACATCGAGAGACTACAGGAGGTAAAAAATGAGAGGGTGGGGTTCACAGATGGAGAGGGGTAAAAGTGAGAAATGAAGAGGACGGGAAAAGAGAGAGGAGGAGAGAGGTGTTAGGGTTTGATTAATGATGGGAACAGTCAGTCACAGTCAGAATATAATGAGGGAGAAGTTACACTGCACTACAGTACAGAACAGAACAGAATTATCTGCCGAATTATCCTGTAGGACACAGATTCTACATCTAGTGGCAACACAACACAGTATCACAATTGTTTATTATACAGTAGCAAAGAAAAATCAGCAACACACTTAGTTGAAGTCAAAAGTTTACATACACCTTGCAAAATCTGCAAAATGCTAATTATTTTACCAAAATAAAAGAGATCATAAAAGTGCATGTTATTTTTTATTTAGTACTGACCTAAATAAGACATTTCACATAAAAGACGTTTACATATAGTCCACAAGAGAAAATAATAGTTGAATTTATTAAAATGACCCTGTTCAAAAGTTGACATACACTTGAATTTTAATACTGTGTTGCTACCTGAGTAATCCACAGCTGTGTTTTTTTGTTTAGTGACAGTTGTTCATGAGTCCCTTGTTTGTCCTGAACAGTTAAACTGCCTGAGGTTCTTTAGAAAAATCCTTCAGGTCCCAAAAATTCTTTGGTTTTTCAGCATTTTTGTGTATTTGAACCCTTTTCAACAATGACTGTATGATTTTGAGATCCATCTTCTCACACTGAGGACAACTGAGGGACTCATATGCAACTATTACTGAAGGTTCAAACACTCACTGATGCTTCAGAAGGAAGTTGTCTTCAGTGTAAAAAGGTGGATCTCAAAATCATATAGTCATTGTTGGAAAGGGTTCAAATACACAAAAATGCTGAAAAACCAAAGAATATGTGGGACCTGAAGAACAGCGGGCAGTTCACCAGTTTAAGTAAGAATCATGTGTATGTAAACTTTTGAACGGGTCATTTTTATAATTTCAGCTTTTTTCTCTTGTGGACTATATGTAAATGTCTTTTTTTGTGAAATATCTTTTTCAGGTTAGTTCTAAATAAAAAATAACATTTTGTATGATCCTCTTATCTTGGTAAAATAATTAACATTTTGCAGATTCTGCAAGGTGTATGTAAACTTTTGACCTCAACTGTATAAACAGCAGTTAATGAAATGGGTATTATGAAATCAGTAAACAAATTCTGTCATCAATTATTCACCCTCATGTCGATCCAAACCTGTATGAGTTTTTCTTCTGTGGAACATAAAAGAAGATATTTTGACAAAAAATGGTAATCAAATTTGGTGACCATTGACTTACATTTAAAAAAAAAAATCTTATGTAATTCCACAGAGGAAAGATAGACATTAAGTTTTAGAACTACATAAAGTGAGTAAATGATAGCAGAATTTTTTATTTTGCATTAAAGGGATTGTTTACCCGAAAAAGAAAATTCTTTCATTAATTACCTATACTCATGTTTTTCCAAACCTGTAAGACCTTCGTTCCTCTTCGGAACACAAATTAAGATATTTTTGATGAAATCTGAGAGCTTTCTGACCCTGCATAGACATCAACGCAACTACCACGTTCAAAGCCCAGAAAGGTAGTGAGGACTCTGTTAAAATAGTCCCTGTGACAACCTTAATTTTGTGAAGGTATGGGAATGCTACCGACTACTGTATTCGTCATGTCCTTACTGCCTTTGATTTAATAAAAAATATCTTAATTTGTGTTCCAAAGATGACCGGGTTTGAAACGGCACAGGGTTGAGTAATTAATGACAGACTTTTCATTTTTGAGTAAACTATCCCTTTTTACTAGGTTAATGTCAACTAATTATCATGAAACTGTATTAATGATATTTTTTAATCTTTAATACCTAAAGATACCTAAAGCATTAACCAATGTTAAAAATTGAACCTTATTGTAAAATTTTGCCCAAATCAAACATTAAAATATGTTGTTAATGCTATATTTCAATTTGCATAATTTATTAAAAATGGCATATTAAATAAGAAAACTGTCATTTGAATTCCGATGATGCCATGCTCTCTAATCTCTAGACAGTAATTCACAGACAAAACAAATTGGGATGTGCACAAACAATGTTTGTCCTTTAGCAAGTAAACCCATTCAGTCTTATGTAATAATGTATTTTGAATCCATGCCAGCATCTGCCTCATGTACATTGTTTCTGTGAAGTGTCATATGAAATACTGTAGTTTAATCAGACACACAGTCATTGACGTCAGCAACTAAAAATAAGGTGCAGTGTTTTATCTTCCTTTTTTAAAAGTTATTCTAATAATTGACTGTTGTGACTCATTTTTTGGTTAGGTGAACATTACTGTATGCATTCGTTTTTTTCCCTACTGTTGCGAGCCACCATCTTATTGGTTCATGCCACCTCATTCTGGCCTTATTTTAGTTCATACATTCCTGTCAAGAAACAATATATACAAATATAACTTCACAATCAGCTGAAAAACAAAGCGATTTCCAAACTAGTCAGAGTTTTCGTTTAGGTATATGTACAGGTTTGATTTTGAAGGGAAATTCTCTCTCTCACACACTCACACACTGTGCAGCAGGTCATAATGAAACACCCTTGGCAGAAAGGTTGTGTGAGTGTTTCTGGCAGAATAAAGTGTTCTTGAAAAAGAAGGGTAGTCTCAAATTCACATGCTGTAGGGTCTTCTCCCAGAAACACTGTTATCCCTCTGCTCCAATCTTATGTCTCTGAACTAGGGCTGCCCCCTGATAGTCGACTAACAATTAGTCCACAAGAAGAGGCTTGATTGACCAAAATTTTATTAGTCACTTAGTCGCAGAAAAAAAAAATCCACCGGATATGGCAAAGTCACGCAATCCGTGACAGTCAGATCATTAACTGCTATTCTATGTGGTACTACAGTACATCAGGTTGGACATCCAAACGCTCACCTATCATTCATTGACCTCAAATATGACTTATGATCTATATGTAAGTAACAGCAACTATACATGGCCACTCAATCTAATGTTAACCTAGAAAAATGTGCGCTATTCAAGTTTCTGTGCGAAGTGTGGAAACTGGATAGTAGCGCGTTCACTGCATGACAAATGCAATCATTTTTCTCTTAAAATACTCTGTCATTTTTGGTCATTCAGATAAAAGTAATACATATTTCAAATCTGTAAAAAAAATGTATTTGTGTGCACTCACAATAACCACAAAACATTGCGCTTTTGTAAAATAATGAAAGTAAATAGGATGCGCTTTCTGCTGTCTCGGTCTCTGAACATGAGTGTCCAAAAAAAATTAACCGCAACCCCGAGTATAAACTTTTTGTCTTACAGACATGAAAAAATATATAGAGAGAGAGCAAAATGTCTACTTTCAGATGAGCCAGTTCAAATGGAAAACAAATTCTCAGATTATGTTATTCGTTTGAAACATGCATATAGGCGCAACCACTACTGTGGAAATGACGAGTCAGTGTCGCCGACTTCATTTAGCCGAAAATAAAGAAAGCACTAGTTTATCAATAAATTATTAAGTTAATGCAGCCGCCTTACTGTTTTTCCCTCATAAACATTACTTCTGCCGCTGTGCTGTTGCAAGTTTTATGTGTGTGCTTAAGTGCTTATCAGGCTTGTAGACAATTGATCGCTCATTAGTATAATGTAAATGGTTTATTAATAAACATGCGATTAGTTGACTGATGCTTAAAATGAACGACTACTAGTCAACCAGAAAAATCTGTAGTTGTGGGCAGCCCTAATAGCAGCCCTAAGAATTGATGGGTTGTTCTGATGGGCTTTGTGTGTGTTTGTGTGTGTGTGTGTATCTAATGTAATGGGGTCTCCTGCAGGACTTTGTGTCGTGTCACCCATCTCTGCAGCGGCTGGTGCTCCAGGTGGGTGAGACACCTGCGAGAGGTGAGACAGGCACACCTGGAGCACTTTCAGGAACAAGACTGGAAATACAGCCTGGATTTTGATGGACATGCTTCCACAAACCTAAACTAGATCAACTTAAGCAGCACATTTGTGTACTCTAAAAGTAGGCTCGGAGGCAGACATGTTTACCGCGAGAGTGCATAAACCCCTGGAGAGATAAAATAAGCACGAGAGTTTGTTTTCAGATAGAGCTTAACATGATCCCTAAAGCAGAGTATTCTGCAGTTCATCCTAAATCTCTCCCACATCATTCTCTGTGAGATTAGAGCACTCTAGCGCCTCCTAGACACTAGTCTGTTTGCAGACGTGAAGAGAGCCCTCGTTAGTATGGCATTCCCTCATGACAGATGTTAAGGGTGAAACTTCAAATAAGCACAAATTACAGAAAGCGCTTACTAAGTTAAATCCAACTTGCTCAGAAGCTCGCTCCCTGGATATTTCCCCTGGGTCCTAAGTGCTCCCGTGTGCTTTGTTTGGATGGATGCCTTGGATCACGTTTAGCCTCTGTTGAGAATGGCAGCTTTCTTTATAGTGATGGTGCATGCAGGTGTTGTGTTCATTGTGTGCTGTGAGTGTAGTCTTTGTAGTGTATAGTGTGTATTTGACTCTGTTGCATGACTTATATAGATCTTCAGATGGCAGTTTGGCTCTTTAGGGAAAGAATTGATGTGACAGAAAATAATGACAGGTCTGTGTGTGTGTGATGTAGATAGTAAACTTGTGCACTGTTCATATACTGTTCATTTTGCTTTGAGTGCCATAAACTGACACTAATCTGAATTTTGTCAACCTTTCCATCTCCTACCCTATACTTTCTTCTCCTTTCATTCACAGGAAGGTGACGGGACCAAATCGAAGGCTTTGTCGTCTCAAAGGCTGTCACCAAAATGGTGCTTTCTCGACTGTGAGTATTCTTTTTACAATAGTTTGGATGTTAGAATTTGGAGTCAGATCCGGGGTAGTGAACAGCAAATGTGCCATGGTGGCCCTCAAGGATGTGGGCTGGAGTTGTGTTTATCAGTGCACAAAGCTGTAGGTGTTTGCAGTGAATAAAATGGCAGAGAGTAAAGGTCAGAGATTCAAAACCGTGAGTCAGACCCACAAAATATTCTCTTATCAGTGCCAGAATCAAAGCTAGGAACAGAGGAAGAGTCATAAATCTCCATACTAAAGAACAGAATCTACTCTGGCATTTCAGTGCTAATAAGGAGTGCCGAGATGATTACTGTCAGCAGGAGAGAATTACAGCCACAGGGAAAAAGGGGGGAGCTGTTTGTGTCATATTAACTGCATGTCTGGAATGATGAAGTCTGTGAGTATGTGTGTTTTAAAGGGATAGTTCATACAAAAATGAAAATTCTATCTTTAATTATTCACTCTCATGCCATTCCAAACCCGTAAGACCTTGGTTCATCACAGGAACGCAAATTAAGATATTTCTGATTAAATCTGAGAATTTTCTGACCCTGTGTGGACAAAAACACAACTACCACATCCAAGACCCAGAAAGGTAGTAAGGACATTGTTAAAATAGTCCGTGGTTCAACCTTAATTTTATGAAGCTACAAGAATACTTTCTGTGAGCAACAAAAACCAAAAATATCTACTTTAGTTTAACATTTTCTTCTCTTCCCTGTCAGTCTTCGACGCGTGTTCATGAGAGTACCACGACGCATCAAAGACTGACAGAATAGAAGAAATTGTTGTATAAGTCATTATTTTTGTTTTCTTTCTGCACAATAATTATTCTCGTAGCTTCATAAAATTAAGGTTGAACCACTGATGTCACATGGACTATTTATTGATGTCCTTACTACCTTTCTGGACCTTGAACAAGGTAGTTGCATTGCTGTCTGTGCTGTCATCAAAAATATCTTAATTTGTGTTTCAAAGATGAATGAAGGTCTTACGGGTTTGGAACAACATGAGGGTGAGTAATTAATGACAGAATTTTCATTTTTGATAGAATTTTTCCCTTTAGGACATCACCCGGGCATGCATTTTTTTTATTTTAATTCAATTAGACTACCATTCCAATTTTTGTAGTCAGTAAGATTTTTTTATACACATTTTTGTTAATTGTTTGTTAAGAAAATACTAAATATTTTAAACTTCCTATTAATGAACGAATCCAGAAAAAAATGTATCACAGTTTCCAAAAAAATATTAAGCAGGAATTACCTGTTTTCTACATTTATCACAATCAACAATGTTTCTTGAGGAACAAATCAGCATATTTGAATGATTTCTGAAAGATCACAGTAATACATTTTTTAAATATACTCAATCATTTTTTTCAATAAATTCAAATAGAAAACAGTTGTTATAATATTATAATATTTCACAGTATTACTTTTTATTACTGTATTTTTGATCAAATGAATGCAACGTTTGTTGAGCATATAAGACTTCTTTCAGAAACAATAATTTATACTAACCTCAAACTTTTGAAGGGTAGTGTATTTGTTTAAACAGTGCTTTATTGTTTGTTTTACTCTTTATCCTACAAGCCCATTATTGGCATTATGCATGCCTTTATTTGAACAGCTTTACAGTTCTTGTAGTAATCTCCTTTTTAATCAGTGTGAAGCTGTGAAGATGTGGATTAATGTCAGCTCAATGAAAAGTGGAGAATCAAACTACATATGTCTTGATTAAAACGATGCAACAATGTGTTTACAGCCTTGTAGTATCAATGCACATTTATATAGTGCCATGTAATGGCAACTAATTTAAAAAGATTGATAAGGTTGAAAAGTAATGGGTGCTTCAAGGAGTCAAGGCTTTCAGATTAACATATTTCATATGTAAACATTCCCTAATGCACTGAACTGTCAAGGAGCAAAGAGATAATTATACACATTATGTATTTTATGAGAATTGATAAATAACAAAATTAAATTGCTTTTCGCATTCAGGTGACACTTGTTGAGAGGTGCATTGAAGAGTTGTGTTGAAAGGGCCATCAGGCTTCCTTTGACAGCATCTGAGTCAGTCATCATTATACACAAATCCTCTGTGACAGCTGAGTCACATTCACATAGATCCCAAATTGCTACACATCAAACCAGTGAAATAGTAGATCACAATCCCCTGTTCAATACTTGCATCTTTCCACCCTTTTTTCATCCTTTCATTCCAGCCCCTCCTTCCTCTCTTCCCACCGGCCCACAGCAAAACTCATCTCCTCATTTTAAGACTAAAAGGCTTCCGAGGGCTTTATTACCAGAGCAGAGAACTGCAGGATGAGTCAGAACTTTTTAGAGTGATTGTGGCAGCACTTCTGATCTCAGCTCAGTGTTATGAAGTTACTGTTGAATTATTACCAGTGCAAACAGTGGGAAAGTCTGATCCGAGACCAGTGTTATACAGTTCTCATAGATAGTTCATGCCCCAGAGCAGTTGTCACTAGAGTGTGAGGTATCAAATGCATTCATTACTTTTGCTGCAAAAGTCATATTTACAGGTAAGAGGACAAGCTCGTGGGAGTTTGTGTGTGCATTTTCAGCACTTGTATTCTCTTTGGGAGTAATTTGCTTCTAAGAGATGTGAGACCCATAGCAATCTCTCTTTTCCTGCTCATTAAGACAACATGAGCAGAGTGTTTTGTGTGTGAGTGTCACACACCTTCAGTAATCCATCAAGACCACTGGTCTAAGTGACTGCCCTGACTTCTTGTGGCATCCTCTGGCTACGTTCAGACTGAAGGCAAGTACGGCCCAAATTTTTCTCACTTGTGACTCAGATCTGTTTTTCTCGTGACAGTGTGAACAGCACAAATCACATGGAATCTGACCTTTTCAATTCCTATTTGTGCCACTTCCGTATGTAATACTTTATCTGACAGAAGTCAGATGATTTGCAATGCAACCCCAGTCTGAACAGTCATATTGGAATTCATGTTATTTTAAAGTCACTCGTGATCAACATTCATCGTGATTCTGCGCTCATGGGAGTCACTTCAAAGATTTTACATATCCAAAGTTATCAGGAAAGTTGCAAAAGGTAGTCAGTGGAAGTACAGTTATGTGTCAGAACTCATAAGTATTACAGTCAGTGACAGCTCTATATACAAGCAACAGGGTTTCTGCTGGTCTTTAAAAAAGTCTTAAATCGCTTTTCCGTGAATTAATTCCTTGAAAACGTCTTAAATCAGAGCAGCAAGTCTTAAATTCATATGATCATGGAATTAATTTTCGTGAGGAATTGTTTCCTCGTGTTTAATTTTAAAGTGAAGCAAAAGCATAATTTCTGTGCTACATGGCTTAGGTCACTCAATATTCATTAAACAATACGCGGTAGATGGTGGTATATGCTGCTTCGTCTGCCAGTGACCCAAAGAAGCAAATGCATTTTGCTAAGCAGAATTAAAACTCTGCTCTTTTCTGTCACATCTTTGTCTTTATTTTTCATATTGCCTGTGCATAATTTCACTAGCTTCTGTAGCCGATCACGCAATAAATAAAGCACATAATCGCTTACTTTATGTGCTCCGTTTACTTCCATATGACAGCACACTGCCCAAGTGTTGCCAAGTCCACAGTTTTCCCATGGAATTGGGCTACTGTTTCACTGTTGCCGCAGGTTGTTTTTAAACTCAGTGGGTTGAAGTGACCCCACTAGTTTTGAGAGGCAACTGGGCAGAGCTTGATGTGGAAACCTGGCAACCCTGTTAATATTGTTCTTTTGGGCATGCAGGTCAATTCAGAACCATGATCTGTTCACACTGGAAATATGATATTGGCCACATTTAAAACGAACGTGAACAGCTATACAAAAAAAAAAATCAGGGCTTGCAGTGTGAACACAGCCTCTGATTCACTGACTATACAGTATATTTAGGCTATAGTAATTATGAAAAGAAAACAGCAATAGACAAAAATATAGGCAAAAGTGAAAACAATGTATGTACATGGGTTTGAGTGAGAAAAAGTGCAGAAAAGAATGGCAACTTAACAGTTACACATCTTTAGCCCTATCCACACGGTAATTGTTTCTCATCTCTAAAAATACATTTACGTGGCACCTCAGTTATAAAACTCATGGATTCGGTCCATGATCCTATTAACCTGGGAACGCACTGCTTACGTGGCCAGTAACATGATTGTCTGCTGTAAATAAAATGTCATATGAATATAATTTCCAATCTTAATTTATAATATGTAATCATATTTATTATTTATTTAAATCTCCTGTTTAAAAATAGGAAAATTGATGTGCTATAGTTTTATATAATTATACGCAACATAGTTCTGTATATAATTGTATATAATACACATTTTAAATTGTATTGCATACCTGTTGCTGCTATAATAATGACCTATTTCAAAAATTTCCATGCGTTTCATCTCTTTCTTTTCTTTTTTTATTCTTTACAGCTCACACTTGCTGTAATGAAGCAGTTATGAAATATTGTTTTTGCAAATACTTTCCAGCATTTCAGGAATAAATACTGTATGCATGCAAATTACAGTGAAGTGCAGCAGTTACCGCACAGTGGTCAAAGAGGTTCTAAACAGTGAATTTTGAATCAATTTCTTCTTGTAAACTCGTGCACTTGTAAATTCATACGGCAGTTAAATTACCACACGACCTTGGCGTTTGTAAAAACAGTAGATAATTCGGCCAGGGATTTTTATGGCAGTGGTGAGAGAAAAAACCCTAGACGTTTTGGAATCAATAAGACAGCAATAAAATTATAGACTAGCCCCTGTAAATGTTGAAAATAGCTTACGTCTCCATGAGAAACAATTACTGTCTGAATAGGGATTCATACAGTTAAATTATATTCCTTTAAAAATTATAATTGAACATTGTTGATTAAATGTTGATTATTATGCTTTGATTAGTTTTCTTCTTTGCCTGTCATGAGTACTGCAGGCATCTGCACTCAGAGAATTGTTGGAACGTGCATGACATGCATGATTTCTTCCACGTCTGCAGCACTGTTGAGTTACTGATTATGAGCAATTATTAACCCAAATTGGGTCAAATCAACCCAGCTTCCTTCCCTAATAGTCTCAATCAAGTGTTTGAGTTGAAAAACATAACCCAGGGTTTTATAAAGTGTACATGTTGAAACAATAATTTTGTGTAATTGGAGACCTGAACAAGAGAGATATTCTGGCATCTCTTCTGCTTGAACTTGCTCTTGAATATCTGGTACCTAATCACAGGCCTGATTTGAGTTGTTTTTTATGTTTTGTGTTTGCAGCTACAACGGCTGATCGATTCTACAGGATTGATCGAGCTCAAGTGAGTCCTCAGTACAATACCTATTAGAGTAATTCAAAGTACAATTGAGCAATTTTGAGTATCCACAAGCAAATCGTTCACATTTGTCTGGTGTCTGTGTCATCCCTCAGGAGCATCTTAACTACGTGACTGAAATTTCTCAGGATGAGTTGTTCATTTTGGACCCAGAGCTGGTTGTCACAGAGACGGTCAGCACGTCGCCGGGCATGCCGGACCTGGTGGACTCCTCTGGTGATGCCTCATCTGACCCACATAAATTTGCCTTCCCGTCATCCTCTTCTTCTCCGCCAAACTCACCGGGACCCAGGTGAGACACTGTAAACATACATAGACAAACTGTATTCGGTGCCGCAGTGTCAGCTAATCTTTGCCTTTCTTGTCAGTATAACAATATTTTGCTGAACAAGTTATTTTATACAAACTTTCGTACCTGAGACATTTTCATTATCAGTGGCAGCTAATAATTTCCACTCTGCAACATCAGCCAACAGGGAGCAGTAGAGCATCAAGCCGCCTGGTGGCAGTGTGGTTCTCACAGCTCAGCTGCTTTGTACAAATGCTACATTAACACTAATTCTAATGTACCGATAACTGTATGTTTAGTATCCACCTAGGGTGCCTTATAGTTGTTGCTTCTTAGATGCTTTTTATATAAACGTATATGTAGGCAGGTTCATACATGAATGCCTATGCATGTTTGCATGTGCAAATGAGAATGTGATTGTGATTGTGTGTGTATAGCAGGATAATTGCGTGGTTCAGAGTGAATAAAACAGAGCGTTTCCTGCAGCGCAGTGCTTGATCCGATCCTCTATTTATAGCTGCCTGAAAAAGTCATACAGCACCGCAGCCCCTGCTAATCTCCTCTGTGTGCGTGTTTGTGTTTGGAGGGGTAATAGAGCTCAAGACAGAGAAATAGAATACAGACAGTAAATTAGCTTTTTTTTGCATTTCTGTTTTTCTGTCTTTGTGAATGTTTAAGGTTTAATTTTTAAATGATTAGATGAAATGAGTTGAAATTGTTAGAATATTTAACTAAGCTTCATAAGCTTCATCATGACATCCTTTCTGTTCGGTAAGTGTAAAGGTCTGTAATTAGTGTGCATTTGTTTATTTTCTATTATTATACTATTTAACCTTGATGAACGCTCTGCTGAAAAGATGGATTTCTGTTGCTGGTTAATGCCAGTTAATGCTGATTTTGTGCTGGTAAAGGCTGTCAAGGCATAGTCATTCTAGTGAAGCCAATTGATTGTGGAAATCTTACTAGTTAAGCTAGTTAAGAAGCCTGTCGAGGACACCTGCATGCTAGGATCCAATGGTAGGGTCCAGCATACAAAACACAACATACGCTACTGTTTAAAAGTGTGGGGTAAGTAGGATTTTATGAAATAAATACTTTTAAATGTTTAGTTCACCATAGTTTATTTACTCACCCTCATGTCGTTCCAAACCTGTATGAGTTTCTTCATTATGTTGAACACAAAAGAAAATATTTTGAAGAACCAAACAGTTGTTGGTCCCCACTGACTTTCATAGTAGCGAAAGAAATACTGTGGAAGTGCATGGGGATCATCAGCTGTTTGATTACCGGCGTTCTTCAAAATATATTCTTTTATGACCATCATAAGAAAGAAATACATATAGGTTTGGAACAACAAGAGTAAATGACAAAATTTTCACCATCCCTTTAAATTCAATTGATCAGTGATCTTACAAAAGATATTTTTACTATTTAAAATAAATGCTGTTCTTTTAAACTTTCTATTCTTTAAAATTCCAAAAAAAAACAAAAAAAAACAGTTGAGGTCAAAAGTTTGCATCCCCCATCAGAATCATTAAAAATAATTATTTTACCAAAATAAGAGAGTTCATGCAAAATGCATGTTATTGTTTATTTAGTACCATATTTGACATATAACAAGAAATCACAAGAAAAAATAATAGCTGAATTTATAAAAATGACCCAGTTCAAAAGTTTA
Organism: Cirrhinus mrigala; assembly: GCA_036247105.1. Lineage (NCBI taxonomy): Eukaryota > Metazoa > Chordata > Actinopteri > Cypriniformes > Cyprinidae > Cirrhinus > Cirrhinus mrigala. Next base: position 14,661,500 of record CM070013.1, on the reverse strand, counting down.
TATCTCCTTGATTCTTAATACTGTGTTTTTACCTGAATGATCCACAGCTGTGATTTTTTATTTTTATTTTTTTTATTTTTAGTGGTAGTTGTTCATGAGTTTGTCCTGCACAGTTAAACTGTTCCTCAGAAAAATCCTTCAAGTCTTTGGTTTTCCGGCATTTTTGTGTATTTGAACCTTTTCCAACAATGACTGTTTGATATTGAGATTCATCTTTTCACATTGAGGACAACTGAGGGACTCGTGGAACTATTACAGAAGGTTCAAACACTCACTGATGCTTCAGAAGGAAACACAGTGCTTTATAAGCCGGTTTGGCCTCAACAATAAATAAAGAACATCTCAGTTTCCACACTGTTTTTCAACACTGATAAGAAATAAGAAATGTTTCTTAAGCACCAAATCAGCATATTATAATAATCTCTGAAGGCTCATGTGACAGTAAAGACTAATGGAGTAAATTACATTTTAAAATCAAAACAACCTTTCATATATCTAGCTCATACTGGTCAGGAAACTGATTGATCAGAATAGCTGAATAGTTAGCTCTGCGTTGTTTGTGTCATTATCATTGTCCTCCCAGCGGTGTGAAGCAGTCTAATGTGTCTGGTTGAAACACAGACAAGCCGCTGCACTGGGCATAGCTCTCCTGATTATGTCATGATTGTATAACCCATCGGATAGGAGCTTTTGTTTATGGCCCCCGATGGAAAACATTGAGCGAACCCTCAAAGCACTTTCAGTCCTGATGCTGCTGCTGTCATGTGTGCTATGATTGTGAGATAACACTCAGCCTTTTGTCTTTAGGGGCTGTGGGAGCTTGAAATGTGCTGATATATCCTTTATCTTTCTGTATTTAAACTTCAGCATGTCCTTCTCTCACATTATACTTACACTCTAGAGTTTCACGATAAATGTGTCATTTATCAGCCTTAATGATTCAAATACTACCTTTTCTCTCACCCATTCTCTTGGGTTCACTCTAAGCCACTTGGGTTTTCCACATCAAAGCTGAAGTTTTCTTTAATCAGTCTTGTTTACTTCGATAATTGTGTTGTTTATTGAACTCTGTTGTGTTAGAAACACCACAAGCGTACAAAGCCACAAAATGTCGGCATTCAGTTTGGTTTCTGGTTCTGTAACGATTTTTTTATCTATATGTCTGGGTTCTTTTTCTTGTAGAATGTGTAAAAACAGCAGCATAAAAGATTTCAGATATCATTATGTCCATTCGCGTCGCTTTTTGTTGCAATAGGCTTGGATATTTTCTTTCTTGTCGATACATAAGTATAGTTTCTGCAGTCCTAATGACATGCTTGCGAAACAGCAGGAGTCTTTCAGAGTCTTGGAGAACTTTGGCTCACCTTCTTGTAATTGACAGCTCTCCTTTATCTACATCCTTTTTTACTTCAATTTTTTTGTCATTTCGCATTGCATTTGCGCATTTCATTTTTTTATTTTACGTGCTTAATCAGAGGCGCTTTTTGTTTCGGATGCAGTTTTTTTTGGCAACTTTTCTGCTCCTGATTTGTTGTTAGTCGCACAGGCTCGATCAGTCACACAGCCGTACGAGTGCTGATGCGTTTGGCAGGCATTATTACATCCCTTAACTCCCTTGGGCATGAAATAACGATCTCTCGCCGAGGCAACATTGAACATGCTTTTGTTCAATTCAGAATCACACAGAATCGCTCATGAAAGGAATATTAAATTAATAAAAAGATGTAATTAGCCTTTGTGGTGTTCTCTTTGTGGTGTTAAGTGCTGAGTTTGCCAGGGTGAGCTGTGGGTGAACAAAGTGACAGGAAGCATTGTCTTTTTGGGTCTGTGGAAATGTTGGCTTTCTCTTTCTCTCTCTTTCTCTTGTCTTTGTAATGTTTTTCCACCGGTTATGCTTTTCCACCAAATGAGATCAGACTGCTAAAGGGTGATACATGCACTAGTCGAGATCAAAGGATAGTGTCTCTGTCTTTCTCCGTCTCTCTGTCTCCACCTTCATCTGTTCCTTTCCCTTTCTCTCACGTACTATTATTATATACTCTAAACAGAAGCAATATGCATCTTAACATATTTCGATATGTTGTAGGTTATTACTCATCTGTTAGATGTGTTTTTATTAGCCAGACTGTAATATCTCAAAGACTTCCAACTTTAAAGAACAAGTAGCAGCTGGACTGTGGTACATCACAGCCTTTGTTTTTTGTTGGCTGCAGATATAATGACTGGCCTGCTGTTTCAGTAACAGATATTCCTCGATAATGTCTGTGTGTGTCTCTCGTATTATATTTTCAGGGTTGCAGAGCTCCAAAGGAAGCGTGTTTCCAGTGACAGTTCTGTGGCAGAAGCACTTGCACACAGTGACTCGCTCAGATCAGCCAAACCGGCTCTCAGCAGGTAAGAACTGCAGAGAGAACATTTATGATCCTCTAGAAACTCCAGCCACGTGGATCTAGCCTGCTGCCATACAGAAATCGTTTTATTTTTTTCTTATTCAGACTGAATGTTCTTGCGTGTTCTTTCTAATCTGCATTTGTATGGCCCTGAGCAGAATATTGAGTTCTGCGCTGCTATGAGAGATGCAGATCTGTGAATCTTGTGTAGTTCTGTCCTTTCTAGCTAATCTCTGTTATAGCAAACAAGAACTAACTCCTTTTGCATATCTCTTTTTGTGATGTTTTATTGATAATACATGTGGACCACAAAACCAGCCAACAATACATTGTATGGGTCAAAATTATGTTTTTTTCTTTTACACCAAAAATCATTAGGATATTAAGGAAAGGTCATGTTCCATGAAGATATTTTGTAAATTTCCTACCATAAATGTATCAAAACTTAATTTTTGATTAGTAATATGCATTGCTAAGAACTTCATATGGACAACTTTAAAGGCGATTTTTCTCAATATTTGTATTTACTTTTTTTTTTTTTTTTTTGCACTCTCAGATTCCAGATTTTCAAATAGTAGTATCTCGGGTCAAATATTGTCCTATCCTAACAAACCATACATCAATGGAAAGCTTATTTATTCAACTTATTTATTTGACCCTTATGACTGATTTTGTTGTCCAGGGTTACATATACATTATCTAGGGCTGGTCTCAGATTAACTTAACATTTAATAGTTGTTTGCACTCTCCAAATAATGTGTTTATATCTGTTTTATAGCAGTTTTGAATGTAGTTCATCCAATCGGAGTCAGTGCCAAGTACATTTTTACTACAGTTGATTTACTGTTTTCTGGCTTTTGTTTTTAGCTCAAATGCTAGATTTTTAATTTAATTAAAAAAAAAAAAAACATCATCATTATTAGAATTTAATAATCATATATTTTATTCTGCATTCTGAATAAAAATAGAAAGTAAAATGAGATGAAGTTCGGTTGTAATTGTAAAGTATTGCATTCACTCTCCTCTAAAATGTAAAAGATGTGTAAATGTGTTCGTCTGTGTGCTTGAATCTCTTTTGGTTCATTTGCAACTTCAGCTGTGGCCACCAGGCATTTTTTGTGAAAAGTATGACATCTCATTTGCTGTGCAGAAATGCATTTTGCATTTTCCTTGCCCTCTATATGTGTGTGTGTGTGAGAGTGAGAGTGAGTGTGTCCAAAGAGTTTTCATGAAGGTTTTTTAAGGATGCTTTTAATAGTTTCCCATGAGCGTTTCATGAGTGCTGCATGAAAAGATTAAACTGTTTTCACATACATGCCATGATGCTGACAGTACATTAAAGAAAATGCTCGAATGTTTAATTTATTATGTTTGCTTAAAATAAGTCTCTGTTCCTGCTTATATTGTTTAGAAATAGTTAAAAAATATAAATTATTTATATTAGGGATGCACGATATTGGATTTTTGCCTATATCAGATATCCCATTATTTTTTCAGCTCATTTTGGCTGGTTGCTGATATCAGTATATTTCATTTTGTTTGGAAACAACACCAAGCCTGTGTGGAAATCATAAGCAAATTATTTTTTATTTTGGTTAGTTTTTAACAATAACTTATTTGTTAGAATTAAATAAACAGTAATGTTCTCTAAAAGTTATTTTATAATGACAATACCCTGAAGATTTGAAAACAAATATTAATAAACTATATTAATAAACTATATATCAATTGCTTAACTATTAATAAAAAAATGTTGTTGTTGTTTTTTCCAGAAAGATGTTTTGTATTTTAAAACATATTACACATTAATGAAAAAATCAGTATATATACAATTATTTAATTTACAAGTGTAATGTTTATATATATATATATTCATGAAAGCTATAGCTTCTGACCTTTAAATCAAAACATACTTGCGATTTTATGACATCAATTACTGCTTTATATAATCCGAAACACAGTCTAAATATTTGAGCATTTTACTTTCATGTTATTAGAAGTAGTCCAACAGCGCCCCTTACGGAATTAAAACTCCTTCCCGAACAGGCATTAGGACCCAGGGGAGATTGCCGCTGCCGATATTTACATTTAAATGCATTACATTTAAAGCCATTATCGGCCAATTCCAATATTAGTCAGACAATATCATTCCCTAATCCCCCCAGTCCCTAATTTATATCTATGCTGGAGATTTAGTTTGTAAGGCAGAAGTCTCCAGAGCTGATTTGTTTTTGAGATAATTGAATTTAATTTTATGCTCGATTGGTAAGTATCTGGCAGGACAGAAAGACATTTGGCTCCTGCTTCTTGTGATGATGTGTGTATCTGCATATGTGACCAGGATAAGATTTCCTTGGATGCCCTTTGTTATCCCAGACCTCATAATGGCATACAGCAACGACCACTGGAAACAGGTCAAGAGATAAAAATGCAAAAAGCTGCTGGCCATGAACTGCACAGAAGACATAAGGGATATCACTGCCTGACTGCTTTCTAGTCAGAAACCACAATCACAAATCTCCCTCTTTTGTGAAATCTGCTCTGTAAAGCACAGAGGGCTGTCCTGGGCTCACATACTCCTTTGTGCTCCTAAATGATGGGCTCTTTGGGTCCTATTAAGTTTCTCCTAGGCTCAGTGATATCTCAGTAAAGGAAACTCCAATGTCTGTCTGTCTGTGGTACATTATATAACATTTGTGCTGGCCATGAATTGATATGCTCCAGTGGTGTCCAGTCCACAACCCTGCCTGAGGGGAGGAATATCTGGCCAGACCAGAGATAATAGAACCACCCCTGTTTCTAATGGTGAAATGTGTCTGCATTACATCACATGCCCAATGCTTTTTGAGTCTTTAAAATGTTACACCAACTTCACAGTCCACAGTCCTTTTAATTTTATTGCCCTATGGTATTTTTTACTGCCATATACATTTGAGGTCAAAAATTTACATCGGCCTTTCAGAATCTGCAAAATGGTAATTATTTTACCAAAACAAGAGGGATCATACAAAATGCATGTTATTATATAGTACTGGCCTGAATAAGATATTTCACATAAAATATGTTTACATATAGTCCACAAGAGAAAATAATAGTTAAATATATATAAATGACCCTGTTCAAAAGTTTACATACCCTTCATTCTTGATACTGTGTTTCTACCTGAATGTGATCCACAGCTGTGTTTTTTTGTTTAGTTATAGTTGTTCATGAGTCCCTTGTTTGTCCTAAACCGTTAAACCGCCTGCTGTTCTTCAGAAATATCCTTCAGGTCCCACAAATTCTTTAGTTTTCCAACATTTTTGTGTATTTGAACCCTTTCCAACAATGACTGTATGATTTTGAGATCCATCTTTTCACACTGAGGACAACTGAGGGATTCATGTGCAACTATTACAGAAGGTTCAAACACTCGCTGATGCTCCAGAAGGAAAAAATGTTCTTATTTTGCCTAAATATCATGTTTTTTCATTTAGTACTGCTCTTCAGAGGCTACAGAAGATACTTACATGTTTACCAGACAAAATAAGTTAAATTTACCCTGATCTTCAATTTCAAAAAGTTTTTTGCATGTAAGTATCTTCTGTAGCCTCTGAAGAGCAGTACTAAATGAAAATATATGATATTTAGGCAAAATAAGAAACATAAACACATCTCAATTTGGTTAAAAAAAACGGCTCTTAATGTATGGTTTTTCCTTCTGAAGCATCAGTGAGTGTTTGAACCTTCTGAAAAAAAAAAAAGAAAACACAGCTGTGGATCATTTAGGTAACAAAGCAATATTAAGAATCAAGAGGATGTAAACTTTTGAACTGGGTCATTTTTATAAATTCAACTATTATTGTCTCTTGTGAACTATATCTAAACATCTTTTATGTGAAATATTTTACTCTGGTCAGTACTAAATAAACAATAGCATGCATTTTGTATGATCCCTCTTATTTTGGTAAAATAATTAACATTTTGCAGATTCTGAAAGGGGGATGTAAAATTTTGACCTCAACTGTAAGCATCAGTTTTTCCTTTGGGAAATGAAAATCTTGTTTGTACTGTATCACTGTTATGTCAAAGATTATTGTTTATGGTCATGTCTTTATCATTTCTGTCTTACATTTCTGTTCATTTATTTACTCGTTTTTTTGTTTAATTTTTTTGTTGTTTTGAAGGGTGGGGGGTGTTCATCGGTCAAATACAACAGCAGCAGATTTCAAACCAACCAGCAGGTGAGACAAAGCTTTACAGACTATGTTTCTCTATTCATCCCCTCTCTGTACCCTTTCAGTTGCATCTTCTCAGAGCTGCTATAGATGTTTGTGTTAAAAGTGTTCAAAGAGCGGCTCTACTCTTTTAATCCCAGTGGGAATAGTTACTGGCGGCCAGTGGCTTTTCTTAACGTGGGCTATGAGTGTCATTGCTGCGATGAGGAAATAAACTCCAGCACAGCGGGACCACACCATTTCTGCTGCTGATTATTATTTTTACCGGCCTGTTCTGTTCCTTATTAGGCCCAGCTGTCTCTGTTGATACAACTTTAGAGGAGATATGCACACACACGCACAAGTACACGTAAACTGGCAAAAGTTCTGCAAAGTAAAGTACAATCAGAGCAGTAATTTACCCTGTTCTGGTCTAATCTAGTCTGTGCTGGTCCAGTGTAGTCACTCCTGGTCTGGTTTGTTCGTGTTTTGTCTTGTCTGGCATTCTCCAGTGTGATGTCTGTCATCGTATTCTGTAACTGCTGTTTACTTAAAGACTATGGGCCAGTTCACACAGAATGCATTTTTGTGTTACACTTCACTGGTTTTTGCTTTTCTATGTAAACAGCTGCTATACAGACATCTTTGATAATTGCGGTATGTCTCACTGCTTTTTCAGTGCCTTGCGCATAAGCTCCCCATTTTGAAGATGCTGTGTACGGTTAAAAGAAGTTCAACTTTCAAAACCACATCTTAAGCCTTTACCTTTCTTTAATTCATCATCGCTGCAGCTCTGCAGTCACATACTATATCTTGCATTTAAAAAGCAAAAACTGTGTTCTTTTGTGAACGGCCCCTCTTAAAGGTAACCCCATGTATATTAAGACATGTTTGGCTTAATATAGCGTAAATAATGTCTCTTACTCAAATATGTGGTAGAAAACCCATGAAAGAGTTATGTAAAACCCACTTCGTTTTATACATATTTTGGACTATGGTGGGCGTCATTATTTTGATGACGTGAAATGGTTGCACACTGTGAGCTACTAGTGCTACCTGTTGCTGTTTTTACTGTAACATAACTCAGAAAACATAACTCTGAAAATAAAGTACTGATACAATGACCACAGCTACTGAAAGGGCTTACAGGTAGTAATGGATATAACATAGCCTTAAACCAAATGTCGCAGCATCAGTTTTTCCCTAAAAGGAGCCTAAAGAGGGATACCGAGTGAAATCCGTACTGAGAAACTCCTACAGTGGCTGCGGCGTCATGACTAGGGTTGGGTACCAAACTTGGTACTTTTAAGGGTACCGACCGAATTGTGTCGGTTCTACCAAGTACCGATTCACATTAAATCAATCGGTACCAAATTTCGGTACCTGAGAATGCATTTGATCACGTACGTTACAGAGAGAGAGAGACCCTGTGATGTGATGCCACCCCTGCAACTCATTCAAACACAGGGCAAAGGGTCCATTCATAAAAACAGAATTACTCTATAGCGCAGAATGCCACGGAATTCATAAATTTTTGGATGAATAAATCAAAAGTAGGTCTGTCACTTAATTCAGATCGCGATATAGACTAGTGTCTGTGAATTATTAAAACGCACTAAGATTAAACATGAATATGAATCCATTATAATATGAATTCTGTATGTTCCGCTTGCCTCTGTATAAATGAATGGTGGAGACGCAGTTTTGTTTACATCACAGAACAGCAGCAGGAGTCCAGTTTAATTAATCAGGTGAAGTGAGAATAGTGAGTTTAATGAAAGTTCTACGAGTTTGACATTGTGTTTTGTTGTTGCTTGAATTGGATCGATGGCGAATTGCTGCTAATTTGGAAGTAAAGTAAAATGCGCACAACGCTTTTACAAGGTATTTAAAAGAGAAGGAAAGCGAGGAATAGAGGGAAAACTCAAACAGATAATTGCTTAATGCCGAATTGCTGCTAATTTGAAAGTGAAAGTAAAATGCGCATGCTGCTTTTACAAGCTATTTAAAAGAGAAGGAAAGCGAGGTAAAGAGGGAAAACTCAAATAAACAAATCTGTTTTGGGCTTATTTTTTCACTGAAATAAATGTTTTTATTACACAGAGAGTAAAGTACTGAAAAAAGTACCGTTGGGTACCGGCACCGAATTTTTATTGTATCAGTTAAAATGTGAACGGTACCCAACCCTAGTCATGACAAGCATCGACATGTTTACATCCTGCCAGGATACATCTAGCGTTTCTTGTCTCTGCCGTTTGTAAGCTCTTTCAGTAGCTTTGGTCTGCTAAAATCATCAAAAGCATCAGGGCTAAAGTGGAGAAAACAAAGACGCAGGTATTCAGGAAGTTTTATTTGTCCACAGGCATCTTCCTATTCTTTTCTCCTCGTCTTATCACTAGGAAAGCAGTGAAGACTTATATTGGTTCTCATGTTGCCCTTTGACTGAAAATTACAACCAAAAGCTGCACAATGTGGCATCGTATCAATTTTTTATTTTCCAAGGTGTGTATTCCAAGTTGTGTTGTGGTAAAAATAACAACAGGTAGCGCCGGTAGCTCACCAAGTGCAAACATTTCACATAATTGAAATAATGTATAAAATAGTCCCATATGTATAAAACAGAGACATAATTTACATTATATGTAGCCAATATACAAGTCTTAATATCGGGGGTTTCCTTTAAAGGGATACTTTAAAAGGGACACTCTAAAATGAAAATCCTGTGATCATTTACCCATCCTTTTGTCTTTCCAACCCTACATGACTTCTTTTGTTGAACATTAAATAAATATATATTTGAGCAGTGTCTTAGTTCATACAGTATCAGTAAGTGGTTGTTTCATGTTGTTTTGAACAACACTAAAATACATGTTTGGAATGACAGCGTGAGTAAATGATAAAAGAATTCTCATTTTTTTTAGTGAACTGTCCCTTTAAGGAATGTCTTCAATCTGGTATAGACAAGCACAAAGACAGCTTGTTAAAACTGTGACAGCCTGTAAACCCAATCTCTTCTTCTACGGCACTATCTCTTCCAGTGCCCATATTCTACAGCTCATCAATACCTCAGATCAGCTTAGCATGCTTGAAAGTTTGATTAAACCAGCAGCTTGTGCTCTCTCTCTCTTTCTCTCACTCTCTGTATCTCTGTCTACCAGAGAAATTGATTAGGTTTCTGCTCTTGTTGGTTTAATTTTGAATAGAAGCCGTAATTAATTGATGCATGTTTTATGTTGTTTTTCCTGTCATACATAAATGAGGGATTTGCATTTTCCTCTGTAATGGAATTATAGCCGGGCCCATGAGTAACTCTCATTCTGAGACAGATTTACATCTGAACACTGATACTCCAAGCAAATAACAGCAGGAGGAAGCAGGAGCATGAGTGAGAGATTAGCCCCTTGTTTCCTGTGCAGTCTGAGCGAACCGTCTTTAATGTGGTGTCTGCAAATGGTAAATTGGAAGGCGCATAATAAAGGTTATATTGATGAGGAGAAGCAAACAAGGAAAGATACGCAAGAGCAGCGAGGGCAGTTTAATGGCGCATCGCAGCCTTCATTACCAAGCTGAGATCCCGTTCGTGCCAAAGCCTGATTGGTCCCTAGCGAGCTGAACTTTGACCCTTAAAACCTTCCTACATTGAAGTATATTGAAGTTCCCTCTAATGGTATTGTATTCACAGCACGGACCATCAAGCGCACTCATTAAGACTTGCTTTTGTTTAACGAAAGACCTCTGCTCATAAATCTCACTAGTGATTAGAGGAGAACATTCCAGTCCACAATCAATAATAAAACTAGCTTGCAAATGTGATTTGTTGTGAACTGGTCAGAGCTGGTGATCTGGCTGAGTAAACGCCAGGCCGGTCCGGATTCAGATTGTTGTTTCTCTCTAAAGCTAATAAAGGGTTTCTGGACTCGTATTGAATAATTGGCCCGATGTCACATTTCTACCCTTTCTGTAAATGTGGTAAATTACTAGCAATTACAGCTAGCAAAAACTCAATAACCCCATTATAGCTGCCGTGAGCTATTTTGCGGTGTTGAGAATGTATGTTAGGATGTCTTTTCGAGAGTGTGTGAGTGTGTTGTGAAAGCAGGCTGAGGAACGTCAGTAATTACAGCTGCCGTCTGGGTTACATACCAAGGAATGGTTCAGACATGTTGAAACACTGGATGATCATTTAGGCTGGGGGAATAAACCGTTGCCAGCTTTTCCTCCGGGACATGATGGTTAGACAGATACATTTGCCCTGATTCCAGTCACATGCATCAAGCTCTCATAATACACAGATTTGAGTGACCTCATCGCCCCAAGTCAGCTGTACACCTTTTTTTGTCTGAAGTGGTTGTATCTCAGCAAAATGGATATGGCTGAAAATAAATGTGGATGCTGATCAGCGGAGTGATGTGAATCAGTTTGAGTTGGTTAAGTTGTGTTTTCTCAACTGTAGTGGTGCTGTGAACTTTCAGTCACACAGGAAAAGATTGCTTTCTCTGAACATTCCCCACGGCTGACCTGAGATCAGTGTATTTGAACGCCGTTTGTCATGATAGAGCTATATGAAAAGATAAATGATGATTGATAGAGATGGTTTTTGATAGCTGAGAGTCGCAATTTGTGGTTTCAGGGACCTGAGCAAATTTTACTGCCTGGAGGCTGAACCTCAGCTGCAAGGCTAGAGGGGACATGCAAACATTACAGCAAAGGTGTGTGTGTGTGTGTTGTGAAGACATGTTAGAGACCAGATTTATGAGCCTGTGAACTGCTTTTAATTACGGGACACACTCGGATTCCTTAGCAAGGGTAACGCTCTTTCTCTCTCTGTCTCTCTCACACACACACAATCACTCATAGGCATATCACAATGGAAACAGTGTGTTGTGGCTTTGACTTAAGTGTTCGTGAACTCCTTTACCTTTCCCTCCCTCTTTTTCTGTCTCACTCAATTTGAGGCAGTGTGTTTGAAGTGAAACAGGTTTATTGTTTTTCAATTGACTGTGATCTGACCTCTCTTGACCTCTGACCCTACTATCATATAGAAAAGATTTGCATTATAGTCAACTCTTATTCCAAAAGCTGTAGGAAACAGTTACATATTTGTGGTGTGTTTCTGGTGAAGAAACCATCTCAGAACCACATTGCTTTCAGCAAAGTTCAAGATCCAAAGCCCTGTGCGGCACATGTTTCTATTTCTTAATGTCCCAGCCTTCTTAGTGTGGGATGGGGAGCACTTTGATCAAATATTCTTTTAGGTGAGAGCGCACAGAAGATGCTCCAGTCAGGGGAAGAGACAGAGAGGAGGTGTAGTGTACCGATCAGTGAGATTTTTGAGGGAGGAGTTGAAAAAGAGTTATCAAAACGGACACGTTAACTTCTCCTAGTGATGTTCGCACAGTGTTTGTGTACATTGTCGCAGACGGAGCGGATTAGATGTAATACATCTCAGATAAACAGAATTTTATGTGTAGCTACCAGAAACACAGTTCACTGAATTCAGAGGTCACAAGTTTACATACACCTTGCAGAATCTGCAAAAAGGGATCATACAAAATGCCTGTTATTTTTTATTTAGTACTGACCTGAATAAGATATTTCACATAAAAGATGTTTACTTATGGTCCACAAGAAAAAATAAAAAAAGCCCCCGTTCAAAAGTTTACATACACTTGATTCTTAAAACTGTACTGTTACCTGAATGATCCACAGCTGTGTTTTTATTTTTTTTTTTTTTGGTTTAGTGATAGTTGTTCATGAGTCCCTTGTTTGTCCTGAACAGTTAAACTGCCCACTGCACTTCAGAAAAATCCTTCAGGTCCCACAAATTCTTTGGTTTTTCAGCTTTTTTGTGTATTTGAACCCTTTTCAACAATGTATGATTTTGACATCCAACTTTTCACACTGAGGACAACTGAGGGACTCGTATGCAACTAGTTATATACTAGATGCAACAACGGGCAGTTTAACTGTTCAGGACAAACAAGGGACTCATGAACAACTATCACTAAACAAAAAAACACAGCTGTGGATCATTCAGGTAACAACACGGTATTGAGAATAAAGTGTATGTAAACTTCCAAGCGGGGTCATTTTTATAAATTCATCTATTATGTTCTCTTGTAGACCATATGTAAATTTTTTTTTTATGTGAAATATCTTATTCAGGTCAGTACTAAATAAAAAATAACATGCATGGTAAGTTAACGTTTTTCAGATTCTGCAAGGTGAACGCAAACTTTTGACTTCACCTGTAATTTGTTTTATCTATTTTATTTTGAACAGTATGACATTAAGATTATATGAAAAGAGTTTTTACTGTTATAAAAACACTGATTTGTGAGCATTAGTGGAACTCAGGGTGTCAGAATAAACATGGAATGCACACCATCGGTGAGTCTGACCAATCGTGAAATGGCTCTTATCATCCGAGCTTGTGCAGCCACTCTAGAAAATTATGCTGGCTGACCTAGCCGACTGCTCTCGACTTGCTCTTGTGGTACTTTGATGGTCAAAACAAAATTTCTAACCGATATGCCCTGCTCAAAACTCATGCCGATCGTTCTGTGCAGTGCCATATGAAGTCAAACAGACCTCATGTCATACAGATAGCATTCCTGTGACATTCATTGTGTTTGGGTTCTCTTAATTCATCTCTTGCAAATATTATGAAGCTCACTTGAAGTCATTATTCTTTTGTTCAATAAATTTCTGAAATATTGAATGTTGAGAGGGGGTTCAAAGAGGCATGCATGTGCACTGTAGCCATTCTTTAGAAAAATCTAAACCGTTTTATCAGGAAAAACATGGTTTAATGGCTTCACAGTGTGTGCATCAAGAACTTTAATTTCAGATACCTGCTGTGAAGAAGTCCTCTAAAATATTTGTCAGTTGATTTGAAGTGTTTCATTTACACAGATGTTTCTGTTTCTCCCACAGGTTTGAGAAGAGCAACCTGAACAATGCAAACTCTGGTAAGAATTTTAAATATTTTTTCAGTGAATGAACATCAAGTGAACTTTATCCATTGTTGCTTTGGATAAAATGTTCTAATTCTAAACAAATCTATGGAAATGGCATAACAGTGAGGGCTGAATTTTAGTCTTTCCTTGTGAGAACAAGTTAAGTTGTACAGGTCCCTGCGAGAAGCAAATTGGGACTGCTGCGTGTAGTAAAGCAGCCCTTGCTCCGTGAATCATCTCTGACTTTCATTACGTGTAAGTTGAGTGTAAACGCTCCTTGGTCTTGGTTCTTGTTCCTTTTTAATGAGCTGCTGCCTGTCAGGAGAGGGCATGTGCCAAGGCTGTGGTGTTTTCCGCTCTCTTGGCATTGGTAGGGGCAGGAAGAGAGAGAGCAGAGGAAAGGACTGTCTCACAGTCTGTGAGGTGCAGCGAGGCAGAGCAGGTTATCATCACTCACATTGATCCACATTAGAATTCAGCGCTAGCTCCAAAGCTTCCTGGCTCAAGCAGAGGAGGAACGCATTTCCAAAACCTGATTTGGCCCTGTGCACGCTTTCTCTAGACAGGAAAAAAGACTCTTCAATTCCATAAAGCGGCCGAGTTTTGAGAGCTGGATTGGAGCGGGCATATCTTTAGACACAGGCGTAGATTTAGCTTTACAGCGTGTGTTAGCCCGACATCCCAGCTGGGTGTTTTCATATTTTACCTCTCGAGGTTTGTGAAGCAACACACAAGATTGCTGGATTAGGAAGGCAAATCTACAAAGGGCATTGCAAAGCTTTGAACACAGATTTAGCATATTGAGACTGAACCCTCAGAGCCAGCATCAGCTAATGTGATTAACACCCGTAATTAAAATCGTATTTTTACTCCCTTTTTAACTGTCTGCTCCCAAAGCATTAAATAAACAGAACATCTTCTTGTGTAACTCTGAATAACTTAATATTGAACAAATATGCATAAGCGATTTATGCATGCAGGCAGTTTTTGAATAATAATACCTTTAAGTAATTTGGGAGTCATCAATTGTCATGGGGAAACTACAACACCAGTATTTGCACATCTGGTATCACAGCTTCACAGATCTTTTACTAATAACACATTTGTTTTTATGCTGATGCCATACAGTTTCATACATATGGTCTCATTTCATCTTTTGAAATTTATTTTCATCTTCTCACAAATTCATCTTCCAAACAGTGTTTTTGCCTTAGCTTGAATCACTACAGTAAGTCTATGAAAATAATTTATATTTTAGATCTGTCAGGTCAGATTTAGTGGGAAACTGCATTCTTCTATCATTTGTCTGTCTGTGTTTAAGCCATATTTGTAAATAAAGCAAAGAAGGTCAGGTTACTACTGTATGCAGTGGAAAGTGTCACAGCAGGTTGAAGCCACCATCAAACTAAAAATGAATTCCAAGTGAAAGGAAAAGTGCCAGTGCCTGTAATAAAAAATGTGCTTAGACTCATATTTATTAGGTTCATAAAAAAATGTCAATCTCTAAACCAGTTACTACTTTGCTCTGTTTGCCTATAACTAGCCTACTAGCGAAATTCTGATGTCTAATGCCAAACTTTTTGTAACACTTTTTTTAAAAATGAGTCAAAACAACAGTGTACTTTCTCTTAATTTTTTTTCTCAGACATCTGTCTTAATTTCATTATTTATTTATTGGAGTTGGAGTTATGTATTCATTCATCTGTGCATAATAGTGAAAGCAGAACCACACGATCACCAAAAAATGTTTCTCCACAAGTAACAAATTACAGTTTTATGCAAAAGTTTGGGAACTCTTTGCAGAATCAGTGAAAATGTGAATCATTTTATTTAGTACTGTCCTGAGTAAGATATTTTACATAAAAGATGTTTACATATAGTCCACAAGACAAAAAAAATAGCTGAAATTATTAAAATAACCACCTGCAAAAGTTAATACTGTGTGTGGGTACCTAGATGATCTATGACTGTTTTTTTGTTTGTTTGTTTGTTTTGTGTTGGTTGTTCATGAGTTCATTGTTTGCACTGTTCTTCAGACAAATCCTCCGGGTCTTGCAGAGTCTTGTTTTCAGCATCTTTTGCATATTTGAACCCTTTCCAGCAGTGACTATATGATTTTGAGATCCGTCTTTTCACACTGAGGACAATTGAGGCACTCAAACACAACCATTAAAAAAGGTTCAAACATTCACTGATGCTCCAGAAGGAAACATGATGCATTAACAGCTGGGGGGTGAAAACATTTGAACAGGATGAAGATGTTTAAATTTTCATAAATTTTCTTGAAATAGATATTTTTTTTCCATTTAGTACTGCCCTTTGGAAGCAAGAGAAGATACTTACATGGTTTCCGGAAGACAAACTAAGTACAATTTAACTTGATCTTCAAATTCAAAACGTTTTCACCCCCCAGCTCTTAATGCATTGTGTTTCCTTGTGGAGCATCAGTGAATGTTTGAAACTTTTTTAATTGTTGTGTTTGAGTCCCTCCGTTGTCGTCAGTGTGATAAGATGGATCTTAAAATCATACAGTCACTGCTGGAAAGGGTTCAAATATGCAAAAGATGCTGGAAAACAAGAATCTGCAGGACCTAGAGGATTTTTCTGAAGAACAGTGCTCAGTTTAACTGTTCAGAACAGACAAGGGACTCATGAGCAACCATCACAAAACAAAAAAAAACATTGTAGATCATCCAGGTAACCACACACAAAGGGTTTCCAAACTTTTGCAGGGGGTTATTTTAATAATTTCAGCTATTTTTTTTTTCTTGTGGCCTATATGTAAGCATCTTTTATGTAAAATATCTTACTTACATAAAATATTTTTAGCAATTTGTATGATCTCTCTTTTGTTAAAATGATTTACATTTTCACAGATTCTGCAAGGGGTTCCCAAACTTTTGCATAAAACTGTATGCTTCAACCAGAGTCAAAAGTTATACAGTATAGCTTTAATTCCACGCAAGTAAAATGATTAAAATAAGATCAGGATTAATTAAAATGCCTTCACCCAGCTACCAAAAACAGCAAAATTATACTTCAGTCTCAATTAACTATTTTTTTATGCTGATGACATGCTGTTTTGGTCACATTTCATCTTGGTAAACTCAGTCTTTGCTTAAATTACACTTGAGTAATCATATCAAAATAAGTTTAAGATCAATTAAGCTTTGAAAAGAGCAAAAAGAAAAAATAATGTTTTAGTATTCCTTAACTCTGTTTTTAATCATGTCACATTTAATCCTGGTAAACAGTCTTGCTTTGTAATTATTTAAGTAAAATGTTCAAAATAAGTTCAAGATCACTTGACACTATAAAAACAGAAAAAATACCTGTGATTGTCCATTAACAAAGTACTCTTGTTTATTTAACAGTGGCAGCAGACAATCTAATTGAATGTGTGAAGAAGAAAGACCATCAGAAGGTAAGATCATCATTTGAATACATTAAGCACATCTTGTAAATACAACATCCTTCCTTTTTGCCTTCTGGGTTTCTCCAATGTTGATTTTTGATGGAGTGTTTTTCTTTTCTTTTTTTTTTTTTGGCACAAAATGGCTTGCAAGAACATACACCTATTATTTGAGTAGGTAGTTTGGATGTTGTGTTTTACAGTGATTTAATATGCAAGAGAGCGATCCGTGTGCTTTTAGTTAAATGTTCACTCGGCCTAAAGGATATTCTGTCGTCTCTAACACAGGACTGACCTCACCATTAAATGTCAAGTATCTTGCAGAGCGGAGGCGGAACCAGATAAATGATCCTGCATATTCTCTTGACCTTTCACTCATTCTTGGTTTCTATGGTGACCAAACAGGCTTTCTCCAGAATGATAATCTCTCATACCCAGCCCAAAACCTGTTCCTACTCGTAATGCCTCAGTACAGAGAGATGTATCATTTCAGATATATCAGTGTTTGGCATGTTGCAGTGGGAAGTGATGTGCATTACACAGCATCCTTTACCTGCCCCAGAAAGCATCTCACCACCCTTACAGCTGGACCATACAACCAAAAATGGTCAACTCTGACATTTAAACTCGCATGAAATATGCAGAACTACATTCAGACTCTCAGACACTCAGGTGTGTCTGTAATTATCAGGCTGTGGAGTGCGGAGAGTGCACTGTCTAGTGTGTAGATGGTGTCTTCTCTTTCCTCCCAGGGCATTCATCTCCTCCAAATGAGACTAAAAACTGGTGAATAAAAAACCTCTGATGATACTAATCTTTCTAGACTCACTGGACTGGTGATAATACCAGTATTTTATGCCCAAACTCTCTCTGGTGTATAAAAGAGTCCTGGCAAGTTTCTGACAGATTTTTGGGCTTTATTGCATGGAAGGGTCCTTTGAACCTATTGAGACGGTCACTGGCATGTTTGCTATCAGCCTCCGGCCAAACTTGTTCTTTTCTTCTTAAGCACATCTGAGCCCAATCACTAGGTTCTGTTTGAATAACCATGTGGAAACCAGTACTTTTTTGGCACATTGCAGTAATTAATAAGACTCAGAGATCAGTGTGCCATGTGGCTTCCCGTAATGATGCTCTCTTTGGTTTTCTGTTGTTTGGGATGTGTTTTTCTCAGTGTTTGTTTGTATGACTGGCAGCTTTTTCTCTGCAGCTGAAGGAGTTGCATAAGAAGGGGGCAGACCTGTGTGTGCAGGACCCCGTGGGCCGCACCCTACTGCATTATGCTGTGGAAGTGGGAAGCAAGGAGATCGTCAGATACATCATTGATAATGGTAAAATGATCACATAACACATATCTGTTACAGCTCTCAAAAGCCGCTGGCATAGACAAAATGGCTTTGTCTTGTAGTTTTAATGTATGTCTTGTTATTTCTGTTTAACGATCAATTTAAAAGCTGAGTATGTGGAGTAGATTTTTGAAATGTCTACTGTCTCTCAGTTCTCAAAACTATATCTCAGTTTATAAATTAAATACAATTTCTTAACTACACATGATTTTGTTAACAGTATTTTAGGTGAAAAGTTGATTTGGTTAACATGATTGCAATGCAGTATCATATCAAAATTGACGTCTTAAGGTTTTTCTTTTTTGTTTACATTTTTTCAACATATTTATTTCTAGGTATGTTTGTTTTAATTGTTGTACAATACTAGTTAAAGTTGGTTCACACCTGCGTATTCGTTGCTATATTTTAAAATGTAAAAAAAAAAAAACAAATAAAAATACACTACCAGTCAAAAGTTTTGATGATATTTATTGTTTTTAAAGAAGTCTCTTCTGCTCACCAAGCCTGCATTTATTTGATCCAAAGTACAGCAAAAACAGTAAAAATCTGAAATATTTTTACTATTTAAAATAACTGTTTTCTATTTGAATATATTTTAAAATGAAATTTCTTCTTGTGATTTCAAAACTGAATTTGAGCATGATTATTCCAGTCACATGATCCTTCAGAAATCATTCTAATGTTCTGATTTGCTGCTCAAGAAACATTTGTTGTTATTATTATTATTATTATTATTATTACTATTATTATGTTGAAAACAGCTGAGTAGATTTTTATTTTTATTTATATTTCAAAATTATACTATTTTTGCTGTATTTTGGATCAAATAAATGCAGGATTGGTGAGTGGAAAAGGATTCTTTTTTAAAAAAACATAAGAAAATCTTACTGTGCAAAAACTTTTGATTGGTAGTGTAATATCATCAAAACTATGACATAAATAGATATTAGATTTTACATTTTACATTTTGTCATTTTTGTTAGATTCTACATTTAGTTTTGGCTTTGTCTAAAAAAAAAACAAATAAAAAAAAAATCCTATATAACTGATAACAGTTCGTAACCAGTATTTGTCTACAAAACAAATTTCAAGCTTCCAATCCTTTAGGTTAACAGGTCTCCATGATCATAAAAAACACATTCAGGTGTGTCCAAACTGACTGGTGTTGTTTGCTTTCAGTCGCTGGTTAGTGTGTTATCTGTAATGTGTGTGGGGGGTGGTGTGTGAAACAGGTCATCTCTTTCTCCCACGCAAGCTTTTTACAGCTCTTCATTAAGCAACATACCATCACCTCAGGGCACATGCTTTAGTGCGGTTGCAAGGTTTGATTTTTGTGGGGTTTTTTTTTTATTTTTAAGAAAAATTTCCCCCTTTTTTTTCCCCACAGCACCCACCGATATCCTGGATGTAACAGAGAGAGAAAAGTGAGTGTCATTCTGAATGCACACTAATGCCATTTGTTATTTATATCTGTTGACAGTAGAAGTTCACGTTCTGTTTTGTAATACTGTAGTCAGGACTGGCTCACTCAAAAGGCCAGGCTTTCTCAGGAATTATTTTGAGTTTCATTTTTAACAGCCTCAAACTTGTCTTGTGTTTTTCTGCCTCCTGCTTTCTGTGTCTATTTATCCCTCTCTCTCTATCTCTTGCTTCCTCTCTGTCTGTCTCTTTCTTTCTTATTCAGTGGAGAGACGGTATTGCACAAAGCGGCCTCGTTGTGTCAGAGGACAATCTGTCATTACCTAGTGGAGGCGGGAGCATCTCTCATGAAGACAGACTTACAGGTGAGATAGACATGTAGAGAAATACAGTTCATGTTCATGTTTGATGCTGGAATAAAGGGAATAGTTCATCCAAAAATGAAAATTCTGTCTATATTACTCACCCTCATGTCATTCCAAGCCCGTAAGACCT